>CM034152.1:330808824-331333254 GCA_019776745.2 Taxus chinensis | reverse complement strand
ATTAACTTAGTTTTTCCTAAGGATTGTAAATAACACCATGTGAACTTCAGGGATCAGTGGATGAATTTTTTTGTCCTCAAAGGGATCAAAATTTGATTCTAGATGTAGGATAGGGCTACAATGAGTCAAGAAGATTTCTAAATTATGTAAGAATATTTAGAGAAGAATTTCTATAAAGATAAATGCAATTGGTATGAGAAGATGTATCTATACTCTAGACAAAGGATGTTATATTACAAAGTTCTGATTTCAAATCTACATCAATACTTAGAAGTATTCATATATGCATGACAATGGAGTGTAAGAGGAGTGAAGTATGTGCATGCTATGTGAATCAAGGGAAAACAATGAAGAAAATAGGAGCATATATAGGGGAAGAGTTCTATGAAAAGATGAATTAGGTATGAAATGGAGTAAGTTGATTCATTCTTGTGAATGGAAGGTAAATGAAAATGGCACAAGCATTTTCATAGGGAGAGCTAAGATATCATTTCAAGGAAAAGGTGGGTTTTATGATCCCAAGGGGAGAAATATGAACTTGTATAGTACATGGTAAAGTAATGTGGTTGAATATGGATAAATTAGGTCTAGGGGGAGCCAAGAGGCTGATCAATGGAGAGTTCTATGCATTGAGTCAAGTCAAAGATGGAAAAATAATGATACTAATCCAATGGGGAGCTTCTTGAGGAAAGTCAGGATTTGTAAGTAATTGTCTTCTTGTTCTGTTAAATGCATGATCCTTTGTCATAGATGTCAAAGGGGGAGAGAGTGTAATGTCAAAAACCATAAAGGGAGATATGAGCTACTGGTGCATGTTTTCCATCAAAGGTTTCTAAGTATGTTTCCATGAATGAAAAAAGGGAGGATTGTTGAACCATGGGTCATTGGTGTTATCATTAATTTCAAGTGGTATTTATGTAAAAATAGGGTGAGTTATGAATTGAGGCTCTGTAAGAGACATGACGGTTGATTGGTAGTTCCTTATTAGTTGTGCTTTGAGCATTCAAGTTTGTTTCAAGGTGTTTCAAGCTCAAATAGTGAGGTGGTTGATTTATAAAGGTAGATTAAATGTTATATTTCTAGTTTTATATGGTCTACAGGTCAGTAATGATGTTGTAATCATGGGAAAAATCTCTCACAAGGTGTATCAAGTCATCTGGTAGAAGTTGTAGTTGAAACTGGCCCTTTTAGGCATGTTTCTAGAGCTTGATGAGGTGTGAGAGGTTGTTTAAGGTTATGTAAAGGTCATATAATCATTGGAGAAGTATAATAATGTTATATATAACATTTATGAGTAATTAAAAGTATTAATTCATCCCTTGGAGGAAAAAATCAAAAGTTCACAGAAATTGGCTTTGAGAATTGATAGTGCATACTGAGGCAAATGAGATGGGATAGAAGAGTACATGCATAATTATGAAAAATTATCTTATGGTTAATTTATAGGGGTGATTTTTTGTTCTCCAAGCCAAACTTCATCGAGTTTTGAGAAGGTGTGTGAAAGTTATGCTAGTTTTTCTAGAACAACGTTTTTGAAAAGTGCATAATGAGATGTTTGTCTTCTTAAAACCCAAGTAAAAATATGAATACTTCTTCAGATAAATAATAGAAATAATTTTTGTAGATAAATTAAAGCTTGAGGTATTGCAAAAATTTTCAGGTAAAATACATAAGTGTAAGAGTAGTTATGAGCATTTTTCTAGCTATGTTTTTCTCCATCACAAGCACTTTCCTAAGTCAACAAATGAAAAAATTGTGTGTTTAACTTCAAATATTTTGGACAAGAAAATTTTAATATATTAATGGTAAATTAATGATTTTATCATGTTTCTTTAGTTGTAAATGATCTTCAAGATGACAAAGTTCATTACAATCCCTCAAAGTGTGTATAAGCTAAGTGAATACAGTTAGGACATATGAAGGTACAATATTGGAATTGTTGTTTAGAGTAAATGATGAGATTTAAAAAGGAGGTGGTCTTATTATGGAAGCTCAAAATTATTGGTTAAGACTCACGATGACCCAAGTATAGTGGAAGGATTTTGTATTTCTCCTTTGTTCCTAAACTCCTTGTACTCCCAAGTCATGAAGTGTGAGGCTTAGATTTCAAATGTGGTTTCTACCTCATTGTGTATGTTCTCAAGGTGTGAAAGATAGAGAATTGGTATTTATCTCACATTTCTTTCTATAAAGTTGTAATATTAGACTATAGAATTTGTAGAAGCATGTAAATCCTAATGTATTTCCTAGTTAAGACTAAATGTTATTGTGTAAGGACAGTTTCTTCAATCAAGGTGAAAACTTGAACTCAAAATAGGTGATGGTTTCTTCTAATAAATGTTTTAGAACTCCATGTCATTCATTCAAGTCCTTCGATGCATCAATTCTAACCTTAAATATTTCATCCTTCCTCTAGATAGCTCTATCATAGGTACCATCAAACTATGCACTGTCTTTCTTGAAGTATGGAAACAAATTGAAATGTTTTATGAAAAAAAAGGTAGTTAGAAGGTGTCAAATGATCTCACAAGGTCACATGAATTGGAAGCTTAAATTTTCATCAAGAAATCATTTTTTTTGGAGTCTCAGGCTGATATAGTAGTAAAACCATGGTTCTAGGGTTTGCGAGAGGATTTTGATCGAATATTGATTTTTAGCCAACCAAAGTTTTCAAAAATTTGTACTCATCTCTATCTTCTTGATAAGAGAAAGTGCCAACAAGAAATAAATTAATTCATCATGCCACAAAAGATAGTTCTCTAACAATTTCTTCAAGGTTGGATTCTCTATCCTACACAAAACATTCAGTCAACTGTGAGTATTGTTTCTTTTTTTAAGGACATGAGAAGCTTCATATGGATAAAAAAGAACACGTCCATGTGTTGTTGATCTCAATTTTTGTTGAATTAATGTGAAATAATGTCTTATGTGTATGACATTGGAATTTTTTTGAGCTTTCACTTGAATACTTTCTCAGAAGATTGCATAATTCTGCTTATCTTCAAGAAATGACCTCCATTATTGAATATGGTACATTTCACATTCAAGGTAGATGGTTGTAATATTTATAGCTCAAAGACTCAGTATTTCCTACATCATGATAAGGTTTTGAGTCTATATTTGTGACATTAAACATGCTTTATCCATGTGAACCTATGATCTTAAGAGAAAAAAAAGTTGAAATATTTTCCATCACTCAAAGTGAAGAAGTCTAAAGGGATTTTTTGGAAGTTTCAATAACAAAATTAGGTGCAAAATGCTTTGAACTAAAAAAAATAGATAGGAGCTAAAGTGTCCCAGATAGTTATATGTTTGTAGTTTCCTCTTTCTTTCTCGAATAACAAAGGAAAAACATAGGAGATGAAGAGTCATTGTAGCTCAAATTTGAGAAGAAACTCAAACAGAAATAGAAGCCAAAAATCCTAAGTGAATTTAGAGTGTTGAAAATTACTTTGTGTAAGAGAGCTCAAATATGTGAGAAAAATAAGTTGAAAGGGTAATGGACCTTGAACTATACAAGGTGTAAGTCTAAAATGATATGAATAGGATAGAACACAAAAATTTGAATGGTTCTTTCTTATAAACTTGAACAAAAATTTCAGAGTGTGAGTGAAAAAAGAAGTGAAATGGATTTAGAAGGGTGAATTGAAGTAAATGGACATGGTATGTAGGGAATCCTGAATTGACTTAATCAGTAAGAAATAGACATATATTATGTCTGTACTATAAATATATTGGAAAATGAGTTGATTATAATGAAGGTGAAAAAGACATAGTAGTAAGAGAATGCTTGAATAGTGCTATAGTAAGTCATTATGAAGAAGTATGTGCATGTTTTTGAATGAAAGAGACATGCAAAAAATAGATATAATCTTGATGAAGGTTGGTTAAACCATGAACAGATCTTAGTTTAACATGAAAACAACTAAAACCTATGAAGATGTGTGAATCTAATGAACTAAGAAAAGCATACAACTCATATAGGTATTTTAAAGAAATTTTATAGGTATATGATCATGAAGTGAGGAAGGTGATTTAAATAATAATACCATAATGCACTAAGAAGAAATTGAAAATGAAATGAGAAAGAAAAGGATATAGGTGAAATGAAATTTGTAGAGATAGAAGGTATTATTGTGAAGTAGATGCTAAGTATTGAATTAGGATAGGATGAATGCTCTAAGAAAACAAAGATTATTGGAGTATATGTGATAAATAGATAATTGATCGAAATCGATCAGTGCTTAGTAATTAATATTGAGCGAGATAGGATTTGTCAATCCACAAGAAAAGCATGACAAGATCTTGAGGATGTTTGCAACATGTTAAAGGTATGAAGTAGGACAAGAACTTGAATATAAAAGTACCCTTGTATGAAAGAGACTGAATGTAATTATATGATTAGAAGAAAAGTGAGATAAGAGAAGAACATGTAAAGTGTGCAAATATAGAGGTAATTATCAGGTGTGTAAGAAAATAAACAATGTATGACCAAAACACATAACAAGTCTAAGTTGCAACTGAGCAAATAGGGGGAAACAACCTCATTGAAAGTAGTTTCTTACTAAATATTAGTTGCAGGTGGTTAAAGCTTGGGAGTGTAAGCTTCTAGATTGATTAGAAACTTGGTTAAACTTTGGATTTGAAGCTCCAGATTGAGTAAAAGCTCAACCATGAAATCAATGTAACTGCTATAGGCCAATTTGGTCCTAAGCCTAGTTCTTGGTTTCAGTGGGTTATTTCCTAGTTTCGATTTCCCACATTAAAATTGGTGTCTCTGTGTGTACTTCCTTATTAATTTCTTATGTGTGGTTTTATATGTTAATCATATCTAATTTTAGAAAGTAAATTTGAGAAGACATTGATTCACCCCCTTGCTCAGCGTCCAAGTTTCCAACACAATACCCACTCTTTCTATTTCCAAAATTACAAATTCTAAAAAGGTTAGGGCATCACAAATAACCTTCAAAAGGGATTGGTACTCCTTAAATCTAGTTATAACCTTGTTTTATACAGGATAATATCTTAGATTCTTGAAGAATTTTGAATAAGCATTCACATCATTCTCAACATGTGTATAGAGTTGTCATAGTTTCCCTCCAATTTGTTGAAGTTTGAATATTTGAAATTATACATTTAATTATTCTTTACTAAGAGAGTAAAATTAAAAGTTTGTTATTTAGAGGATATAACACGTAGGAAGATGGATTATATTTACTTAGGATGTGTGTTCTAGCTATCATAGAGCATATTTAGGTGGCACAAAAAACTATATCTATTCTTGTTAGAGACTGAGCAAATATCTCAACAAGATATTGATAGTCTTGTTTTAGAATGAGGTTAAAAATAATGTTTTTTCATGATATATCCATGCAAGGAGTATGAGTTAGAATATAAACAAGGATATATGGGGAGTTAGATCTCAATAGGAGAGATAAGTACATAGGTGTGTGAGATAGGGAAAAGGATAAATGAGGATAACAAGATGAAGAAACCACTATGCAAGTGGAAAATTTGTAAAAATATGAAGATTAAGACATAGTCACAGTCACATAGCTGGTGTTTCCTTAACTCCTCAGACATGTATAAAGATATATTTAATAATATGAGTTCATATTCTAATGCAAATGCTCAATATGTCATGCTCCACCTCCTAAATGAATATATTGTGTATTATTTTCATTGTTCTCTAAGTGATATTGTGCGTGAGAAATAATAAAGAGGTTTCCCATGCATAAGTAAATATTTAGAAATTTTCATTAGAAGAATTCATAGCCTATTGGAGTGATACTATGTCATGAGATACCAAAACCAAGGATTTATCATGAAATATGCCCTCTCTAGATTTTAGAAATCTTAGACAAGAGTTTGGTAGGATAATCATCATAACTCAGTCACTAAGAAGATTTAGAACCTCAAACTTATAACATACCATCTAGACATGTACCCCAATCATATACAAAAATAATTTCTTGATTTCAGATTAACACGTGCTAGTTATCCTTACTAGTCCTAGAAGGAGTATAAAAATACATTCTAGAGGGCTAACTTTAAGAAGTAAGGTCACAGTGCTAGGAAAAATAGGTAAAGATTTATTAAATGAAACTGTTTGAGATTCTAAAAAAGAATAAATGATATCTAAAAATGTTCATTGTTTACCAAGAAACTTTAAATTTTGTATTTTATAAGTAAGACTCAGTCTGACTTGTTAAAATTGTAAAAACCCAATTTTGGGACAACGAGGATAATTTTGCATGGAGTCTTTAAGTAAAAAAAATAGAATGTAGATGCATTATGGAATTTTACATATGGGTTTTCAACCATTTTTCTTGAAGCCATGTGAAACTTATTTTATGAAGAAATTTTCATTCAATTGTCTTAGAAGATACATGTTGTGGAGTGTATACTATTAAGTGAAGGTAAAATCTTGGAATAGTAAAATATCAGGTATAGAGAGTTATGATGGTGTATGCTTGATACATCAAGAATTATTCCACTCTTACCTTTCAAAACAAGTCATTATATCCTTTCTTACAAGAATTGTGACTTGAGGATCTAGTGAAGAACAATCGACAAAGAGAAACAGAGTACCAAGATCCATACAATGTATTAATGACCATGGAGGCATTAATAATTCCTTGATAAATAAATAATAATGCAATAATATGATAAATATTATGTAATCTCTATAATATTCTAAACAGGAATATGTTCTTGGCCTCATGCAAGGAAGATTGGACTGTGGATCCTTATTAAGAGAGAATCCATACTTGCATCATAGGTAAGATATAGTTAGAGCTAGTATGAGCTCATAAGTACCATAATCCATGCAAGTATATGATTTTTATACATTGATTATCAATATGACCTTTCCATATTAGATCGAAAATTCATCATAATAGGATTGTGAGTTATAACCTAATGGTATGTTATTGAAATTTATCTTAAGAGTTAAGATGAGCTAAGATTGTGCACTATTTTTGGTATCAGAGTGGGTGATACCTATTGTATTTTCATGTTATTGATAATGTGAATGTTGGATGTGATTTATTTATAGGTGATTGTGAAGATACTATAAGTAGTCAAGGCATATAAAGGTTAAAGGAAGATAGGTGGAAAAAATAAGTCCAAGAGAAAGTTTAAGCTCAAGAATAAGATCAGTCGTACAAGGTGAAAAATACTTGGGTGAAGATCTCAGAAATGGAGAAGCTGAGAAGAGTGAAGGGCTTAGAAGAAGGAGAATACCATAGAAGAAGGAGGGAATTAGTCTCTAAAGAAGAGATAGATGAGATAATAGAGAAGGTTGAGGAGTTGGAGTCCATGGTAGAGATCATGATGTAAGATGAGATCCAAGAAGTTATATGGAGGATGAAGCAGAAGGTGAAGTGGCCAGTCAAGCTACTGGTAGAGAAGAAGAAAAGGAAAGAGCTAATTACCTTAGATATATGGAAAGGTAATTGTACAACTAAAAATTATCATGTGACCTTCATGCGCACTTGACCTCCTGAGGTTGTGCTAAGACAACCGATGTGGAATGAATGGATGTCTATGTGTAGAAAAATACTAGAAAATGGGTGAATTTGGTCAATAGGTTATCAAGGAAATCAAGCTTCCTCTACAAGAACCAAAGGGATATTATCGTCAAGGGAAATTAAATCCTCTCTAACTGTAACAGGTGTAATGGTATGGTCAAGAATGATACACACACGTAAAATTATATCTATGTCTATGTGCAAAACTCTCTCAACTGGTTATGGAATGTGTGGGAATCGTCCTTCATTTGCCTCGTAGAAATTCTTGGAAAAGGTCATGGAAATACTAGAGGAAACGTATGGATAAGGATAAATGAATGGGCTATGGGCACTATTTTCACCCAGGCTAGTTCCACTAGAAGCCATAGAATTTGTCTGTATCTTCATTGAGAACGTGAAATTGGGAAATAGTGATGGGGGAAATCGGTGAAGATCTAAAGATCATAATATAAAGGCCTGTATCAATTTCATTCTCAAAATAAGTTACATTTAGATGTGAGACTCAGGGACTATATGCTTCTTATATTGGGTTTTGTGGTCCCTTAATGGTCATATGGGATAGATAGCTATGGAAAATGGGAGGAAATGACCAGGAAGTGATCAAGGCAACCTATAACCAAGATGATTTACCCAAAATTTGTAACCGTTGTCATCTATAGTGTTCAAATTTGTCAATTATGTAGTGATAGTAGGCAAGTCTAAAGTGGTTCGGAAGATGTGAATTCAAAGACCTTAGTCAATATTTGATAATTGTTCCTGGTTGTTTGGTAGTGGCACTATGGGCTCAAAGATGTAATATCTAGGTTCTCTAAGGCCTGAAACTGTCATGTGAAGTGTGTTTTTAATTAATCTAATGCAAGAAAGCAAACTAATTTAATTAAAGGAAATCTAATATATGTTTTTGTGATTTTTCAACTTAACAAAAGGAAATAAAATAATAAATAACAATATAATTCAAACTAAAGTAATGTTTTTGGGATTTAATATTTTTTTGGAAAATAATAGATGAAATGAAGAAATTTCTTATACAATTTAATTAGCAAAACCTAAACAAATAAGTAACCAGATGTGATTACCTATCTGTGCTGAAACAAATCTAAGCTATTCTAATTAAACACATTTTTTTCCAAAATGAAATTGTTGATGTGAATCTTCTAATCTACCTAATAGGTACGGGAAGAAAACAAAGCTTCTTGAAAGATTTTCTTCCCTTGTAACTGGCCCGATAGAAGTAAAGAAGGATTCAATGGAAGTTTTACAAATGAAGTGATATTGTAGTTGATTCTAAATTAATGTGGAAGCTTTCCTCTAGACAATATTCCCTTGCAAATCCATAGGGATAGGGAGGGAAGCTATCTATCACCAGAAGATTTACAAAATAAATGGAAGCTATGGTAATGATCTAACTATTACAATGAATTAAATTGAAATTATTTTCTACTCTAGTAAATAGTGTGCATATAGATTCACAAAATAAATAATACAAGAAAGCTTTAGGAAATCTAAGTACAATCCCCAAACTTGGAATTTACAATGTTGTGGTAAAGTTGAGTTGTGGTTTACTTTTGTGTCCCCTCAGTTTCTATTCTAATATTCAATGTCCACGTGAGTCCAGGGAGTTGGGAATGTAGAATAAGCAAGAAGATGGTGTTGGAACAATGGTGGCTTACTAGCAATATAGTAGCAATGCAGGTAGAAGAAGAACAATGCAAGATAACGGTGCTTAGTTATGTAGTTTCTAGAAATATCACAACAACATAACAACATAAATCATAATAAAATATCTCGTCATTGCTTTGGGAAGAAGCTTGGATTTTATAGGAACATAGTTATGGGAAATGTAGTCTTTCGACACTTGGCAGCCATGGGAGGTACCACATCACAAGGCAAGGAGGGGCAGTTATCTCTCAACCAATTAAATCTATTTAAGAGGAAGAGGAAGGTTAGAACGCATCAATCAAGCCTAAAGATCAAATTTAGACCAATATATGTGTGCATGCAAAATCATGTTTAAGATGAACTGACACACGTTCAAAACATGCCAAAAGAGGTTCTAGAAAAAATGCATGTAACCACCAGTCTACTGTAGAGGCGGCAGTTTCAGCACAGCCACCATGTCAGGGCAGCAGTTGCTAGTAACCGCCAACTACGATTGTGCAATCACCACTTACGGTAGCCTAATGGTTGTGTAACCTCCACATAGGTAGATCAGTGGTTGCATAATCAATGCAGAATTTCTGTAACTTAAGGCTAAAATCTAAGGAAAAATATGTGGAAAGATAATGGAAAGTAGGAAAAGTAAGGAAATGGATAAGTAAAGTATTCTAAGATACAAATATAAGATGTAAAGAGGGAAAGGAGATCAAACACCATTGGAAAATATAATTATCATGAAGCATTTTGGGGACTTTGTAACCATTTTCATGACAATGTAGTGCACATGCAAAATTGGGTGCAATACATATTTCCCCCTCTGATAGAAGCATTCTTAAGCCATGAAAAGGTGTTAAAACATTTAGATTATGAGTATGGATGTTCCCAAGAATGGGGAGTTAGAAACTTATACTTACACTTCATGTGTTCTCTTAAGTTCATCCAGTGACGTCATCCAATCTTCCCACTACCTGCAAGATGCAAACAAGAATCAAGTTCAGATAGATATAAAAACAACAAAACATACTAGAAGTAAAATGAAAAGAGGACTTTCCATATCCATGGGGATAGAAACGTACGTACGCAAATGCTCCAGCCCTTCAAAGACACACACTCAAAATAGAGTCAATATGGATCTAATTATATATATCTAAAACCATCTATTTTCAAAATCATTTGCATTGACTCATCTGTGAGAGAATTTTAGAGCTTATGGGATTACCTGTGAACTGATTTTGAGTGTGAGTACAATAAAATCAGAGAGTGTAACGATGTTATGATGGCCCCACCAACGAGAGAATCATCAGATAAGAAAAGGGTTAGTATTTTGTATTTATTCATTTCAAACCTTACCAAATCATGAAAAACTTTGAAAACGAGCATCTACTCTTCCAGGGGGGGTAATCTTCAATAATTCTATGAGTTAAAATTCTTCCTAAAGGGGCGTATCTAGATGAGTATGTCTTTTATTTTGTGAAAAACGATGCATTTTTGTCATTTTTTGAGTACCTTTTAGACATTATGGTACGCACTTGATCCATTTTGGACGGAACTGTCGCTGCTCTGATACAGGCGGTGGTTATGCAACCACCACTACAGGGGCGGTTATGCAACCATCCATCTCTTTGGAGAGGGGTGGTTGTGTAACCACTGCGATGATTGTGCAACCACCACTCTACATAGAGGGGCGGTTAACATAATTGTCAGGGCAAAGGCTAACTTGACTAAGTACAAGGATTTTTTTTAATTTTTATGTTGTTTTATAATGTTTTTGATGATCTTATTTTGTCAAACATGTTTCTAAATTTTTATTTTTATGTTTTAGTGGATGCAAAAGGATTCCTATGTATGATGGAGCTAATCCAGAGAGTGTGATTGATTCCCTAGGATTTTAACTGGCCTATCTTAGGCAGAGAGAGACATTTTACATAGTGTTGGGATATGGAGGATATCCTAGACACCACTGGTTACACCTCCTAGGTATTTGTTAGCAGACATACTGCGCTACTGGGATTTTACATAAACACTTTCTAGTTTCATAGGGTTAGAGGAGAGTGGAACCACTCTCAAGGATGTATACAGGATCTCGAGTGTTCCTGTTACTGACATGAGATTAATTCTATATAGTGCCACATGACTAGTACAGTCACATAGATGGGAATCCTACATGGGATTCTGCGTTTCCACCTTCCATATCTTGTGCCAAACATGGTGTGAGGCTATTGTCAATTCCCACTACCCCTATCTCGGTCTTGCACATGGCCATCATTGGTAGTTTGGCTTCGCACTTGGTTGGAGACAAGGGTCGTTGGCCAAGTTACTTTGGGCCACTACGTTCATATCTGTTGGGGAGCATCGCGGAGTTCTAATCCCGCTCCTACTCTCCACGCCATGGCGTTTTGCACTTCTAGGCCCTAGCTTGATCGCCTGACGTGTCATCCTTCGCTATCTCCACATCATAGTGACCCCTACCCTTCAGTCATCCTACATTGGTGACCAGTTGGGTCCTTTCCAGCGTATCATCCCCTTGTCTCAGTTGTTGGTGTCATGTTAGATTACTCCTTGTAGGCTATCCAGAGTCGCCACGATGGGCCATTCATGTGGTTCCCAAAAGGGGTGATAACATTTTACCTGCTTGCTAATGCCTACATATGGATATGGATTTTCCCACATAATCATACCTAGACATGGCCGAAAAATAAGGAGAGGATTTTATCATAGCCTGGTGGTACATACTAATATTACTCAGTTCAGTGGACTTAGGCCATCAATCTAGACTTTTATCCGCCAATTATAGATGCGATCAACTAGTCGATTCGATGGGTTGCCATATATCAACACACTACCAACTATTCTAGTTACATACATGAGTATTAGAGACTCACATGTTAACTTTCCCATAAGCTCGAGCTCCTCACATAAAACGTAATTGTCACTCCTAGGTGAATAACTCGCCTCTTGGCTCTACCACTAGTTGTCCCATATGTGGTAATGTTTGGTGGTGAGGCCTACTTGGTGGTTTGAGGGTACACCCAACCATAGTATGGCAATTGTTTTCTCGATTGTATGCCGAAGGAGGGTGATTATAATCAGGATGTGGCCGAAGAGGACACAGAGGCATAAAAATTGACTTGAGACCTTTCACCTATAGCACATAAGATCTTGCATTTTTTTCCACTTTTCATGTGACTTTCTAGTCAGTCATGGTCGCGTCTTAGCATTGACTCAGGGACTTTGGCTAGATCAAAAATCCATGATTGGACGTATGAGTGGCTCTGTTTTCCACATTCATGGATGAGTTTTCGGAAAGCTCTATGGCAATGATCTCACCACCACTTGTAGCTATTCCTGGGAGATTTAGGGAACTAATGAAAACTTTCGCTTTGGATAAGTCATATTCTTAGTTTTTTATTACTTTGATAACCCTAATAGTGTTCATGAATAAGGAAATAAAGACAAAAGAAATTGTTGTGAAAGTAACAAAATTACTTGTGAAGAAAAGGATAATTATTCGTGACATTAGGAGTGGAAACTTTATTCACACCCCCATGGTGTATGACACCAAACACATTACTTGTGCCATAATTCCTATAGGTGCATACACACACTAAGAAACCCATTTTAATCCCATACAATCATTTTTTTTATCTTTCTACTGAATTACATTTACCATTTCACCACCCTTAACCATGTGCAACCATAAAACAAGGACTAAATCTTAATAAAAATCAAATAAAACTGAGAGGATCAACTTAAAACAACTTAACAATCTAACAACAAGGCTTCACCACAAATTTAAAATAACCCCTAACGTTCATCATCAAAACCATAATCAACCATTTTCCTTGAATTTAGGGCATAAAGGCAATGTCAGTTTCCCATCACATTGACATCGATTAGTGCGGAAATGTCTCAGCCACACACCTGAATCTCAATCCTATATTAAAGGGATACGCTCATGGCCCTTGCCCAAGGATTCTGAATGTCATTTTGCAAGACATCCATCCTATCCATCTTGTACGTAAAAGGTCTAATTCTCATTGCAACATTTTATCCGCACCTAGAGCATGATGAATTTGTATACAAACCTCTATTATTATGGATATATATCCACTTTCAAACTTATTCTAGGCACATCCAATCATCATGGTTCCTGTACATACCCAAAATTGTATGTACTGTACTGTCTAAAAAGAGGTTACAGAAACCCCAATGATGATTCAGATCTCTTTGCAAGGTGTTCAGAATCCAGAAATCTCACCAAGTATATATTTACATCCTAAAATTCCTCATCCAACCTTTGCATGCTTCATTCTAAACCCTTCACCCCTTTTCCTTGCATTCATCTCATTAGTTTCAGGACCACCGCCCTGCTTGGGTGGCGGTCCCATGACTACCACCTAGGACAAAGCAGCGGTCCTATAACCACCATCCTACATAGGGTGGCGGTCCTGTGCACATTTTCCAGAACTTTCCAACACTTTTTTCAACATAAAAAATCAAGTGGCGCTCACAGTTCTCAACCACTCTTGCTTTCATTTATGTTTTAGCCACTTGGTAAATAGTAATTCTTCTTTGTTTATAATAGAAGAGTTCAATTCAAACTTACCCTCTAGTAAATCAAAGTGCTATAAATACCCAAATTGTTTACAAGAAAATGGCCCCTCTCGTTCTATGAATTATTATTCTATGTGTTTCAAAAGTTATTTAATAAGTTTCAATAAGTTTAGATTTTGTAAAGCTTTCAGCCTCTCAGTTCAAGGCTCCACAGTTCTGGTCCTAGATCATGTTCATTTGAATCTTGATTCTGTTTAGAATTATAGGTTGTTGTTTTGTCGCAAGAAACATAAGTCTTATAATTTTGGTATGCTTGTATTGTATCCTGTAACAATCCCTTTAAGAATTGAATACTCAAGCTCTGTTCTCTTGCATTATCCTCTCCTACTTAGCATTCTTTTCGGCTTACGTCCAAGCTACCACTGTTTCAAGCATCTTCTCCTATTGCCACTATCACATTCCCACTTTTCTAGATTCACGAGAACATGAAGGAATGAAGAGATCACATTGAGGGGAAAAGTCATGATATAACTAGATTTTTCATTGTTCTGTAAACTCCAAGTTTGAATTGTCGAAGTTGTAGTTATAATATATCAAATAGAATAACAAATCATTTTATTTCGGTTAAGCTTACTTTCAGTATTACCAGGTAAAATGTGGGGAATGATAGCTTCTGAGAAGCTATGATTTATTCCTCACTTCTGAGGTAAGATTGAAAGTCTTTCAATTAAATTAGTTAGTTATTTAATATCTAGGATAAATTTTCAAATGCATAGGAAAATAGCTACATCAGGCTACCTTGCTTGTTTTAATTCTGTTATTAGATTAATTGTTTGTTATCTGAATATATTAGAATAAATGCTCTTTAAATTTTTTTCAAATTCAAATCCTTAAAAATACAAAAAAAGAATATAAGCATAGTGTAGATTTACTTTCATAATTATTTTACTTATTTTAGTTAAAGTTTGATTATCTCTTGCATGAAAATTACAGGACCCAGAGAACCCAAGGATTACGTATTCGAACCGGTAATACCTCAGCCAAATTTCTTCACAACATTAATGGATATAGATAAAGGTCTTAGGATTCATGTCTTTTAAATGACAATAAACCCGCAAGTAGTTAGTGAACAATTGAGAGAATTGAATATTGAAGATGAAAAATCATACACATTCTAGTCAAGTCAGCCTAGTTATAGATTGCTTTGATAGGATATCTACATGACCATACAAGACCCTAAAAGAGAGAAAATATTTGGTTTTGATTCATTAGTTCCACATCCAAACATAGGAGACCTTCTCATTAACATAGACACAACCTTACGTATATAATTTACCAGAACACCCGTAAGGTATTCTGAGAATATCACATAACTCCTAGTATTAAACATAGAAGTTGAAAAATCTTATGAGTATTGGATAGATAGAAGAAGAGATTGATTCTTCACATGACCATAATAGGTCCACAACAACCATGAACTCATGGTTGTGATCCCTAGGTCCCACAACCCAACGGCCCTGCTAATCAATTAAACATTGACACTAGTTTACGTATGCTGGTATTTAGATCCTCGCCACTTCCACCAGATATCATAACACAATTTTTTGCATTAAGCATAGAAGCCAGTCAAGCTAATATTTTCTGGGCTAGACCATAAAATTTCCCATAGTATCCAATTAATCCACTACACCTCTCACTACCATTTTCATGACCTTTTTCTGGAAATATACACAAAGCACCTACAGGTCACTTTCCATGCATCCAGCAGCCAATAGATAGGATCTCAGTAGATCCTGACATTGATTAGAGCCTCCGAGAAGCTATTATATCTGAACAATCCATTACACCAATTCAGGTTAGGAGAGCTTTCTTTGCCTTAGACTCGCAGATCCCATTATTGTGTGTTGAGGATATAAGGTTTCCCAACTAATTTTTCTACACCCACATATATTTCATTTCCACCAGCTGTCTCGGCACATGACCTCGAGAGGTTGGGTACGAAGAAAGGCTACTTGTAGATTCTCATGCTCGCATGTCACTTTTCTATCGTACAAAATTGGTGAACCCGACATGAACGCAATAACTGCTCCCTTTTCATTTTCATTTCTTTCATCCATCTTCACTCCTTCCCATTATTCTGGGGGTATTTATATACCCCCCGAATATGTCAAGATACGACTCATATGGCAAACCTCTCTCAGGTCTCGAAGCATATTATGGTCAAACAAATAGACAACTGTCACCCTCACTTTCCACATGGGCTAACAACTATTCAAGAAACTACTTGCCATCACAAACTCCTCCTGAAAGAACTAGCTCTAGTTCTTCATTCTGAATTGAGGAGCTGGATCAGCTCACACAAACACAACAACTAGAACCCTTGGGCTCTAACAATATGACATTTACTAAAGAATCCATTTCATCTCCTCAGGTTTTGTTCAAACCACAAATCAGTATGCAATCAAATCCACTCCAATTCTTGGATGAGGAGTACCTAGCACATCACGCCAGAAATGAGCAATACTTCCAAAACATGTATCCATCTCTAGGAAGTTTTGCGAACACAACTGGATACCCTGCTTCAAGAAAATACCCCCATTCCTCCACCAATGGAAAATACTCTTGGTGAACTTGGGTAGAGTAATGAACAATTCATAGCAGGATACCATACCCCTCTGCAACCTCAAAGAGTACCACAACAACCATCAAGGTGAAACACTAGGCCATCACCAATTGAGGTCATCTCAACTTTGGTTGAGAGATTCAGAGGACTAGAGCTTTCTCAAGCAAATCAAACTTCATATTCGGGGAAAACAGGAACTCCCAACCCTCCTCATTATCCTAGTCAAATTGACCTCCTCACAGGAATAGGCACGTTAGGCATGCCTCCTCAACAATCGTATAACTACCCATAGCAAGCACCAGCTAGAACCGCATTTTCAAATGTTGCTCCAGTTGAAAGTATGATACCCCCTGGTTTAGTACCAAACAACCCATATCAGAGCAATGCTCTTCCCTATCTAAACATTTATTCAAAATCGCCACAGGGAGATATGTTCTCTTCTCCTAGGATGTTTTCTCAACCACAGGGGCTTCCTTACGCTCCTACAAATACATATACTATGCCATATCAGCAACCCGTTCCACCTCTCCCCCCTTAGCAGGCACCATCGATGGTTGAGACCTATGCTGTAGGGACTTACTCATAATATTTTAAAGAACCTCTAGATTTCACCATAGAAGTATCATACTTCTAAGACCTCTTCCTGATTTTCCTAAATACAAAGGGGAGGGAGATCCAAATGCACATATCAAGGTCTATGGCATAGTCATTTGAGACTTTAAAGGGGAGGGTTGTTGCTAAGATATTCCCTAAGACTTTAGAGGGTATCGCCCTTGATTGGTATTATAGAATCCCTAAAGCCTCAATACACTCATTCAAACAGCTTGTGTTAGAATTTATCAAAGCTTTTGACATGAACAAATTGTTAAGAATATGGATCAGGGAATTCTTACATATTAAACAAGAGCACAATGAATCTGCTGCTCATTTTATTCAAAGATGGCATACATTCCTCTACTCATCAGCAAGTGCTCCAAACATGGATCAGATGGAACTATGTGACTTATTCCTTCATTCTCTCAATAGAGAGATAAAGGAAGAAGCCTAGGAGTTCCCACTAAGGACTTACGATGAGGTACTCGAGAGTGCTCTCTGAATTTATCAAGCAGAAATAGACAGTGCTCGTAAGACATATGGAACAAACGGGAAATTAATCTCTCCCTATCAAAACACTACAACTTATCCCAATATCAAGAATATCAATCAAGGACCCAAAATTCTTAACAAAAACCACAGGGTTACAATAGATTGAGTCACAGACCAGGTTAAAAGGGCAAATGTCGTGAACATCTCACCACCCATTAACAATCAATGAAATAATAAATTTTCTCCAACAATCAACGTGGTGGATTTTAATCGTCCATCACAACAACAACAATAATAACGGAAAATCCAAACACAAGGTCCAATCTAAAACCCAACTGGATATCAAAATCAAAACCAAAGGCAACAACCTCAAAATTTTAACTCTAACAACTAGCAACCTAATCAAAGTTTTGGACCACAACAGGTTTCAAACCAATAACCTTGAAACTATAATCCTAACTTATATTGTGGTTTCCACAAGATTCAAGGCCATGATACTAGGACTTGTCGCGACTACAATAAATTCATGCAACATTTTCCAGAAGATCAAAGAGAACTCTTTATAGATATGTTTTAGCAAATTTTGCATTACCCATGCCAAACACTTATACAGGAGCAGTTTCCCCTCAAAATGCACCCATCAAGATTTTTAACGATCCTCTCCTGAATCACTCTAACAATAACAAGTTAGATCTAAATGGGATGAACAATGCTATTATGATAGGAAATAATGATCATGAAGCCTCAACTTCATTAAATCCACCGGTCACACCCTAATTAGGAACTCGACCACAAACCAAGATAGTTTGTTTGGTAGAGTTAGATACCGAGCTACACATAGAAACCATAACAAGAACACGAGATTATTCTTCTCAACCAGTTCCAACCTACCCATTAGAACCAGACAACATTGAACAAACACTAGAAAAACACATAGGTGCTTACGATCTAATTAATGACCTAACAAAGACCTTCTCTCACATTTCCTTCTTGGATTTTTTAAGAAACTCTCCCGCCCACAGGGTCACTCTCTTAGAAGTATTAGGTATTGGTCATCTAATTAACATCACTCCTCTTGAAACGTAAGTAAACCATGTATACTTTGATGACTACCCTCCAGGGCAGCCAGATAGGGATACCAAGTTTATATTTGATATAAGAAAATGCCAACAGACACTGAAATTGCACGTAGAGGTGACCCAACCTTGAATTTATAGGTATGGGTTTATAATAATTATGTTTACCATGGAATGATTGATGATGGGCTAGTGGTTAACATAGTCCCCTTCAATTTTCTTCAAAAGCTAGGATATGGAGAAACAAATTGTTCCACAACACGAAATACACTAAGGGGTTATGATAGCCTCAAGGCCACTTCAGTTGGGACTATAGTGTTAGCAGTCACCTTAGGACCTAAGACAGTCCTCACAAAATTTTATATTATAGATGAGGAAACCAACTATAATATGATTCTCAGTCGACCATGGATGCATCACATGAAGGCAATCCCTTCCATGTTATTCCAGGAAATAAAATTTTTACACCTAGGAAAAATATTTGTGGCACAAGGTGACCCAAAACCATTTGATATACACCTAACAGATTTGAAGAAGAGACCAAGTGTTCACTCCGAGTTTTAACTCCCAATGAATCAACTTAATAAACCAGTCATTTCAAAACCAGAAGTAAAGTTGATACCTACAACAGAATTAGAAATCATGAATCAAGTCAAAGGCATTCTAGCACTCAAAATTGAGACTAACGTCATAAAGACAATGTCATTAGGAACTACCACAAAAATTATTGAGTTACTAGAGAAAGATTTACCTTTTTCTCCTACCATTTGATTCCATGGGTATGGGATGCACCCTAGGAATTGGCTCCTTTCCAGTAGAAAAAGTTTGTATGGTAGAAGTAACCCAGGAAAAAGAAGTATAC
The DNA here is from genome assembly GCA_019776745.2 of Taxus chinensis. NCBI lineage: Eukaryota > Viridiplantae > Streptophyta > Pinopsida > Cupressales > Taxaceae > Taxus > Taxus chinensis. The sequence continues at coordinate 331,313,865 of CM034152.1, read as the reverse complement.
ACAAGAATGTCCCAACATCCATTTTTTTGAAAAAATATTGGACCCTCCACTTTGAAGGAGCTAGATGCCATTTCGGCACTGGGGAAAGTGTGATCTTTACTTATCCTGAGGGAAAGATCCTACCTTTTGCCTTTAAGTGAAACTTTGAATGTACAAACAATGGAGCTGAATACGAAGCCCTCCTCCTTGGCCTCATCATAGCTGAGATAATGGGAATTGATAACATTAGGGTACCAGGAGAATCACAATTAGTTACAAACCAAGTATCTGAGGTATATGCAACTAAAGCTGAAAACTTATAACTCTATAAAATGGTGGTGTTAGATCTAACCAAGGGATTTGACTTCATATCAATTGAAGCAATTCCATGAGAATAAAACCTTCTCACAGATTCAATAGTAACCTCAACTTCCTGTTTCACTCCAAGAAGTGAATTGGAAAATACAAATTTCATGGTATCACTTCATATTGAACCATTGGTGCGTAAAATACCAACAACCCTGATTTTGACACATATAGAAGATGAGAATGAGTTTTCTATCCTAGATCACTTTGACAGCAATAGGTTCACTCTTGGATATCTAAACACCTATGTGGAACTACATCTCTCATCATGTAGTGTATTTTTCCCTAGTCCCACATTCCTCTTCCTATTTTGGAAATCCCATGATAGAATCTCCCCCGCAAAAGAATCTCAAAATCTACGAGGTAGAGAATAGAGAAGGTTTGGAACTACCTCTGGCCCCACCTGAATTTGAATAAGGAAATGCTTCCTTAGTTGAAGGAACGATTGACATAAATATTGGAATGGAGGAAGAACCAAATATTTTGAAGTTGGGATCTTCATTAACTCCAAAAGAGATAGAAATACATACCCAGATCCTCAAGGAACATCAAAAGGATTTCGTATTTAATTACAAATAAATGATAGGAATTACACCACATATTACGGTACAAAATATTGTCACCAAACTAGATGTAAAGCCAATTAAGCAAAATTCGAGACCAATAAAAACAAAAGTGGCTCTTATGGTGAAAGAAGAAGTAATGAAACTTCTCTAGGTGGGATTCATCAAACCAGTCGACTATTCACAATGGGTATCTAATATCATCCTTATTCTCAAAAAGAATGGGAAGATACACATTTGCATAGAATTCTGGGACATTATTAAATCTTGTCCCAAAGATGACTTCCCATTACCATCCATCGATGTCATTTTTGACACAACAACTGGTTTTGAGCTTTTGTCTCTCATGGATGGGTTCTCGGGATATAATCAAATAAAAATATCAGAAGAGGATCAAGCCAAGACCACATTTATAATTCCTTAGGGAACTTATTGTTACACTGTCATGCCATTCAGTCTTAAGAACACTGACGCTACATACCAATGGGAAATGACATATATTCCATGACCTTATTCATAAGATTGTGGAATCCTACATAGATGACTTGCTAGCCAAGGCCAAGAAGCGTTGTGATCACCCAGAAGTACTCCATATCATTCTCTCACGATTGATCAAATATGGCATCACATTGAATCCAGAGAAATGTGTATTTGGTGTGATAGGAGGAAAGCTTTTGGGTTACATTATATCATCACGTGGGATTGATGTCGATCTAGCCAAAATCCAGGTTGTTCTTGAAATGATTCCACAATCAGATGAGTCTAGTATCAGATCATTTCTTAGGAAACTTGGTACAATTTGAAGGTTCATTCCAGACTTAAGTTTGGCTATTCATCCAATCAACAATTTATTAAAGAAGGATTATAGCATTGACTGGACGGAAGAATGTAACGAGGCCTTCAAAGCAGTTAATTGCTTCTTGTTCTCCTCCCACACTAATGCCTCCTAGACCAAATCATCCTCTAATCCTGTATTCATGAGCTACTGATGTCTCGCTAGCCTGCATGTTGGCTCAGTAAGATAATGATAAATGGAAACGTGTATTTTATTTCATTAGCCAAACATTGCTTGATTATGAAACACGTTACACATAGGCAGGAAGAGAATGCCTTGCCATATTCTTTGCAACAAAACATTTAAGACATTACATGTTGAATCAAGAAATAAGGGTCATTCTAAAGACAGATCACTTATGAACATTCCTCACGTAAGGTTCTTTATGTAAAAAGGCTAGACGTTTCATAACCTTAATGGGTGAGTTTGAACTAACATTTAAAAACCAAAAGTTTGTTAAGGGACAAATCATTACAGACTAGTTAGCTGAAAATCCATTAGATGGAGGTGATCTAGTAGATCTAGACTTTCCCAATGAGTGCATATATTTTGTCAAAACTAGGCCCCCCATCTCTATATGTCCTTGGTACACTGACATTGTAAATTTCATCATGGACCACACATACCCAGAAAGTGCCACATCACAAAAAAGAAGGCAGTTACGCATTATCACTGCTAAATACGTTATATTAAAATAGGTGCTCTATCGTAAATCCTTCGACAGAATGCTTTTAAGATGTGTTGACACGAAAGAATCCAAAAAGATTCTTTACGAATCCCATAGTGGGATATGTGGAGGCCACTTCGGTGACCATGCCATTACTCATAAAATACATTGGATGCACTATTTCTAGCCCACTTTAGAACATGACATAGCATAATTTGTGTGAAAGTGTCATAAATGCCAAAAATTCTCCATTGAGATTCACAGGCTCTGAAACCAATCGCAACCCCATGGCCCTTTTCCACATGGGGCCTAGATTTGATAGGGAAATTCATTCCCTCCTCAACATATGGCCATAAATTTATAATCACAGCAACAAAATATTTCATTAAATGGGTAGCAGTCATGCCTCTCACCACCGTACCAGGTTTTGTAATCACTAAGTTCATTTTAAATCAAATCATTTGTAGGTATGATGTCCTACAAGTCATTATCTCAGATAATGGCACATGCTTCAAGAATGATGAGGTCCATGAGTTATGCAGCAAATTCAAGATAAATTATCATACGGCCTCTCTTTATTACCCCCAAGCCAATGGAAAAGCCGAAGCCACAAACAAAACATTAAAGTCTATTCTCCTCAAAATAGTTAAGGAGAAAAAATGGGACTCACATTTAAAATTATACCTGACCTTATGGGCCTATCGAATGTCAATAAGAACACCAACAGGGACAACCCCTTTCTCATTGGTATTTGGGGAAAAAGTAGTTATCCCACTTGAAGTTGAAATACCCAGTCTCCACATCTCATTACAAGGGATCTTGGGAGAAGAAGCCTATATAAAGGCACACCTCTCTCAACTAGAAGGCCTTGATGAGGCCAAGTTAAACACCGAACAATGGAATAGAGCCTATGATGATCAGATGTGCCAGAAATATAACAAAAACCTCTACAAATGATAAATATATGAGGGAGATCTAGTTCTAAGACTAGACAACCAGATTGATAAGAAAACCAGAAAAGGAAGGAAATTCTGGCCTAAGTGGTTGGGACCATACCGAGTCATGAAAGACTACGGAAATGGTGCGTATCTCTTGTGTACACTAGAAGGTGAGGAATTCAATGAAACTGTCAATTCCTTGCATCTTAAATGGTTTTACACATAGGTCATCAACATCACCATTTGTATATTATATCTACCTACATTGCATTAGTCACTCAGTTGTTTCATTTTGTTCACTCATTTCATAAATTTTGTGGTCAAGGAACTTATTCTTAAGCAATTTATTACAAGCTTATGAAAATATTGGCAAAAGCATTCAAATCATATCTCTTCAATTTTCATATTATCATCAAAATGATTTTGAAATCATCTCATCAATCCGAAAGACAAAATCTTGACGAAAACCATACCAAGGCATGTATACTTGGTCATACTCATTCTTTTCTACTAGGTTAATTTGTTCTTACCTACAGTCTGTTTTAGAAGCTTATTGGTGTCACATCTATCCCTATTATGTCTCTTTAAACCAAGGATACTCCAAAATCACAAATCAAAAATGTCAAAACCAAATTAAATCAAAAATATAAAACAAAATAGAATATTTTATTTTACACACTTATTTGCCCCACAAACCTTCGGCGATGAGCCCACATCTCTTACTAGTGGTGCGAGGTTGAGAAAGGAAAGAAGTTCCCTTACTCACCTATGTCTTGCCTTTGGTGACAAGCCCATACTTCTTTCTAGTAGCATGGGGCAGGGCGTAAGGGGTCCATTCACACAAATTAATGAATCTTAGTATTTTAAAAATGCAAAGCAAAGTGTATTAAGTGAAATTAAGTATCCAAATTCCAAAGAGATCAAATCCTCAAAACCAGATTTTGTCAACCAAATTGCCATCCATGGATCTACATCCAGATAAAATGGAAAGTAAGTTGCCTTCTGAACTATGTAGTAGTTTTGAGTAAGAATAAGTATGTACGTCTAAAATTGGTTTTTATCAATACCTTTTCTTTCTCTCATTATTTCCATTTAGTCAAACTCATATAATTTGTGCCCTTTCCAACTCTCGGTGTTGATCCCTTGCATCTTACTAGTTGTGTGGAGTTAGGAGTGGAAAAGGTTCATTTCATTATCACTACATATTCATCACATTTTTCCAAAACAAGAAGAAGAAACGAACATTTCCCAAAGAAGCCAAAATTTTAGTACTACAGTGTTTGCATCATCACATACCAGCATTACAAACAATAAGAGAAACATTAAGTTCAACACTTATTATCATTTGTCATCCATTGCATACATTCTAAAAAGCATATAAAAAAAGGATTCTAAAAACATCTAGTGTACACATGAGAAACAAACCACAAAAACTCTAGATACAAGAAGATCTCGAAAGATATATATATATATATATAAGAATCATGTTTTACTTACAATGCCATCATGCACTAGGCATGCTCAAAATAGCTCAATGAGCCTGAAAAATACAAAAACACTCATATAAATATTTGACAAAATCACTGAGACCAAATGGCCTCTCAATCCCTATGGGATCCCTCAGAGGGTGCACGATCGCGTCTAGGGCTCCTTCTACGACGAAGATCTGAATGAACTGAGGGCTCATGATCATGGCCACTTGTTTTGGTCTCACTATGAGAATAGATCCACCTCATTAAGTTCTCAGTAGTCTTGTATCCATCTAACTCAGTACGAAGGGAGGTCACTAACTCTACTGCTTTCTAGATAGGGGCAAACACATCAGTGTGTCATCCGACTGCTAAAGGCTCTCTGACATCCTCGATAAGCTAAGCCCAGGTCTTCCCCAAAGGAAGAAACAGGGTGTCAGCACACACCTGGTGAATCAAATCATGCCATCCCTAAGTAGTCACTGCAAATAAAAAGGGAAATAACAAGCTAGAAAATCACCAAAAACAAGTAAAAATAAATAAAACAAAAAAAAATATCATCCAAACATCTCTAACTAACAAGGTTGAGAAAGTATTAGCAACTCACTCGGATCCCCAAGCATCCAGGTACGGTCTCTAGGATCTGCACTTGCTACTGACGTTACATCCGACTGAGCTACCTCTCCCAAATCTAGAAAGAAATGACGTCTTGCCACGGACTCATCATCTCCTCCAATGTCCTGAGAAGGAAACTCCTCTTAAATCAAGGTCACCTTCTCTACAATCACCTCTACCCTCTCAGCCCTCAAGATTTCTTGAGTGTCATGCCACTTAGAATCACTTTCATCCTCCTCGGTCGTCCCATTGGTCTCACCTTCTATTGTCTTCTCCTCAGTTTTCCCTCCTATAAACTCCTCAGAGTCTGAGTCCACATCAATAGGCTCATCCTTCCCCCACTAAAAGTAGGAGCAGCTCTGATCTGAAGTAAATGTGCTCAAGGAGCACTGGCTACCCCTCAGGCCCGAACTACTCACCTAACTACAATGGGAACTCTAGGAGTAACTGTTGTCCAACCTTGATCTCCTCTAGGACCTCCCTGGGCCTCATGAATAGTCATGTAGATTGGCCTCGCTAGAGGAATCATATCAACGTAGGGGAGGCCAAACTATTGAGGGACTCAGTCAAATGGGTGGACCTACACCATCTCTATCATGTCTACTAACTGACCTGTAGTAGATCAGAAAATCAATGTATGTGTATCCTCACCCCATACTCCCACCATGGCCTAGTAAGGAGTGGCCTCCATATCTACAGTAGTGAAAGAAGCCACTAGCTAGTGTGCCATCCTAAGTATTGTCATCCTCATCCACCTCACTGCTCTAACATCCCCTAGATCCTCTGCTAGTACACCCCTTCCATAGGGGACGATGCGCTGATACACCCAACTCATAACTAGAGTGGGATGACTCAAGGACTTCCCCAATAACCTGACCACCCTATATAATTCATGGTATGTAGTCCCAAGAATTTCAGCTCCCCAAGCATAAGTATAGCCATGGGCCTCAATCTGTGCAATAATAGGAGCCCAATAGTATAAAATAGTATCTCCTCCCTTATCCCCAATAAACCATGAGGCCAAGATACCCATAATGGCCTTACAGATGATAGGGATAGGAGAAGCAGGAATAGATCAAACCTTCACCCCTTATTCAAGCCAAATGAGATAACATCATCTCCTATATAGGTAGCCCATTGAACCATCAGAGACCTAGATCCTGATGTCTTAAGAGACATCCGCCTCCCAAGAATCAGAACCCCCAGTATATAATAGAAGTCCTAGAGAGTAATAGTCCACTCACCCCTAACACCTAGAAGCCAGAAAGTATTTTAGTCTACATCCCAATATGAAAACAAGTCACACAATATGTGACTGGTAGGAGAAATATGAGGAACCTATGAAATCCTCAAAATTTTAGCCCTTTGCAGAGTGTCTCGCTCTGCCTGAGTCAGTAATTCTAACACTGTTGGGTGCTAATCACACTCCCTCTCTCAACTCCACCAAATGTACTCCTCCTTCTGCATCCACCTAAAACACAAAAAAAGAAAAAGTTAGCAACATAGTCCAATAGATAAGCTCATCAAAAACATGGAAAAATGTCAACAATGCAAAAAAATTAACTAAGGCATCTATTTTCACTTTTCGTCTAGAACCGCTTCCCTGTGAAGAGCAACGGTTCTGTGACCACCACTCTGCGCAGGGTGGAGGTCCTTTGCCAATTTTACGTACACCCATAGTGCCCTAAAAATTCTTAAAATAGCAAAATACACCATTTTGAGTGAAATGAAAGCCTAACCTATGGGGGGCCCCCCTAGAGACTCGTTTAACACTAAGATTTTTGAAAATAAACCCCCTAAGAAAAAGATTTCAACATTTTTATATTTTGGGTTTAAAAATAATGAATTGAGAAAAAATACCTGAGACTTTGTGGGCTGATGTCTTGCTCTCAGAGGCATGATCATGATCTCACAACGAATGTTTTGACTGCACTCTTGTCGAAAATGGTTACCGTGGATCCCAGAGCTCAAAAATTGTCAAATCAATACGCGTAAATGAATAGGAAAATGAGCTCATTATATATATATATAACATTCTAACCTTGTTTTGAATGTCCTTTTGTAGAGTTGGAGCACCAACGGAGGTAAGTTCTTATCCTCGCGGAAATGGTAAGTCCTCATTTCATTTTAATTTAGTATTTATTTTTCAATTTCTTTATCTATCTACACTTGAGTCCTCTTTTCATTTTGCACATAACATGAATTTGGATGGTGACATTACAACATACAGGTATGTCAGGTATAGCTTCTAACTCCCCATTTCAGGACTGCCATACTCAGACCCACCAATCTATGCCCCTTCATGGCTAAAACACTTCTCCGAGGGGGCAATATGTATGTACCCAAAATTATATGTACTGTACTACCAGAAAGAGGTTACAGAAACCCCAATGATGATTCATATCTCTTTGCAAGGTGTTCAGAATCTAGAAAGCTCACCAAGTATACATTTACATCCTAAAATTCCTTATCTAACCTTTACATGCTTCATTCCAAACCATACCTCCCTTTTACTTGCATTTATGTCATTAGTTTCAGGAATGCTACCCTACCTGGGTGGTGGTCCCGTGACCCACCCAGGACATGGCATTGGTCATGTAACCACCACCCTGCGTAGTGTGGTGGTCCTGTGTACATTTTCCAGAACTTTCTGACACTTTCATCAACGTAAAAAATCAAGTGGCACTCACATTTCTCAACCACTCTTGCTTTCATTTATGTTTTAGCCACCTGGTCAAACTTACCCTCTAGTAAATCAAAGTGCTATAAATACCCAACTTGTTTACAAGAAAATGGACCCTCTCCTTCTATGAATTATTATTAGTGTGTTTTGAAAGCTCTTCAATAAGTTTCAATAAATTTATATTTTGTAAATCTTTCAGCCTTTCATTTCAAGGCTCCATAGTTTTGGTCCTAGATCATGTCCATTTAAATCTTGATTCTACTTAGAATTATAGGTTTTTGTTTTGTCACAAGAAACATAAGTCTTATAGATTGCAATATGCTTGTATTATATCCCTGTAATAATCCCACTAGGAATTGAATAGTCAAGCTCTGTTCTCTTGTATTATCCCTCTCCTACTCGCATTTTGTTCATCTTACGTCCAAGCTGCCACTGTTGAACATCTTCTCTTGCTACCATTGTCACATTCCCACTTTTCTAGATTCATGAGAACACAAAGGAACAAAGATATCACATTGAAGGGACAAGTCACGATATAACAAGATTTGCTACTATTCTGTAAACTCCAGGTTTGAATTGTCGAAGTTGTAGTTATAATATATCAAATAGAATAGAAAATCATTTTTTTTAATTAAGCTTGCTTTCATTATTACCAGGGAAGCTATGGGGAATGATAGCTTCTGAGAAGCTATGATTTATTCCTCACTTTTGAGGTAAGATTGAAATTCTTTCAATTAAATTAGTTAGTTATTTAATATCTAGGATAAATTCACAAATGCACAGGAAAATAGCTACATCAGGCTACCTTGCTTGTTTTTAATTTTGTTATTAGATTAATTGTTTATTATCTGAATATATTAGAATAGTTTCTCTTTAAATTTTGTTCAAATTCACATCCTTAAAAATACAAAAAAAAAAAAGAATATAAGCATAGTGTAGATTTACTTTCATAATTAGTTTACTTATTTTAGTTAAAGTTTGATTATCTCTTGCATGACAATTACAGGACCCAGCAAACCCAGGGATTACATATTCAAACCGGTAATACCTCAGCCAAATCTCTTCACAACATTAATAGATATAGATCAAGGTATTAGAATTCACATCTTTCAAATGAAAATAAACCCACAAGTATTTGGTGAACAATTGAGAGAATCAAATATTGAAGATGACAAAGCATACACATTCGGGTCAAGTCAACCCAACTATAGATTGCCTTGATAGGATATCTGCATGACCATACAAGAACCTGAAAGAGAGAAAATATTTGGTTTTGATTCATTAGTTCCATAGCCAAATGTAGGAGACCTTCTCATTGACATAGACACAGGCTTACATATACAAATTTCCAGAACACCCATAAGGTATTCTGAGAAGATCATACAACTCCTGGTATTAAACATATAAGCTAAAAAAGCTTATGACTATTGGATAGCCAGAAGAAGAGATTGATTCTTCACATGACCATATCAGGTCCACAAAAACCACAAACTCATGGTTGTGATCCCAAGTCCCATAACCCAATGAGCCTACTAATCAGTTAACCATTGACACCAGTTTACGTATGCTAGTATTTAGATCCTCACCACTTCTAGTAGATATCATAACGTAATTTTCTTTATTAAGAATAGAAGCCAGTCAAGCTAATATTTTCTAGGCTAGACTGTAAAATTTCCCATAGTCTCCTACAAATCCACTACACCTCTCACTACCATTTTCATGACCTTTTCTGGAAATATACATGAAGCACCTACAGGTCACCTTCCATGCATCCAATAGCCAATAGATAGGATCTCGGTAGAGCTCGACATTGATTGGAGCCTCTGAGCAGCTATTATATCTGAACAATCCATTACACCAATTCAGGTTAGGAGAGCTTTCTTTGCCTTAGACTCACATATCCCATTATTGCGTGTTGAGGATATAAGGTTTCCCAACTAATTTGTCTACACCCACATATATTTCATTTCCACTGACTGTCTTGACACGACCTCAGGAGGTCGGGTATAAAGAAATGCTACTTGTAGATTCTCATGCTCGCATGTCACTTTTCTATCATATAGAAACCATTCACTTCAGTATTCTGTAGATGCTCCAAATCTCCCTAATGTTTTTATATGATTTTTGACCATCCATGCTACCTCAATGCTCTGATATGCTAACAGAATGATCTCATTCTATGGAATTTTTCTTGTAAAGGAAAATTATACAAACAGAAGGAAAAGGTCCTAAAAATTTGAGATTCTTGAACCTACCTACAAGTATTGGAAATCTACTATCGACTCCCTTGTAGATAGAATGTGATATGTTAAGATAATGAATACAGTGGGGGAGTTCTAACTCCATGCAACTAGTAATGATGCAAGGGCTCAACACCATGGGATCAAGAAGGTTTTCTATTAGTTATTTCATAGCTGTTTTGTTGTTCATTCTTATGTCTTTGTGTTTTTAGTTATTATTATTGACTTAAATCTGATGTTTTGGAACCTACAACCTAACTTTGCACATGGTTTACTACTTAGTCTAGTTTGGTTCATGGTTCTTGCAATTTTATGGTTGGGCTTCAGATGGTCATAGACCCCTTGGCCTCTTTGTAATGATATGGGATATACTTTGTATGGGGTTTAGGGTCCCCTTGGAACCCTTTTTTACCTCTAATAAAAAAATAACTTGGGATTTGAATCCTCTTCAAATAACCTTTTATTAACTGAAATTTTGGTTAATTAATATCTTATTTTCTTATATGATTAATAACCCATTAATACCTTCCGACTCATGTTTTTTGGGGAAGACTGAGATTTTGGTCACCGAGGAGGATATGATGGAAGTCATTGGCAAAAATAACTAGATCACTTGTTTGGCTAAGGATCATGGCTTTAAAAAGAAGTGGAGGGAGAGAGGATCATTCTGAACCTTTCAGAAGATTGGTAGGTTAAGCTCAAACTGTAGTTTTATTTTTAACAGGCTGAAAGACTTGTGTCATTTATGGAAAAAGATGATAAACAGGATGTAGAAGCCATCCACATTGACAGTAGTGATTTTGAAGGATCTAAGGAAAGACCATGATTCCTCCAAGGGTAAACCCCATATCAACCAGTAATACTATGAGGAAGCTCATCGTTGAAATGTCTGATATAGCACTTAAAAAACCCAAAATAATTTTTTTAAGTTCCTTGGAGTAATGCAGTTACTAATCCAGATGTTCTTGCATGAGGGAGTTTGAGAATCATGTATCTTCTAGAACATACTATGGGATAATACACCTATGAAAAAAGATTAACTATGGTGATAATTGATCTGAAGGATATGTAGCCCTTGGTGGAGTCAATGCTCACCTCTATTTCTTCACTTAGCAAACCACTGAAGAAATGCATTATGAATTGATGCTATGTCATATGGAGAATGATATACTGAAGAAGTATGAGGGGATTATTTTGCTAATGCTCAGAAGTTAGGGATGTTTTTGACATCCTAAATGTCAAAATTATAATTTTACCATCTCAAAATTCTTGCTGAAGATGATCCAATCCATGGAATGTAATCAAAGAACAAGTGAAAAAGTAGATGGATCATGTGTCCTAAAGTGGAGATAGCGAAAGTGGACTATAACGGATACTACCAAATCTCTTATAGCTAGCCTGGTTAAGGTACATGGAAGTGGATGCATGCACCATGGTGGGTAGAACTGATCAATGAATCGAAGATGGGCTTCCTTAAACTTAGGCCTAGTTTTTTCTTTGGTTTTTTTGATCTTTCTGTTAGTTTCTTTGATCTTATGTTGTCTAGTTATTATGTTATTCACCTTTTATGGCTTCTAGTATGTCTCAGTGTTGGTATACCTTTATATGGTATATTGTCCGACTGATATGGTTAGCAATGGATATCCCCTATGTACCTACTTAGTCTTGAGTCTATTTTGTATTAAGAGTTTTTAATGGGATGAGTAGGGCCCCCTCATAACCCTTTTCATACAAATAATAAGTAAAAAAAACCATTCAATAGATTAAATAATTTTGCATCATCATCGAGTCTAATTAATGACCACTTCATTAACCAAAATCTAATTGTCAATCCTCTCTAAAGTATCCCATGTAGGTGTATTTCTACTAAAGCATCTCTAAATAGATTCTACAAGCTAATCTAGGCATATTAATTAATCCCTAATTGCATTAATTACAGCCTCATTACCACCATATAATTCCCATGAAGTGTTAATCCTAGATTGTACTTTAACTAATTCTAATCTGTAGCATCTCCATCTATCCCACATTGGCACTTCAAGGTCACGATTTTAATAGGCTAAAAGGAAAGATATTTTAAACTATGAACACTCTACCCCCCTTCCTAAGACACACCTACCTCTGATGTTAAGGATTTATATTTATGAAAATATCAAGTAAAATTTGAGAAAAACCCCTTTGATTGAAGAAAAAAGAGGATATCCAGAACATGGTTCATGTCATTTTGCATGGACCTCTTGCTTCACAAAAACCTTTTAAATAAACAATTGCTCTTGATTTACACTCAGATCATCAAGGATATTGACATCATCTGAGATAAATCTAAACCTTCATGGAATATTTTTGAGTTTTCATTTGTTTACAAATGTTTTGTATTTCTCTTCCTTATAAATATTCTCATCTTGATGTTTTTGGCATTCTTTAAATTTTTTAAACTTGAATAAAATTTTAGGTGTAAGTTCTTTTAAACTACATGTTTTTAGAAAGCTAGCATACATATCACATGATTGGGGGAACCCCTTTTTATCACATGATTTTTTTTTAAAGTTTCATGTATATTCTCCAATTTAATTCAAATTTCATGTTTTTGTTGACATTTTCTTGTTCTTGGAAGTGTTGAGTTGGTCTTACAAATATTAAATAGGCCAAGTTTGTCAAAATCTAAAAAATAAAGTAAAAAATTAACTATATTTTTAGACTTCCATGGACATATGGTTTCCATTTCAGGCCTTAGATTTTATGTAATACACACACTCTATGTTTTAGTAAATCTCACCTCTGGTCAGATCTACAAAACTATGCTAATGGACCTGTGGTCCACCAACCACTCTGGTTTGATTTTCTTACAAACTAGATTATATATTTCATTGAACTTGACTCACAGTCAGCTGGAATATTCACCCCATCTTTGGTCAGAAATCATTGTACCCTTCCTGAGATAAGGAACCCTGGGTTAGAAACATTTTTGAAAAAATCACTACACTGCATGGAACAACTTTCTTGTGTTAAATGAGTTATGCACATAATTACTTAACCATTTATGTTGTCTAACATTTTTTCTTTTTATGCCATTCTTTCTAATTTTTATATGTGTATAACATGTCTTATAATCTAGCAAGGTATGATAAATTAAATAAATGATGCGTTCACTATTTATGGATATCATGGTGCTTATATTATGCTTTTATGCCTTATAGTATATTTCAATATCCCGAGAGTTTAGAATGAGAGGATCAATATTTTTTTGGTAGAACAAACTTAGTCTGGGAGGTGAAAAGAAGACATAAGCTAGGTCACTTATTCAGTGAATGCATTGTATCACTCATGTCACCAAGAATATACAGTAATCCTTCTTTGATAACTCATGTCTAACTTGGATGAATAACACAGGTTATACTAGCTTATGAACATGTAAACTGCTCTTCAATTTTTGTAGAAAATTTTCTAATGCCTTTGGAATCCTCTGAGACACATTATAGTTGATTCTCCTAGGATCAATTGAACTCACTCTAATACATAGCATTAACTCACTTCGTGTAAAAAATTAATATACACCAACAACTTGGAGGCCTCCCGTGACTATAAATATTTAGTTTTCACTTCATCTCAGATTTTCATGTGACACTGTCACTTTTCACATTGAGTTTTCTTTTACTATGGTGTAAACTACCTAAAAATTTGTACCATATGTACTTCCTAATCGCTTATTCAAAAACAATCATTTCCACACATAACCAAACGTACATGTATTCATTTTGCATTACTTTCTTTGAATTTTGATATGTCATATCATCTTTATTTTGGAAAGTAGCACCACTGTCATTCAGGCTAAACGATATGATCATGTAGCATATTAGGTACCCTAAGGAGTTATTTTAAGTCATCAATTGCTTGATCCTTGTCACACTTTTTAACTTGGTTATAATTCCTGAATATTGGATTAACCATAAGTTTTACAACACATCATATCTAGGTGTTTTTCAGTTTTTGCACTTTTTTCAACTTATTTTTACGGAAAATCATCTTTGGGATATGTATTCTCTTTATCGTCACCTACAAGATGACCTATGGAAAATATAAATAGTCTAGAATTTTTTTGTAGGAATTCAGTGGACTTGGATTTTCGAAACACCATATTCAGTAGTCTACCAGTTTTAATCAAATCCCATATTTTGGTGAGCTATATATAACATCCCTCTTGGAACTATCAAAGCTATCATTTTGGCTAAGTAGGTTTTCATTTTTTCTTTATGGCCTTAACATCTGGTCTAGTTATAAGAGTATGTACTACCACGTGAGGGTAAATTCTTTTCATCTCATTGTAATTGAAAGAAAAGGATTTCTACTGTTATTTGAGAGCCTTTGTATATGCTTCTACCTCATGTGGAGTAAGGGAAGAACCAAATTTTAAGATATTCGGTTCCTCATCCATCCCTATATTAATATCTATGGTCCCTTCAATCAAAAAGGCATTACCCTCTCTGAATTCAAGTAGGGATGGAGGTAATACTAACTCTTATTCCTCTACTTAATAGATCTCATGATCCATAAAATTCTACTTTCAAACTCTACGAATCACACAATTATGTTGTTCTAATTTCAACTTTAGAAAATGATAGATTTTCTTGAAAATTTAGAGCTTCGTGACTGATTAACTAGTGTTATAGAAAGAAAATTATAGAGAATGAAATAATTCAAAACTTCAACACCAACAATTTAATCCTGAAAACGTCCTATGGAGGAAAACTTGTCAGGAAGGGAAACTATTCTTTCTTCCTAGTTTTATTGGCCTGATATAGACAATTACAGTTTACAATAAGTATGAAAAGAAGAAACAGTGTAAACCTTCTCTCTAACTACTTGCTTTGTTTCTACACCTTGCTCTTACAATTCCATTCCAGCACTTAAGATCTTGCTCACTGTTCTCATTGAACTATTCTTCTCTATCTCTCTCAATCTTTGAAATGATCATTCTATTGCTCCTTTCATGCATTTATAGGCCTTCCTATGTCCTCCCATGCATTGGAGGATGTGAAAGGGCATGGAAGGGGAAGAGACACAGTCGGGAACTTCAAATTCACATCCATTCGTGTTCCATTCTTCTTTTCTATTTGAAAGTGTCATGACCACTGCCCTAAGTAGACCAAAAGTCTCAGGACCACCACCCTAGATGGGTAGAGGTTTCAAGAACACTACTCTTATAGGGTGGTGGTTCTGAAACTACCGCTCTACACAGAGTAGCGGTTCTTTCCAGAATCTCTGTTTACCTCATTTTATTAACTTTTCTTGTTTCTCCTTCTTGGTGTTTATGGAACTGTTGAAGTGGTGTGTTTTTATGGATATCTATGGATCACCTCAAGGCCTTCTGATGAGGAAGGAAAAAATGTGTGATCTCCAAAATAGGTGGAAGGGTGAGGTCTAATAGAAAATACTCTCTTATGGTGAGCAGGATGGAGATCATCGTATGTATTGAGGAATCCTAGGATTGCCTCATCATTTTCCACAAATTCCATAGTAGAAAACTCATTCTCAGCCTTGACATATGCCAAAATTTGATTAGTTGTCATTCTTCAAATTAGAGGTTCAGGTTTGACCAAAAAAGTGAAATCTGTTTCTTTCAAATATTCACTTGGAAAAATAGAGAAGAGGAAGTAGCTATAGAGTCAGCTAAGAGGTTTTTCTCATGTGGGATAGCCTCAATAGAAATAAAATTAAAACCTTTGCTAATGTTAAGCATGACGGTCTTATAGAGTTGTAGATGTTCTGATCTAGTATTGTAAACCTCTGAGAACTGATTACCGACAACTTGGGAATCACCTAGAACCTTAATGTTGCAAGCACCCATCCTCTTGGTTATGATAAGTCCAAGAAGGAGAGCCTCGTATTTGGTGCCATTGTTTGTACATTTAAAATTAAGCTTAAAGGAAAAGGGCATGAATTTCCCTTTGAGGGAAGTTAGAATCACGCCTACCCTGACACCAAAACAAAAATTTTCACCATCATAATTGAGCATCCAATAGTTGTTAGGGAAGATATAGGTTTTATCACTCTTGGCTTCTTCTTCCTTTACCTCTGAGACCTCAACCATGTAAATCTCTTCATAGCCACTAGCTAGAAGAGAAGTGAGTCCAAAAGCTTGCCCCATACGCATGGAGTTAAATAGAAGGAATATTGGTAAGTAACTTTCTAACAATTTTACAATCTTAGTCGTGGTATTTGTTGACACCGTTTTGACTATAGAGGCTTTTTCTTTAGGTGGAGGACCCCCTTAAATCACCTTGGGGGCCTCTAATTCTTTTTTAGGAATCAAAATGGATACCAGTGCTTAATCCTTAGGTTTTTTTAACTAATTTACTAGGATTTCAAACTCATATTGGACCAAGTTTCTTCTTTAAGTTGGCTAGGTGAATGTCAAAGGGATTTGGGTCACCCTGAGAAATGAATAATTTCCCCAGATGTAAGAATTTGACTTTTGGAAAATTGTAGAAAGGATTTCCTTCATTTGATGGATCCATAATCAACCAAGAATCATATTATAGTTGGTTTCCCGATCTATAATATAAAAATTAGTTAATACCATATTCGAATTTAGGGTAACCAAAAGAATTGTTTTCCCAATGGATGTTACTTTGAGACTTCTGTAGCCCCTTAACATGTTTTGGGTTGAAGAACAACTGGTTTATGCATATCTTAACTTCTGAAGAAATGAGAAGGGACCTATGTTGTCATATACTCCATCATATATCATTACACATTTAACATATTTGTTTTAAATCCAAACCTATAGGTATAATGATGGATCACCTCTTCGTGTGAACTCAAAATCAGTTGACATTTTGTTAATGTCAAATAAAAATCTAGCATCCCTCTCAGGCTACCCTGGTGGATAGTCATCAAAGTCTATGTGATTGACCTAGGCCTCAAGAGGAGGAGTAACATGAATTAAATGGCCAAGCCCTAACACCTTTAATAGAGATTCTCAATCTGTAGGTGAGTTATTCAACAAATCTAAGAAGAAAATGTGAGATAAGGTCTTGGTTAAATATGTAATTAAATCATAGGCCCCACGGGTTTTGGAGCCACTAGCGTATTGTATGACATTAAATGGTAAATTGGAAGGGGGTGAGAGGAATAATATCAAGTATGAGTGGCTGCATTAACCTCAAGTTTAGTCTCCAACTCGACCAAACCTATCATTTTGGTCTAATTCTGACCATATAAAGGAGGGGATAAGTTTGTGTTTAATGAAGTGGATACTTTGTGATCATTGTTTCCAACAGTAGTTCACTTGTTGGTTTCACAGGGATTGAGCTTCTTGTTCTCAGGGCACATTGGAAGAGGGTTTGTAAAAACCCTGAGAGTAGAATTTTGAGGGTGGCCATGCCCTGTGTGTAGGTTTTGTGTTGGCACCTTAGGATTAACCAAAAAAAAAACAATAAAGATGTTTATTTTGTCCTTAGGAAGCCGTTGTAAAAATTTGTTGCAATCATGACATGTACAAGTGTTGTGTCCTCTAACTCTATGGAAACTGTAGTGTAAATCAGGGTCATAATCATGAGGCCTTTGATTTTGGTTGTGTTGCGACCTGTAATTTCTATTGTTGCTTTACTGTCAATTGTTGAAATTAAAGTTAGGGGGCCTCTAGCCTTGGTTTTGGTATTAGAACTAGTTCGGTTAACCACTGGGTATTGAACCGATGCTTGGGATTGGATTTGTTGAGGTGGGGGAGGAGGATGACTGAAGTCCACTGCATTAATGAAAGGAGAAAAATTATTATTCCTTTGATTTTTGTTATTCAAATTCTTGTTTCTATTATTTGTGTTACTGGTGTTGACAACATTCAAATTTTTGGGTTGATCTGTCACATCATCCGTTGTAACACCACAATTCTTATTAAGGATTTTTGGTCCTTGGTTATTATTGTTGGAATTGTTTGGGTAATTATAATTACCTTTTGAGGAAGTGAACAGTCTCCCATTTGATCCATAGGTATTTTGACCATTGTTAATAACCTATTGATCAACATGGAGGGATCCTTCGAAGATTTCCTCGTAGCTCTTGAGAGGAAAATTTTTCACTTCTTCCTTGGTTTCATATTTAAGAGAATGAAGGAACAAGTCAAAAATCTCTATTTGGTCCATGTTTAAAGCACTAGTAGAGGATTAGAGGACTTTCTGCCATCTTTGAATGAAATGGGTGACATACTCATTATGTTTTTGCTTGATATGGAGGAATTCCTTTATTCCTATTCGTAAGAGTTTATTCATATAAAAATCCTTTACAAACTTAGAAATGAGTTGTTTGAATGAGTGGATTGAGGCTTCTAGTATCCTATAATACCAATAGAGAGTGATCCCTTTAAGGGTCTTAGGGAATATATTAGCTACAACTGCATCACATGGGAGTAGCTCTCTGAAGACATTTGTATACACTTTAATATATGAATTTGGATCCCCCTCCCCTTTAAAATTTGGCAATTCAAGAAGCTTTCATGGAAGCATTATGCTTCGTATAGTAAAGTATAGGGGCTCCTTAAGATATTCAACGTATGTGCCTAATGCATAGGAATCTACCATGGATGACCCTTAATGGGGAGGAGGAGGAGGCATAGGAGGTTGATATGGCACAACATAAACATTGGTGCGGGCATAAGGAATCCACTGAGGCTGAGCATATGAGCCAAGAAAAGGAAACATGTCCACATGCGGTGATTTTGAATACATGTGAAAATATGGGGGAACATATTGTGATATAGAGTGGTAGGCACAAAACCAAGGAACGTCACATTGCTAGTTGGGATGACATTAAAGAATGTACATCCGGTTGGTTCCTATTGGGGGTATCCGTATGAGGTGTGAGGGGGCATACCTAATGTTCCTGATCGAGTGAGGAGATATCTAGGGATTGGAACACCCATGTAAACTAGAGGAGGAAATGGTGCCAAGGGTACATGGCCAAAATTTTTCTCATGATGGGGAATATTATCTTACCTTTTAATAGATGTAGCATGAGAGGGATGGGAAAGATCTAGTTCCTTAACCCTATTCACCAATGTTGAAATTACATCTCCCAAAGAAGGTGTTGCAATCATTTTGGGTGTGTTTTGAGCCTGGTAGGGAAGAAAAGGTACATGATGTCCTGTTATGGCCTGATCTTTCAGAAAACACCCCTCTTTGGATGTGTTTCCTATAAGAACATAAATGGTCTATGTTATTATAGAGTCGTTCTGGAGAAGAACATAAATGTATTATTGCATCCGATCTAGGGAATGGTCTATGTTATTAAAGAATTGATCGATTCTTACGTAGCGTACTAGGTACTCCTCATCTAGTACTGGGAGTGAATTAGACTAGATGTTGATTTTTGGTCTGAACATAAACTGAGGATTGGAACCTTCCTCTCCTTTGAACGTTGTGTTATTAGAATTGGAGAGCTCAGGCTAAGGCTCATGTGTAGGTTGGTCAATCTCCTTGATCCTAGCTGATGAACCATTTTTTGTCCCTTGAGGAGAAGGAGTGTGAGGGGAAGGTAGATTAGATGAGTAGTTGTCAACACACACAGATAATGAGGGTGAATGTTGTATACCCATTTCGTAATAATACACCTCGAGACCCAAAATGGGTCAGCCATATTCTTGACCCAACATATTAGGGGGTATATAAATACCTGTAGAATAACGAGAGAGAAGAAGGATAGATGAAATAATGTAACATAATGGAAATGAAAAGGGACTAGTCCTTCACATTAGGTTCACCAATTTGTACAACTAAAAATCAATATGTGACCTTTATGCACATTCGACCTCTTGAGGTTATGCAAAGACAATTGATGTGGAATGAATGGATAGCTATGTGTATCGAAATACTTAAAAATGGGTAAATGTGGTTAACAGGTTATCGAGGTAGTCTAATGTCCTCTATGGGAACTAAATTGATTTGTTTGTCAAGGGAAATACAATCCTCTCTAACTTGAATGGGTATGATGGTACAATCAAGAATGATACACACATGTAAAATTATAACAATATATGTGTGCAAAATTCTCTCAAATAGTTGTGGAATGCGTGGGAATCACCCTTCATTTGCCTTGTAGAAATCCCTGGAAAAGATCATGGAAATACTAGAGGAAAGATATGCATAAGGATAAATGATTGGGCTATGGGCACTAGTTTCACCGAGGATGGTTCCATAAGAATTCATACACTTTGTATTCTTCTTCATTGAGAACATGTAAATAGTGATGGGAAAAAGTGGTGAAGATCTAAATATCATAATCCAAAGGCTCGTATCAATGCCTGTCTTAAAATAAGTTATGTTTGGCTATGAGACTCGAGGATTGTATACTTATTCTCTTGGTTGTTGTGGTATTTTAATGTTCATATGGGACAAATAACTATGGAAAATGGGTGAAAATGACAAACAAGTGATCAAGGCAACCTATAACCAGGTCGATTTACCCAAAATTTGTAAGCTCTGTGGTCTTTAGTGTTTAAAGCTCTCAATTGTGTAGTGATTGTAGGAAAGTCTAAAGTGGTCCAAAAGATGTGAATTCAAAGACCTTGGTTAATATTTGATAATGTTTCATGTTGGTTTGGTTGTGGCAATACCGGCTTAAATATGTAATCTCTAGTTTTTTGTTATCCAAATAACTCTCCCATTTATTTAGGTAACTTGTATACACCTTTTGGCTTTGATATCTTTATTGAAATTTTACGTGCACTCAAGTTCACTTAGGAAATTCCCTTGGTTACATTTCCTCGCATGCCTCTCTTATGTTCCTCACATGCCCTTACATGATTCTCCTTCTTCCATTCCTTTTCCTCCTTGTTCTATCTTCCCCATGCACCCCTTCCTCACACAATGGCACATTACCTTGTAATAATTGTGCCTTGACTATGTATTCTCAGATAACCAGTTCATCACATTTCCCCATGTGCATTGTGTGTGCCTTCCTTTTGCCTCCTTCCTGCACCTCATTCTTCTATGCACATACATTTATGCCATCTTTTGTACCTTTCCATGCCATTTCATTCTTTGACACACTTGAGCGTGCCACACGAAACCTATCAAAGCATGCCAACAGGGCACTGAATCCTAACAACTAGCCAATGAATGATATGTGGCAGAGTGACAAATCAAGATGAACAGTTGGCCAATATCTTTAGTCACTCCATGTGTGTCATGTGTCTTGTGTTCCCAGATGAATCTTGCATCTTCTGATAGTCATATATTTTCATATATAGCTCTAATTGGCACATGCCTAGTCTCAACCAATACGTGATGACATAGGCTATAGTGTTAGACATTCAAATTCAAATTCTTGGAAAATCTGGTAGGTGAGAAATTGGAAAATTTATTTCTGGGAATTAATGGGTATATCTGATTGATCTAACCACCTGATCTAATATGATCGTCCCTCCTTTCTTCTCCAACATGCCAAACAGAATTAGGGAAACATATTTGATATATTTACAGGCATTGAGTGCTTCTTATTGGTGGTTGTGTTTCAAATTCATGTTTTCCCTCATTCTCTTCTTCTTCCATGGATTCATCTATAAATATAAGAGCTAGGATCATTTCTTATGTTGGACACTTTGGATCCCTACACACTTCACTGAGGATTTCATATTTTCTGTATTTTGAGTCGCAGAGCTCTAGATCTGATTCGTTCATGTGGATATCAGGGTCTTTCATCATTGTAATAGCTTTGTGCATTTCTGGACTCAATGGAGAATAATTACCCACCCATGTGAAAGGGATTGATCTCAAAGCTTTCTTTTAATAATAGTTTTTACATTTGTACAGTGTTTGTTTTGTCATTTCCTCCAAGTGCTTCGCACATTGTGTTGTCTGTTTTTTTGTTTCTTTTCATTTGGTGTGTGCTCTGAATATATTTTATTTTTAGGACTCTTTTAACCAATGGTTTGCATAAGGCTACTAGCCTAAGGATTAGTAATAAATTATTCCCTGTATGTCATAAAAAATGTTAACCTTTAAAAATTACCTCTAAAAGAAGGTGTTTTCAAAAAAATTGTCAAAATCATTGAACCTTCAGTAGATTTTTCTTTCCTAAAGGTGTTTTCAAATTTTCAAATTTTTCTAAACTCTAAAGTCTTCAGACTTCAGAGGTCTTATTATTTCAGATTTTTCTGTCGATTACAAAATGAATTTTTTAGAGTTCCAAACTTTGAAAACCTGAAGTTCTAAAATTTTGGGTTTCGGAGTTCTCCTTGGTATTTTTGTTAATTTTGATGTCAGTCTCTGAACTCTGAAAAATCTGAAGTTCCAAAATTTCAGAACTTCGTACTTTCAAGTTTTAGAGTTTCATGTTACCTTTGTCGATATTTGCATTCCCAAAGTTCTAAAGTTAGAAACTCTGAAGTTCCAAAATTTCAGAACTTTGGCCTTTCAGAGTTTTGGGGGTTGTGATTTCAGAGCTTCCACGAAACATTTAATTTCCAACTATCCCCACATGTGTCACCTTCCAAGCATTAATTCCAAGGCACCCTATATAAACTCAAAATTTTACCTATCATTTTCACTTGGCTTTTTCTTTGATACCCTGGTTTTACCACACCATTTTGTACTTTCAAGGAATTGCTTTCAAGGTAATTTTTAGGTTATTTCTTCTTTTTGGTTCATGATTAATCATGGTTTTATTTTTTTTTGTTTATTATTTATTTGTTCTTCTTTTCTTTCTTGTCATGAAAGCACCTATCATCCATTGTTCATCTTTAACCATGTCATCTAATTCTTTTCTCAAAACTGCAAGCTTCAATTCATGTATGTATCTAGTCTCATCAAATCCAAGGATTGTGTAACAAGTTCCTTTCAGATCTCAAGAATATTAATTTTTTTCTCTCTCAAAACTATTCCTTTCAGTGATTTCAAAGTTAGCAGTGCTTTCGAAGTTTCGAAGGTTTGATTTTTAGGGTTTCAGAACTACGAATGTCAGAGTTTTGGAGGTTGGGGTTTTTAGAGGTTTTCTTTTAAAGGTTTCGGAACTATGAAGTTTTTAGAATTTCAGAGGTTTATACTTCGGAGTTGAATCCTTTTCGGAGTTTCTATTTTAAGACTTTAGGACTTCAGTATTTCGGAACCTTTAAGGTTTATCATAAATTTTTTAAAGATAACTCGGATTCTAAATTCTAAATTCATGTAAACTTCCTCGTCAAAGGGAAAGGAAAAAATGAAGTACACATTCTTAGGATTTTCTCCTCACTCATGCCTATCTTAAGATTTAGGGAATATTAGAGATACTGATCTTGGCCAAGTGGATATACCAGAATTTTGGGAAAGATTAATGTCCCCTAATAAGAAAACTTGGATGCAGGCCATATTTGATAATGGACTTTCTCCCGCTATGGGTTTTCATTCATCTATGCATTGCCTTGAGTTTGTCTTGGATGCAGCATCTCACTTTGATAAGGACTCTGAATCTATAAAAGATGACCATGGCAAGGCCATGATTAGGTTGGACACCTATTTCTTCGAAGATTTATTTTAACTTCCAAATGTTGAAGGATATGCAACAATTTCACCAGAAGCCACAATTGAACATTGGTAAAAAGAAACTGAACTGTGTACAAAGGTCATGATGAAGAGCTACTTGGCCAAGAATGTCATCAAGCTTCCTAAAACATTTTTTTCTCAGACTTCATCAAGAGAGTTTTGGGTCTCACTTATGTGAGGGAATTTAAGGAATGAATGTTCCTTTATATTGTTAATCTCAAGAATAATAAGGAGTTCATGATGGGGGGAACATATCGGTAGTTCAATTTGTTTTCAGTTGAGAAATTTCTTAACTTCCAAACACTTCTTCATGACTTCCTTACTAATTTATGTAGTAGCCGCCATGGGAGAATTCAATGGTTTGTATACAAAAGGTGTTAGAAGTGTTTTACAGAATTATGGATTTAATCCTCAAATTATAATGGAAGAAGGGAACAAACATTTCCATAGGGTCAATGATGCCATTTTTTCTTTCCTCATTTATCATTTTGATAAAAAAATTGTATAATCAAAGAATTTATGATGAATATTTCAAAGAGGTAAGGGAATGGGGATCCATCTATCTCCAGTTCCTAAAATTTACATACATCAGGATTCTAGGTTATCTAGGTACCCCTAGAAAATTACCAAGATGTCCTACCGATAAATGGGTCTTGCTAGAATTGGTTCAACAATTGTTGGATTACCATAAAATTCAAAATAAATGACATAAAGAGGGAGTCTAGTTTCATATTTCAATAATAAGATATACCTATGCCGGTATTTATAAGGAAAATAATGTGGATGGATAAATTTTTAAAGTTACCTTGCGAAATTTCTATCCCAGAATTAACTTTGATTACTGGAGAAAGTTCATTGAAACAAGATTGGCCAGTTGTCACATTCCTCAGTTGGAAGATCTTTAGATTCAATTTCAGGATGAGATTATTATCAAAAAACAATAATATGAGAGGTTGACCTTGGATGAAGTTAAACAATTTGGTATAAAAGATATTTCAGAAGAAATTGAGGATGGTGATGAAGTATTGGATCCAATTTACAGGAACAATAATATTTATAATCAATATTTTTCATGGATTTATTGGTACCAAAAATAACATTACAATACTAAGGAAAGGGTGGGGACCATTCTGCAAGGGACATATGATTGGTTAGATACCTTGGGAATTTCACCCAAAGGATTATATCAATCTATAAGAATAGAATCCCAACCAACACTGAGTCTCCCTATACCCATGAAAGGTAAGAGGTCTACCCAAAAGGCCAATATAACTCCAAGGAAGATATCATTTGTTGTTATGAGTTCCTTTATTTCAAAATTTCCCATTTCCAAGGTTGTTTCCTCTACAAAAAAAAGTATCAAAAGTTGTTGAAGTTAGTGATTCTCTAGTTGTATCAGAAGATTTTCCACCCCCTCCTTCTCTACCATTGTCACCATCTTCAGCTCCACTTTCCCCATCATTATCCATTGATCATCTACTCATCTCTGATTTTCCATGTTTTCATCCCTTCTTATTTTCTTAGGAGGGGAAATGATTGGGTCTCTAGTTTCCACTCCATTTTCTCAGCAGTTTTCATTTCCTTCCATTTCTACTTCCAATCCTATTACATCCACTCCCAAGGCTATTATCACTTCCACCCCATCTATCATAACCACCTTTATTTCATCATCAACTAATATTACCAGTGTCATTGTTTTATCCAGTTCTCTAAGTGTCGAACCTGTGATGCCTGTTAAAACAACCCACTTGAGACCCAAGAAACAACCTAGTATTAGTTAGAAAATTATGGAATAATTTCATTTTTATTAGAAGTGTCCAAAACCAAGTTACAAGACAACAGTTGACCCTATTAGATTCTGGAACAAATATAAATTACTAGAACATATTTTTCCTTCATTAACAAAGTAACAAGTTCACATGGTTCAAAATTTCAGGGTTAGAAGTTTTAGTTAGGTTCAGGGAGAAATTTATCCCCGTACCCATTTTCTAACAAGATCAAAGTTTCAACTTGATTTTTCTCATACTTAACTCTTCCAAAATTTCCCTAAATCATTCCCATTGGATAGGAAATTTTCTCACTTTTTTTGGTGATATAAAGATGTCCTCCTAACTCCTTTAGAAACTCAAGATATGGGCAAGCAGGACCTTCAGAGGTCAAATTTTTCTCCAAGGGGACATGTGCCAAGTAGGGGTGAAGGGAAAATTTCGGGTTGGCGGGTCGCAAGGGGTGACAATTGGGATTTTTACTTGCACGAGATTAATTTCCTAGTTTTTCGCCTGTGCCTCCGTGGGTCCTCCAAGGACACGTGGTGGCCTATAAATCGTCACCGGCAACAAGGAAAAGAAGGGCGGAGTGGCGGGAGAGTTTAGGAGCATTTCACCCATAGGGGAAGAAAACAAAACAACGCCCACATGCCCACGGGTCTGCCAAGGGCACATGGCACTCCATGATTTGCCACAAGGAGAAGGGAGAGGGAGATGTGGGTGGTGGACTTAATTTGCAATTTTTTCCGAAGGGAGGAGCTAAGGGGAAAATAAGGACACGCAGATCTGCGCGTCTGCCCGCGAGAAGATATTTTCCCAAGGCGAGGGCGGGATTGCGGGGCCGCATGAGGGAAATCTATAGGGAAATTTTCTGAAATACCAACATATCTAAAAGCAAAAGGTTGTGCAAGTCTTCTCTACCCCGCTTTCTCCCTAGCACCCCAAAGCTACCATGTGGCAACTCTGTGATTGGATCGCGGGATGGCGGGGAGAAATGGAAAAATTTTCCAAAATTTTTCAAAAGGTCTGAGCCAAAAAGAAAATGCCGCACCTCCACCGCTGCCTCCCGTGAGGATGCACGTGGCAGCCTCTGATTGGTTACAGGCCAAGTAGAGGAAAAATTTTATAAATTTTCCCAAACCAAAATTTTTCAAAAAAATTTCTAAGGGTTTTCCGACGGGAAATTTTCGAGCCACGGACCCGCCAGGGAAAATTTTCCCAAATTTTCCCGCCAAGGTATAAAAACTTCAAAGTGCCATAACTTGAGGTAGAAAACTCATTTTTCAGAAAACGAGGACTTTCTGGAAGGATATCGATGCCCTCTTTGCATAGGAATTGTAAATTTTACTTTTTGATAAATTTTAAAGGGTCAATTTTACACAAACAATCTGTAGGCTTTTAAAATGCCAACTGGTAATTTCAACTTATAAATTTGATTAAATCGGATCTCCTCTTTCACTCAACATGTCAAACAGACATGGAGGATTTCTCTAGGAAGGATTTATAATGTTTTATGGAAGTAAATTTGTTCAATTTTTTCAAGTTGCATTTTAACAACAAATGACAGAAAAATGAATGTTAGAAAAATTGGATTCGATTTTACATTAATTTAACTTGTCTTCTTAAGTGTTCTTTGTGAATTTGAGTTCATTTATGATACAACATACTAAATTTTAACATCTCCAAGTTGATTAATGTGTTCAGGTCTGAATTGTACATTTTTATTAAAATTAATTGCTAGTTTTAAGTTTGTAACAAAAATCCCATTTCTAGAAATTTGTTTATCAAATTCATCCTTCAAATGTGGCATTTCATTCCAAAACTAGTCCAATACATTCATTTATTTATAAACAAACCATTTCAAAGCTAAATTGCAAATCTGATTTCCACTTTAATATATTTCAAAAAAGAAACAATGCAATGTAATTCCCTTATACGTATTTCTTCTTCTTTCAATTTTCAAAATAGAGATTCCAATCACAATTTAACATTCCAACTCAACCCAACAATGCAATGAGAAGTAAACTTGCAATTCTTCAATAATTCAAAAAGAGAAACATCTTTACATATTTTTTTGAATGCAATCAACAGAAATTCTAGTTCTTTCTTTTCCATGTACAGAGTAGAATGTGAATGTCTTTCACACTTTAAATCTAATTACAACTTATTTTCTTCACAATACAAATGTTACAATTTCATCCACTTCAAGTGGGAAAGGTTACAAATGAATATGTTTTCACAAGGACCTATCATATTTTATTTTTCCTTTGCTCCAGGACAGCAACATGCACATTTTCTCTTTCTCCAAGTTGATCACAACAAAAGAGGGGGAAAGGCAATGCTCTCCACCCAACTAATACATATAATGAAAGGATAAGTATTCCATCATCATTGGCTCCCGAGCCCCAACCAAAATACAATAATAGATGCAATCCAACCCATGGCAATAACTAGTTTTCACAACACACAACATTCTTTCAAACTTGCACAATACAATAAAAACACAGTTCAACACACAAACAACAATTCACAACTACAATTGAAAACATTCCAATCAAAACTTAGGTTTGATCATGCAAGCTAAAGGAGTAAGGTCTATTGGGGAATCTACTCATGCCTCCCAATTGTGAATTAGGCATCTACCAATAATAAACAACTAATAAATTTCACCATACATATCGTTATGCCCCCTACAAATCCCTCCTTATACCCCCTATATTTTCCTTATGCTCCCCCCCCCCCCACAACGTAAGAAATGTAATCTATTTCTTTTCTAAGGTGGATCCCAAACCCAAACTCCCTCCACAAAATTATGATGCTAATGTCATTCCTTATGCCCCCCCACATAGATTCCCCATAGCCTTCTCCTACACTATCCCTAAGGCATTCTACCCATCCAGCCAACCAAATAAATTAAAGCATGCACCATTCACACAACACAACTAGAAAATGACAGCATAAAAAGGAGAGTTAAATTCCTATCTCTCCATGGTTACTATTTTTTCCAATAGCAAGCTTCAAATGCCAAGAACATAGTCCAAAATAGCAATGCTAAGTATGAAGTTATCTCCAAATTCCTCCACAATCCACAAGAGCTCAAAACAACAAAAATGTGCCCCCAAGGAAGAATGCAAAAAGGTTCAACAACCCCAAAACAAGCAAGGAGTTTTAATTATATATAAGAGGGAAGAAGAGAGGATGATGTGGATCCATGTGAGATGCCACATCACACATCCTCAAATTCAAACACAAAAGACAAAATCCATTCTCCCCAACATGAGAAAGAGGTGGGTGAAAAATGACAAGTTACTTGCACACTCAAAAAAGCCCACACCTTAAGGGACAACAAAATAAATAACATGTAAGAAAGTGCAATTAAAAATAAGCAACATGATTAATATAATTCATTATAACAGTCACAAATCACATCTCTAACCATAAGTATGGTTGGTAAATTAAATTTAGAGGCATGGGACAAATTTTACTTGTCCCACAAGCCTCTAAAAACAGCCCCCAAGGAAAAATTCAAATTTTTTATGGAGGTGGAGTATTTCATACTCCAAAATCTGACTTACACAAGCTCTTACACAACTTACACATCCCTTACAAATTTAATACAAACAACCAACAAATCTTATAATTACTTTCCATATCCCAATTTAATTTATTTAAATTTTAATCATATGATTCTCACATTAATTCTCCACAACATAATTAATTAAAGGAACACATCACTAATAAAATACATACAGTAATAATTAAAAGAAACACATTAATAAAATACATAATACCCATGGTCACATGTAAAGGTAATCCCTCTCATGGGAACCCCTAACAAAACAACACACAACACAATAAAACGATTTGTCATGGTGACCGTGTCAAATTCACCTAGAATTCCATTGTGGTTGGTCTTCGATCCCCTGATGTTTTGTTGTGATATTTTTAACCTACAAAATGCAAATAACTCCTTCAGCCTCATGGCCATATCAGAACATCCAACATGACATAAATGAAATCACAAAACCAACTATATAAATGAATCACAACAACATTGATGTAGCAAATACATCATTTTCCTTTTTAATTAATAACTATATTATCATCAAATAATATCCATTTTCTAGATCAACTCATAATATCCAAATCACATGTCTAAACAACATCTATATCAAATAATATATCGTCATCCACATATAAGGTGTATCTAATAATCATCAGGCATCATAATCAAATTAAGATCAACAATAATCTATGATCAATGTTTAACAACATACTAAATCAAAACATAATAATGTCTATAATGTAATCACAATATCAAAATAGGTTTCCAAAAGATGTCAAAGGGAAGTGGGCACTACATCCCCCTCCCCTTATACTCGAATTCCTCCTAGAAGTCACTGGAATAAATGTAGAAACTAAATTCGTAATGAAGTAGCATCCTCCCATGTAGTTACAGTCTCATCATATCTGTCCCACTGCACCCAAACCTGATCAACCTCTCTACCTTGAAGGACCAGGGTCTTACGATCTAAGATGCAAATGGGCTGCACCATCACTTGCCTCTGATCTTGTACCTACAATGATGTCCAATCTAACACATGAGAAGGATCCGTAATATATCTCCTGAGAACTGAAACATGAAAAGCATCATGTGGAAATGCTAGATGGTAGGCCAAAGGTCCAATACACTCCAAGATCTCAAAAGGACCAACGAATCTAGGAGCTAACTTAGAACCTTTTCCATAATGGATAGGGATCTTGTGTGGTGTGACACGAAGGAACACCTTCATTCCCACATCAAAACTATAGTCGATCCTATGTTGATATGCATACTTCTTCTACTTATCTTGTGCCTCCTGCAATCTCTTCCTAATCAACACTACCTACTACTCCATGTCCTATAAAAGAGCTGGTCCAAGAGAAACCATGTCCTCTAGCCTGTCCCAGCTAAGAGGTGTCCTGCACTCTCTACCATACAAATCCTGAAAAGGAGTCATGCCTATGGAACTCTAAAAACTATTATTGTAGGCAAACTCCACTAAGTATAAGTACTCCTCTCACTTAGATTGTTGATCCATCACATACATCCTAAGCATATACTCTAAAATTTGATTGAACCACTTGGTTTTTCCATCTTTCTTAGGGTGATATGCTATGCTGAAGTTGCTCCTCGTCTCGAGGACATACTGCATGGTAGTCTAGAAATGTGAAGTGTACAAAATATCATGGTCACAAATGATCTTCCATGGAATCCCATGTAACCTAAAAATCTCATCCAAATATACTCGTGTCACTTCTCTAGCTGTATAAGTGGTCTTCACCGGAGAAAATTGAGCCACTTTTGTCAATTTATCAACCATGACCATAATGGCATCGTGGTTATATCTGGACATCGGTAACCCAACAACAAAATCCATGGAAATGGTGTCCCACTTCCATTTCGATATAGCATGAGGATAAATAAGGCCTACTGGATACTGATGCTTGGCCTTAACCCTATGGCACTCCAAAAATTGTGACACAAACTAATCCACATCTCAACGAATTCCTCTCCAATGATACAACTGTCACAAGGTGGCATGCATCTTCTTCACCCCTGGGTGGGATGAATAGGGTGCATGATGTGCCTCCACCAAGATGTCCTATCTCAAGCCTCCATCTCTAGGAACATATATCTAGCCTCTGTGCCTAAGAAGACCATCTGCCTCTAAGGAAAAACCATCAAACTTCTCCTCAAGGGGTCTCTGTGACTCGATCTCTGCTTGTACTGCAATGTAGAAGCTGTCAAGAGGAAGTTACTAAAGAATCCTGCTCCATAAATCTGTGCTCACTAAAGTGGCCATAGCCACTTGTCTCCATGTGCTGAGAGCATCTACTACCACATTCTCTTTCCCCTTCACATCCTCAATCTCCATGTCATACTCACAAAGCAACTCCATCCAATTCCACTGACAAGCATTGAGATTGGGTTGCATGAATATGTGGCAAAGACTCAAATGATCTATCCTGAGTTTGAATCTCCTGCCAAGAATAAAATGTCTCCATTTAACCAAAGCATGCACAACTACCGCAAGCTCAAGATCATGGGTCAGATAATTAAGCTTGTGATCTTTGAGTTTGTGAGACTCAAAAGCCACTACTCTTACCTCCTGCATCAGCACACCTCCAAGGCCTACCAATGAAGCATCTTTGCAAACAAATAACTCACCCTATGGATCCGGCACTATAAGAATAGGTGTTGTGGTGAGGCACTCCTTCAGTGTCCTGAAGGCCTGTTCACATCTGTCTGACCAAAAAAACTCCTTTCCTTTCCTCTGAAGGGAAGTGATAGGGTGCGCAATTTAAGAGAAGTCCTAAACAAATCTTTGATATTATCCTGCTAATCCCATGAAGCTGTGCACCTCAGTCACCATAGTGGGTGCTAACCAATCCATAATGGCTCTAATCTTGGAGGGATCAATGGTGATACCTTCCCGAAAAATGATATGACCCAAATACTGCACCTTTATCTGAAAGAAAGCACACTTCTCCAAGTTCCCGTAAAGTTTCTGCTCATGAAGACACTGAAGAACCTGGAGAAGGTGCCCCTCATGCTCCTCACATGTACATGAGTATATCAAGATGTCATCTAGGAATATGAACATGAAATGATCTAAGAAGGTCCTGAATACCCCATTCATCAAACACATGAACACTTTGGAGGCATTATTCAAGCCAAAAGGCACCATTGTGAACTCATAGCACCCATATCTCATGTGGACGGTGGTCTTATGAATGTCCACCTCCAAAATCCTCAGCTGCTAGTACCCTGACTTAAGATCAATCTTAGAGAAAACTGTGGCTCACTTCATCTGATCAAACAAGTCATCAATACGGGGAAGAGGATAATGATTCTTGATCGTTACCTTGTTCAGCTAGCCGTAATCAATACATAACCGCAAGGATTCATCCTTCTTCTTCACAAAGATCACCGATGCACCCCAAAGGAATACACTAGGATGGATAAGGCCTTTCTCTGAAATACCCTCAAGCTGTAACTTGAGCTCATAAAGCTCTGGAGTGGTCATCAGATAAGGTTACCATGAGATAGGCTCTACTCCAAGAACTAGATCTATATGAAAATTGATCTCACGTGGGGTGGTAACCCTGGTAGCTCCCCTGGAAAGACATCTAAAAACTCTCTCAAGATGGGATGATCATCTAGCAATGGTCCACTAGACCCATCCTTTGATCTATCACTAACTATAATAGCATACATCTGACAACCTTGTCTCACACACTACTTAATCTACATAGTGGAGATGGTGCGAATAGAAACAGGTCTCCTGACCCCTAAAATCACTGAATCTACTCACAAATCATCTGCACAAGATATAGTCTTGTGATAACAATCCATCCTGGCCCTGTGTGCAGATAACTAATCCATACCCAAAATGACTCCATATGAGCCTGAAGGAAGAATACAGAGATCTGATGTAGTGGTGAAAGGTCCCAAATCCACTACACACTCCTTAACTAAGGAGACTATAGATATCTTGGCTCCAGAAGCCATCTCGATAGCCAGACTAAGACCCTACCTAACTGCCACTAGCCTGCATTTCTCTACTAAATATGGTGCAATGAAATAATCAAAAGAACCAAAATCAAACAATACAGAGGTAGGAATACCACCAATGCTACATGTGGTCTTAATGACTATGCTCTGATGCTCTGCCTGGCGGTTCTCAACTGCTACATAAATCCTATGGATGCATCCCATGTCACCAACAGTCAGCTCTAAAATTTTTGCTTTACCCTTATTTCCTAATGGTCCAAGCCTTTAAACCTTGCTCTGATACCAAGTGTGATGCCCATTAAAACAACCCACTTGAGACCCAAGAAACAACCTAAGATAAGTTAGAAAATTATGGAATAATTTTTTTATTATTAGAAGTGTCCACAACCAAGTTATAAGACAACAGTTGACCCTGTTGGGTTCTGGAACAAATCTAAATTACTAGAACATATTTTTCCTTCATTAACAAGTAACAAGTTTACATGGTTCAAAATTTTAGGGTTAGAAGTTTCAGTTAGGTTCAGGGAGAAATTTACCCCCATACCCACTCTCTAATAGGCTCATAGTTTCAACTTGATTTTTCTCACACTTAAAACTTTCAAAATTTCCCTAAATCATTCCCATTGGATAGGAAATTTTCTCACCTTTCTGATGATTTAAATAATTCCTCCTAACTCCTTATAGAACTCAAGATATGAGCAAGCAGACCTTAGGGGTCAAATTTTCCCCAAGGGGACACATGTCAAGCAGGGGTGAAGGGAAAATTTCGGGTCGGCGGGTTGTGGGGTGGCGTTTGGGATTTTTTCTTATGTGGGAGAAATTTCCCAATTGTTCCTGTGCCTCCATGGGTCCTCTAAGGACACGTGGTGGCCTCTGAGTCCTCGTCGGCAACAAGAAAAGGAAGAGCAAGTCGGCGAGAGAGGTTAAGGCATTTCACCCAAAAGGAAGGAAAAAAAAAAATGCCCACCCACCCACGGGTCTGCCAGGGGCACGTGGCACTCCATGATTTTCTGTGTGGAGAAGGGAGAGGGAGATGTGGGTGGCGGAGTTGATTTGTTAATTTCATCAAAGGGAGGACAAAGGGGAAGTTGGACGCACGGGTCCGTGTGCCTGCGAGAAGAATTTCCCAAAGCGAGGGCGAGAGTGCGGGGCTACAGGGAAATTTATAAAAAATCTCCAAAGACCAACAATATAAAAAAATAAAGAGTACTTCCCCCACGCTAGCACCCAAATCTGCCACGTGGCAGCCTGTGATAGGTTGTGGGCCGGCGAGGAGAAAAGGAAATTTTTTCCAAAGTTTTCAAAAGGTCTAAGGGCAAAAGAAAATGTCGTGCCTCCGTCGCTACACCATGAGGAAACGTGGCAGCCTCTAATTAGTTGCGGGCCGGTGGAGAAACATTAAAAAAAATTTACAAGTAAATTTTTCAAAAAAAATTCTAAGGGTTTTCTGATGGGAAATTTTTGGGCCATGGGCCCGCCAGGGAAAATTTTCCCAAATTTTCCTACCAAGGTATAAAAACTTAAAAGTGCCATAACTTGAGTTAGAAAGCTTAGTTTTGGGAAAACAAGGACTTTCTGGAAAGATTTCGATGCCCTCTTTACACAAAAATCATAAATTTTACTTTTTCATAAATTTTAAAGGGTCAAATTTATACAAACAATCTGTAGGCTTTTAAAATGCCAAGTGGTAATTTCCAACTTCTAAATTTATTAAATTGGATATCCTCTTTCACTCAACATGTCAAAAAAACATGGAGGATTTCTCTAGGAAGGATTTAAAGTTTTTTATGGAAGTAAATTTGTTTAATTTCTTCAAGTTGCATTTTTCTAACAAATGACAAGAAAACAACTGTTAGAGGAATTGGATTCAATTTCGCATTAATTTAACTTATCCTCTTAAGTGTTCTTTGTCAATTTGAATTCATTTATGATACAACATACTAAATTTTAACATCTCCAAGTTGATTAATGTGTGCAAGTCCAAACTGTACATTTTTATTAA
Source organism: Taxus chinensis (assembly GCA_019776745.2). Classification (NCBI taxonomy): domain Eukaryota; kingdom Viridiplantae; phylum Streptophyta; class Pinopsida; order Cupressales; family Taxaceae; genus Taxus; species Taxus chinensis. The sequence continues at coordinate 331,278,673 of CM034152.1, read as the reverse complement.
AATTAATTACCAATTTTAAGTTTGTAACAGAAATCTCATTTCTAGAAATTTTATTATCAAATTCATCCTTCAAATGTGGCAATTCATTCCAAAACTAGTCCAATACATTCAGTTGTTTATAAACAAACCATTTCAAAGCTAAATTGTAAATCTGATTTCCACTTTAATATGTTTCAAAAAAGAAACAATACAATATAATTCATTCATATGTATTTATTTTTCTTTCAATTTTCAAAACAGAGATTCCAATCACAATTTAACATTCCAAATCATCCCAACAATGCAATGAGAAGTAAACTTACAATTCTTCAATAATTCAAAAAGAGAAACATCTTTACATTTTTTTGAATGCAATTAACATAAATTTTATTTCTTTCTTTTCCATGTACAGAACAAAATGTGAATGTCTTTCACACATTAAATAAACACTTTAAATCTAATTACAACATCTTTTCTTCACAATACAAAAATTACAATTTCATCCACTTCAAGTGGGAAAGTGTTGGCTAGATTTTCTGCATAGCACAAAACCTAGGCAGTCATGAGATAAGTCTCCCTCATTTACCAGTGAGGCTCCCATGTCAAATTTGTCAATTAAAGTATGCTAATATCTAAATGGGTTTTTACTGTAACTACTTAGTTCATGAAGCATAACTGAACAGTTCTGCAGCAAGTAAGCAGCTATTTAAAGAAAGTAAATATATATAGAAGAAGGAAATTATGTAAACACAGAGAATAAATGGGGAATATGTGCATCCTAATCAATAGATAACAGAGTTGATTGCATGCACATATAAGAAACCAATAGATATAAACACAGAATTATAAGCAAAGGTAGCTCTAGATCTAGATCTAAAATAACACAGTTTATTAAGAGATCTAAGATTAAAAGCAAGAAACACAGTACACCATGACACAAAGTTCTCCAGAAACCTACTCCTTTATATTCCTTTACTCCAAGTGGCTCTCAGGGCTTTAGCACAAAGTCTAGAATACAAGATTGTTTCTTACAAATTATGATTCTTTAACCTGAAGGTTATTCCTCTACTTATAGAATGTAGAGGGGTAATTAAAATTTGGAAGCTTTAGTTGAACTGGCACATGTGGAAGTCGGAAAAGGAACAACTGGCAATATTCCTCCTGGAATTCCTATTTGTATGACATGTATCATTTGCAACTAAAAATAGAACCTTCTATTTTGCACATGCCACATATCTCCAAGTATTTGACTTCTTTAAGTAATGGCTTTTAAACCAATCACTTAAGTTGTATAATTTAATTGATCGCTCAATTACTTTGTCAGAGGAAAGAAGAAGGAAGAGGAAATTTGTAGTCTTGTCCTTTTTCATGTCCGCATGCAGCTGATTCTTTTGCCTTTGATTCTCACCAAACTGGATCTAGGAGTAGCTAGATTTGAAAAAATCTAGATCTGGAAGTGGCTAGATCTGGAAAGAAGCTAGATTTTACCTTCGCCTTGTCTTCTCTTTTATCCTTGAATTTTTTGCAGTTCTTCTCTAATACATGCATCAATGCAATGTTTTTCGTATATAACTCATCATCTTTATTTTTAATTGCACATGAGAAATTAAAAATTCTGGAAAGCACTCCGAATGAATGAAAATTCAATGAAGGCTTCAATTGGAAGATGGGAGTATTTGCACAAAATCTTGGAAGGAATTTTCCATGCACTGACTTCTTCATGGGCTGCATTCGAAACAAGAGGATGAAGCCTTTATGCTGGAAGCTTTTGCAACTATGAGATCTCGATGTGCATATGATTTTTCATTTGCATCTGCATCTGCATCTAGATATGGATCTAAACCTGCATAACAAACTCTCAAAACTGGGCTGTGGATGGAAAAGATGCCGCTCGAATAATTCCACTACTTTAACCGCAGCATGAGTGAAGTCTTTCCTGATCTGGATCTATCAATCAATTCAAAAAGAGTTTCCGGGCCTAGATCTGTGTCTCATATGTCTACAAGTTTGGAAGTGATGCATGACTCCATTGTGCTTTCTTTTTCATCTCTCTTCGCCATGGCTTTGTCTATCTTTGTCTGAATAATTCTTTTTCTTCTTACTTGGCCAGACTCTTCAAAACTAGTGTAGATTTAGATAATCCTTCAGATTCGAAGGAAATATTCAATGTATTGGACATTGATATAAGTTCCTTTTCTTTTGAAAAACACCTGTAATGAATTCCTTAGCACCTGTAACACTTATGCAAACAATTATGCAAACAAAGATCAACCTCCTTCAAAGCATGCACAAAATTTGGAAGCTTTTAGCCTTGTTGCCACCTTACCTGAGAAAAATCCTTCTTCAAATGCCTTGTTCCCACCTTGCCTGAGCAAAATCATTCTTTAAATGTCTTGTTTCCACCTTGCCTAAGCAAAATCCTTCTTCAAATGGGGGCGCACTTTTCCTCTTGGCTGCAATTCTTTACCTGTGAATTAAATAATTCACCCATATGGCTGCCCATGCTTATATAACCCTCACAATTCTATAATTAATAATTGCCCTAACAATTAAAGGTAATTAATTAATTAAAAATCAAGCTCTTCTCTTTTAAATATATCATGTTTAAGGACAGCCATCCAATCAATTAAATTAATTCAATTTAATCATCCACACTTCACTTCACTTAAGCTTCACAGTGTGCTTTGACCATAGCCACTGAAAATAGGAATTAATATAATCATTTAATACTTTAAAAAGTATTAATTCCTTCTCAAAAGGGGCTGCATTAAATAACTTAAATTTATTTAATTTTGGAATTCTATTTGTAAATTCCTTATGTCCACTTCCCTTTGCTGACTTTTCCACAAGCCTGGGTGCCAAAATTGGGTGAATAAATATTAACAAATATTTATTTAATGCATTATTATTCACCCAAGGTGGATTGCACTTTTTTGCACATATAATTCTATTTTTAAGAATTTTTCTTAATGGGATTCTTTACCCTGAAAGGCAGCCCTGGAAATCCCATGATCCACTTAAGTGATTTGAATTTGACAATGGGATTATTTACCCTGCAAGGCAGGAAATAAAATCCTGTGATTTCACTTAAGTCACTTTTCTTTTATTTCACCATGGGAATTTTTACCCTGCAAGGCAGGCAATAAATTCCCGCCTACCTGCTACCTCTAATTTTCGCATTGTAGCTTAAGTGAATTTTATATCACAGGAAAAAATACCCTGCAAGGAAGGCAATAAAATACCACTTACCTGCTACTTCTATTTTTCCCACTGTAGCTTAAATCCTTTGTTTTCTAAAAATGTGCCCAACCCCGCAGGGGCTTTTCTGTGCACGACTTTGCCTTTTCCCAATAAACCAGACTTTCGATGGTGACTTCTTCCATGCATAATGTGCGTATATGTTTTTGATCTGCTCTAGGCCAAAAAATAGGCTTACCCGACAAAGGAACTGTTCTAAAGAAATTTCACAGAAAATGAAACGAGACAACACAAAAACACGAAAAATTGCCAAAAGTCACAAATAAAGCCCAAAACTTATTCCAAGTTAAAACCCTTTTGGTACATAGGAATAATGACATGTTTGATCATAACAGAGTTAAAACGGAGCGCAAATAGCCTCATATGGGGCTCAAAATAATTAAATACAAATTTCCCGCAGACAAATCTTGACAACAGAATATAACAATTTTGGGCATCTGGGTATTTGGTGAAAAAGGCTAATATGGCTCTTTGGGAATATCTTGACCCAATACAAGAATTTTCAGGTAATAAAAACACAAAACGACCCATTATTTTAAAAGTATGAAAAAAATTCAGATAGGGTAGTCGCAGATTTCAGGATGAAATCTGGGTGACACTAGTCGGCTTCGTCTGTGGACATCTTTTTCTTTGTCAGAATGACAAGGGAAAAGATAAGATTCCAACATCTCTGGTTTCGTATCATGTCCTTTGGGCATGGGGTCAGGCAAACAAACACAACACAAAAACAAAAACAAAACAAGGAAAAAAAATAAAGTTTTATTTATATACATATAGGTTTTAACCTACTTTTTCAGTTCCTAAACAACTTCAAATGCTTCCCGTTGAAAGGAAAAGGTAACTCAATTCCATCCCGATAGGCAAGGAAGAAAGTATCCATTCCTGTAGCTCTTTTGATCACGAAGGGCCCTTTTTAGAGTGGATCAAATTTGTCATGTATGCCTTTCGGTTCATATCTCTTGTCCCTCCAGAGTACCCAATCCCCGATCTTGAACTTCCTTTCTTTGGCCTTCTTGTCAAATACTCTGGGCAAGTCCTTATAACTTCATCTGGTGGTGGCTCATCCTTTCTTCTCTCTTTGGCGAGTAAGTTTGCATTAACTTGCTCTATTCCCAGATTTATTTGTTGCATTTCTGAGGAAGAATTATCACCATATTCTTTATTCTTCTTCAGATATTGATCACGCTTGTTGAAAGTCTCCACTAAGGAAACTAAACCCTTGGGGATTTTGTTACCTTTTGGTTGGACTATTCCACTATTGTCATCATAACCTGGATTAGCTTTTTCTATGACTATTTGTTGTGGTGGTGATTTACTCCCCGCAACATGTAGACATGCAGATGTTTGTTCAGGGATTCTGGGGTGGTAGACCATCTCCACTTTATAGTTTCCTTGTCTGAATATGGATGGTGGTCTATCCGAATTCAATAGTATAGCCGTGGCTACCAAAGAATCTGCCTTGGAGTTTTGGTTTATTGGAACAAAGTCAATAGAGAAGGTTGTAAAATCGAATGTGGTGGAAAGCACTTTATCTCTGTAATGCTCTAGTTTATCCCTTTTGACTTGACTTTTCCCTCGAACCTGCTTTACTAGAAGTTCAACATCACCTTGGGATTTGAGGAGTTTTACTCCTTTCTTCTTAGCTTGCTCCATTCCTAGAAGCAATGCTTCATACTCCATCATACGATTGGTGTTCTCGAACATCAGCTTGTGGGAGTATGGAAATACCTCATGATTTGGAGATATTAGTAGAGAGCCAACTCCTGATCCAAAAGAACAACATGTGCCTTTAAACTCCAGAGTTCAAACTTTTTCTTCTTTTGCTGGCTCTAGCTCTGGTTGAAGTTCTGGCTCTGGAATGTTTTTATCCGTTTCCAAGAAATAGACCCCGCGGTCAAATCCCTGAAAAATAATTTGAGATCTAATATCCTCATATTTTGTAACCATGTACATGGACTTCTTTTCTAGCTCCAACTTCTAATTAATTCCTTTGATAGGAATATGTGCACAAGACCAATCCATCTTTACTTCTCCTCCCAGCTCTTTGCAGAAGTTTCTATTCAGTAACATCCTGTAGGAGACAGGAATATCTGTAACTAAGATTGTCATCTTTAATATTTTGTCAGGAAAAGCCACCAGAACAACTTGTGCATCTTTGATTTGTCCGATTAAAGGGACTTGTCTCTCCATTGAATAACACATTTTTATGGTCTTTGTCAAGGTAAGCCCAAGAGCATCTGCAACTTTAGGTGGCATGACATTGTCAGATACACCTGAATCTAAAATGTAGTTGTTTAACTTGAAACCATTAAGTAATAGGGATACATAGAAAGGTTCCACCCTGTCAGAAGATGGTGAGGGTTTAACAACTGCAGTGTTGTTTTGTGGAGTATTTTTCGGCTTAGGAAAAAGGCCTTTTGATGTATTAGATTGTCCTGGTGATTGTACATATTTGACTAGCCTATTTAAATGCTCAAGAAAAGCTCTTAGGTATTCAGCTTCTGACATTTGAAATTTGTTTTTCATGACATAATCAATAATGTCAAAAGAATAAATAGATTCAGATACCTAAGCTGCTTTCTGTGGTTAAGATAAATAACTCACATTGTTATCTCTAAGAGCCAAGGAAGAAGGTAAAGGGCTGCCCCTTCTTTCTTCATCAGTTAATGCCTCAGCTTGACAAGTTTCTGATTTTGTAAATACTGCATATGTATGACCATGATCATCTTCATGAAGTTTCTCATCATCATGTTCAGATTTGTAGTTTAGGTAATTAATGTTGGAGTCACTAGCAGGACCTATAAAATCATCATCCTCGAGGAGATCAGCATCAACTTCTTGGTCTTCTTCATTCATCTCCACATTGTTTCTAGGATCAGCTTCAATTGCTAATCTTTGGGAACCAACAATGCGGTTCTGGTTGTTGTTGTTGAAATTCCAAGAAGAGGCAGTATTGTTGCCTTGAGCCATTTGAGCCATTTGTTTCTTCATCTGCATCATCTCATTTGCTAACTTTTGCAGTAGTGAATCAGAATTAGTAGTAGAGGATGAACTTTCAACTCTAGAAGTGTTGCTCTTTATCTTTCCAGCCATGATGAGGTCATCTTCAATTTCAACCACCATGTTTTGAGTTGCTAACAAATCAGGAGGACGTGCTCTTCGCAGTTGATCACTTACTTCAAGAAGTAAATCATTAATGAAGAACACCTTTTGATTCTCATCATTCAGAGAAGCAGAAGCTAGAATTTTGTATAGTAATCTTTGGAATTTTATAATAAAATCCCGCATGTGCTCATGTGGCTCCTTCTTCAACTGAGTGAGCTGAGTAATCAATGTACTGGAATCTTCGGCTACCTTGAATCTTTTCAAGAATGCATCCTGCATAGTAGCCCAGTTGGTTATGGTGCTAGGAGCTATCTGATACAACCATTCTCCAGCCAAGTCATACAGAGTCTCTATGAAGAGTCTGACAGATACATATTCATGTTCGACTGCAAGCACTCCACAGGATATGAAAAATGCAGCCAAGTGGTCATCCATATTCTACTTTCCATCTCCAAAGAATTTCAGAAAATTCTTTCTCGTCCCTTTAGGTAGATCATGCATAGGAGTCAAATTTAGAGGTCCAAAGGCTGCACCCCATGGAACAAGCACTATAGGGGCAAGTGGATAATTTTGCATCATGAAAGGAGCACGTATTCTTTGAGTATAGACTTGATGAATAATTCCATATGCTAGATTATGCTGAAGATGATCTGGATATGGATGTGTTTGCACTCTTCTTCTTGGTGAGAGACTAGATCTGCGGCTTCTAACTTGAGGAGGATGATTGAAATTGAATTACTCCTACAGTCTAAAGAAATGATCAGTCCTTTCTTGTGCCTTCATGGATCAGGTGAATGGACATTGAGCGAGGTTGAGATTTGTATGGAAAACACTCTAATCTTCAAAAGATAAGCCTTGATATGCAAAGATAGTTGTTCCCCAGTGGAGTCACCAAAAATTGTTGGCTAGATTTTCTGCATAGCACAAAACCTAGGCAGTCATGAGATAAATCTCCCTCATTTACTGGTGAGGCTCCCGTGCCAGATTTTTCAATTAAAGTATGCTAATATCTAAATGGGGTTTTACTTTAACTACTCAGTTCATGAACCATAACTAAACAGTTATGTAGCAAGTAAGCAGCTGTTTAAAGAAAGAAAATATTTATAGAAGAAGGAAATTATGTAAATACAAAGAAGAAATGGGGAAGATGTGCATCCCAATCAATAGATAACAGAGTTGATTGCATGCACATAGAAGAAAACAATAGATATAAACACAGAATTATAAGAAAAGGAAGCTCTAGATCCAGATCTAAAATAACACAAAGTTTAATAAGAGATCTAAGATTAAAAGCAAGAAACACAGTACACCATGACACAAAGTTCTCTGGAAACCTGCTCCTTTGTATTCCTTTGCTCCAAGTGGATCTCAGGGGTTTAGCACAAAGTCTAGAATACAAGATTGATTCTTACAAATTCTAATTCTTTAACCCGAAGGTTATTCCTCTACTTATAGAATGTAGAGGGGCAATTACAAGTTGGAAGCTTTAGTTGAAATGACACATGTGGAAGTCGAAAAAAGAACACATGGCAATCTTCCTCCTGGAATTCCTCTTTGCATGACATATATGATTTGCAAATGAAAATAGAACCTTCTATTTTGCACTTGCCACCTATCTCCAAGTATTTGACATATTCAAGTAATGGTTTTCAAACCAATCACTTAAGTTGTATAATTTAATTGATCGCTCAATTAATTTGTCAAAGGAAAGATGAAGGAAGAGGAAAGTTGTAGTCTTGTCCTTTTTCATGTCCACATGCAGTTGATTCTTTTGCCTTTGATTCTCACCAAACTGGATCTGGGAGTAGCTAGATCTGGAAACAAGCTGGATCTGGAAGCGGCTAGATCTGGAAAGAAGCTAGATTTTTCCTTCGCCTTGTCTTCTCTTTTATCCTTGAAGTTTTTGCAGTTCTTCTCTAGTACATGCATCAATGCAATGTTTTCCGTAGATAACTCATCATCCTTATTTTTAATTGCACATGAGAAATTAAAAATTCTAGAAAGCACTCCGGATGAATGAAAATTCAATGAAGGCTTCAATTGGAAGATGGGAGTATTTGCACAAGATCTTGGAAGGAATTTTCCACGCACTAACTTCTTCATGGGCTACATTCGAAACAATATGATGAAGCCTTTGTGTCGGAAGCTTTTGCAACTATGAGATCTCAATCTGCATATGGATTTGAATTTACATCTGCATCTACATCTGGATATGGATCTGTACCTACATAACAAACTCTGACAACTGGGATGTGGATGGAAAAGACATCACTCGAATAATTCCACTGCTTTAACCACAGCATGAGTGAAGTCTTTCCCGCTCTGGATCTATCAATCAATTTGAAAAGAGTTTCCGGGCCTAGATTTGTGTCTCCTATGTCTGCAAGTTTGGAAGTGATGCATGACTCCATTGTGCTTTCTTTTTCATCTCTCTTCGCCATGGCTTTGTCTATCTTTGTCTGAATAATTCTTTTTCTTCTTACTTGGCCGGATTTCTTCAAAACTAGTGTAGATTTGGATAATCCTTCATATTCGGAGGAAATATTCAATGTATTGGACATTGATATAAGTTCATTTTCTTTTGAAAAACACCTGTAATGAATTCCTTACCACCTGTAACTCTTATGAAAATAATTATGCAAACAAATATCAACCTCCTTTAAAGCATGCACCAGATTTGGAAGCTTTTAACCTTGTTTCCACATTGCCTGAGCAAAATCCTTCTTCAAATGCATTGTTTCCACCTTGCCTGAGCAAAATTCTTCTTCAAATGGGGGCACACTTTTACTCTTGGCTGCAATTCTTTACCCGTGAATTAAATAATTCACCCATATGGCTGCCCATGTTTATATAACCCTCACAATTCTATAATTAATAATTTCCCTAACAATTAAAGGTAATTAATTAATTAAAAAGCAATCTCTTCTCTTTTAAATATAGCATGTTTAAGGACAACCATCCAATCAATTAAATTAATTCAATTTAATCATCCACACTTCACTTCACTTAAGCTTCACAGTGTGCTTTGACCATAGCCACTGAAAATAGGAATTAATATAATCATTTAATACTTTAAAAAATATTAATTCCTTCTCAAAAGGGGCTGCATTAAATAACTTAAATTTATTTAATTTTGAAATTCTATTTTTAAATTTCTTATGTCCACTTCCCTTTGTTGACTTTTCCACAAGCCTGGGTGCCAAATTTGGGTGAATAAATATTAACAAATATTTATTTAATGCATTAATATTCACCCAAGGTGGGTTGCACTTTTTTGCACATATAATTCTATTTTTAAGAATTTTTCATAATGGAATTCTTTACCCTGAAAGGCAACCCCGGAAATCCCATGATCCACTTAAGTGATTTGACTTTGAAAATGAGATTATTTACCCTACAAGACAGGCAATAAAATCCCATGATTTCACTTAAGTCACTTTTCTTTATTTCACCATGGGAATTTTTACCCTGTAAGGCAGGCAATAAATTCCCGCCTGCCTGCTGCCTCTAATTTTCCCACTGCAGCTTAAGTGAATTTTATATCACGAGAAAAAGTACCCTGCAAGGTAGGCAATAAAATATCACCTACCTGTTGCTTCTATTTTTTCCACTACAGCTTAAATCCTTTGTTTTCCAAAAATGCACCCAACCCCGCAGGGGCTTTTCTATGCACGACTTCACCTTTTCCCAATGAACCAGACCTCCAATGGTGACTTCCTCCAGGCATAACATGCGTATATGTTTTCCAGCTGCTCCAAACCAAAAATCGTGCTTACCCAATAAAGGAATTGTTCTAGAGAAATTTCATAGAAAACGAAACGGGACAACACAAAAACACGAAAAAATGCCAAAAGTCACAAATAAAGCCCAAAACTTATTCCAAGTTTAAACCCTTCTAGTACATAATAATAATGACATGTTCGATCATAACAGAGTTAAAAAGGATCGCAAATATCCTCATATGGGGCTCACAATAATTAAATACAAATTTCCCGCAGACAAATTTCGACGACAGAATATAACAATTTTGGGCATCTGGGTATTTGGCGAAAAAGGCTAATATGGATCTTTGGGAATATCTTGATGAAATACAAGAACTTTCAGGAAATAAAAACACAAAACGACCCATTATTGTAAAACTACAAAAAAAATTGAATAGGGTAGTCGCAGATTTTAGGATGAAATTGGGGTGACAATAGAAAGGTTACAAATGAATATGTTTTCAAAAGGGATTGTCAAACTGTATTTTTCCTTTGCTCCAGAACAACAACATGCACATTTTCTCTTTCTCCAAGTTGATCACAACAAAATAATGGGAAAGGCAATGCTCTCCACCCAACAAAGACATCCAATGAAAGGAGAAGTCTTCCTTCATCATTGGCCCCCGAGCCCCAACCAAAATACAATAATAGATGCAATTCAACCCGTGGAAACAACTGGTATCCACAACACACAAAATTCTTTCAAATTTGCACAATGCAATAAAAACATATTTCAACACACAAACAACAGTTCACAACTGCAATTGAAAACATTCCAATCAAAACTCAGGCTTGATCATGCAAGTCAAAGGAGAAAGGTTTATGGGGGAAGCTACTTATGCCTCCCAATCGGGAATTGGGCATTCACCAGTAACAAACCACCAATAAATTTCACCATACATATTGTTATGCCCCCCACAAATCCCTCCTTATGCCCCCCACAGATTTCCTTATGCCTCCCACAAAATATGAAATGCAAGCTATTTCTTTTCCAAGGTGGATCCCAAACCCAAACTCCCTCCACAAAATTCTGATGCCAATGGAATTCCTTATGCCCAACCACATGGATTCCCCATAGTCTTCTCCTACACCATCCCTAAGAAAGTCTACCCAACCAACCAACCAAATAAATCAAAGCATGCACCCTTCACACAACACAACAAGAAAATGACAGCATAAAAAGGAGAGTTAAATTCCTATCTCTCCATGGTTACTTTTGTTTCCAACAGCAAGCTTCAAATTCCAAGAACACAATCTAAAACAACAATGCCAAGTATGAAGTTATCTCCAAATTCCTCCACAATTCACAAGAGCTCCAAATAGTAAAATTGTGCCCCCAAGGAAGAATGCAAAAAGGTTCAACAACCCCAAAACAAGCAAGGAGTTTGAATTATATAAAAGAGGTAAGAAGAGAGGATGATGTGGATCCATGTAGGATGCCACATCACACATCCTCAAATTCAAACACAAAAGACAAAATTCATTCTCCCAAGCACAATAAAGAGGTGGGTGAAAAATGACAAGTTACTTGCACACTCCAAAATTCCCACACCTCAAGGGACAACAAAATAAATAAAATGTAAGAAAGTGCAATTAAAAACAAGTAACGTGATTAATAAAATTCATTATAACAGTCACAAATCACATCTCCAACCATAATTATGGTTGGTAAATTAAATTTAGAGGCATGGGACAAGTTTTACTTGTCCCACAAGCCTCCAAAACTATCCTCAAGGACAAATTCGAATTTGTCATGGAGGTAGAGTATTTCATACTCCAAAATCTGACTTACACAAGCTCTTACACAACTTACACATCCCTTAAAAATTTAATACAAATAACCAACAACTCTTATAATTAATTTCCATATCCCAATTTAATTTATTTAAATTTTAATCATATGATTTTCACATTAATTCTCCACAACATAATTAATTAAAGGAACACATCACTAATAAATTACATACAACAATAATTAAAAGAAACACATTAATGAAATACATAATACCCATGGTCACATGTAAAGGTAATCCCCCCATGGGAACCCCTAACAAAAAACACACAACACAATAAAATGAGTTGTCATGGTGACCGTGTCGAATTCACCTAGAATTCCATTGTGGTTGGTCTCCTATCCCTTGATGTTTTGTTGTGATATTTTTAACCTGCAAAATGCAAGTACCTCCTTCAACCTCATGGCCATATCAAACATCCAACATGACATAAATGAAATCACAAAACTAACTATATAAATGAATCACAACAACATCGAAGTAACAACTACATAATTTGTATTTTTAATTAACAATTATATCATCATCAAATAATATCCATTTTCTAGATCAACTCATAATATCCAAATCACATGTCTGAAGAACATCCATATCAAATAATATACCATCATCCACATATAAAGTGTCTCTAATAATCATTAGGCATCATAATCAAATCAAGATCAACAATAATCCATGATCAATGTCTAACAACATACTAAATCAAAACATTATAATGTCTATAATGTAATCAGAATATCAAAATAGGTGTCTGAAAGGTGTCAAGGGGAAGTGGGCACTACAGAACCAACCATGCCACTTTCATCTGCATCTATTATACCTAAATGGCTATATCACCAAATCCCAAAGCAAAAGAAAAAGGTTCCCCTTTTAAATGTGATAGATCTGAGCGTACTGGAACCTACTCCAAAGAGATTGGCCAAACGGCCAACGATCATCTCTAATTTATCAATAATCCATCCTGGAGAAAGGTTCATGGAGGTAGATATTCCCGTTGAAGGGAAAACTAAATAAACCATTACAAAAACAAATTATCATATTTGTAGGTTTTCACTAGGAAAGGCAACACATGAAGGCACCAAATAAGATGTTCAAGTGGCCCTTGGAAATTTGTTGGAGAAGTATGACAAAGATAAAGCTTCCAAATATGAATTGAAGTCAAAGGTTGAACAATTTACTACTCTTTTAAGGAAAGTAACACAACCCAATCTAGCTATTGATCATTCAACAATGACTACTCTGGAATTTTCTTCCTTTTTGGATGATATTTCATATCATGAAAATGAGAAGATATGTCAGAAGGTAAGATCAATAGATGGATGGATAGAATGCATGCTTCAGGAAGCTAGTCCTTTAATCAAAACAACTGTTGAATTGTATAATGATTTACAAATTGAAAGAACTTCTATTCATAAGATAGATGAAGTCCTCTTTGAGGACAATAATAATTTGAATATGCATTTGACTACATCATGAGAGATTAGAGACATGGACCCAGATTCAATCCTCCATGAAGGAGTAATTGATGATACTTATAAATTGTTTGAGTTTCAAAAAGATATGGAATTTAGATCCCAGGTATTGCAAGATTTGATCAAGAAATTGGATGATAAACATGTGGAAATAATGGATGGTCTAAATGACATTTCAAAAGAATTTGATAATATCAACTGCAAGTTTTTCAATGATAATATTGATGCTCTTTCGGTTGACTGAATTAAATCAAATGTCAAAGATTTAGTGAAGAAGGATGATGAAGTAATTAAAACTTTCAATATCAATTCAATTTACAGGTTAGTCTCATGCCAAAATTTCATAAGTCAGTTGAAGAAAGTAGTGAATAATTTGAAAAGGTTTCTAGCCAAATTCACAAGGGAGATTGATATATCAGACGTGGTAAATCATTATGCATGTGGACCAAAGGATAAGGAGGTACATGGAATCATCAAACATTTCATTTATTACAAACACCAGATGGTTATTTGGGAAGAAGATCAAGGGAAAAAAGAGAGAGAGAGAGATGTTGTTGATCCAAGCTAAGCCAGGAAGCCATGATTAGGACAGTTCCAAGCTCTGAATAAGTCTTAGTTGTAGGGTTGACTTAGTCAGAACTTTGCAACAACTTTAATATTTTTATCAGAGTATGTTCCCTTGAACTTAATTGTACTCTATTTTTAGTAACTTGTTAATTAAGGTTCAGTTTTAAAGGCTCAACCTCTGGAACTTATTAATAGTTAAATGCTGTAAGTTTATGTAGACCTTTTAGATCATCTAAAAATTTACTCTTCAAACTTGTAAGAGTGCTTCATATAATTTGAGCCTTTCATTTATATTCAAAATAATATTCTTCCATGAAATATGTGATTTATTGTGTTAATCATTGATTAATTTATAGCTTGTGAATTTTTAATTCCTTCATGTGATTGGTTAATCTACCTTTATCTCAGTTATCTTATTTCAATCCATGTGAAAATTGATATAGTTACTTTGAATATCAGTTGTGGAAAATATATTTCCTTTCTGTTATAAAGTTGCATTATTATTTATAGTCATAGATGGATGAATATTGTAAGACATGTGCATATCATAGATTGTTCTATGGAGTTGATTATGCATTTAAGTAGGTCATTTGTTCAATATACTTGGTGCATCACCTTATTTTTATTTTGGTTATCTCTTACTTTAAGCCCATAAATTGAGTAGATTAGAGTTATTTTTAAATGTTTTAGCCTTGCATATGGATCTTAAATCAAGTGCTCCAAGTCTCAAAGGAAGCTGACCTTTTTCGGAGGTTCATCCTAAGGAAAAAAGGTCCCACACCTTGGGGATGTTCCAACATTGCATGAGATCAATGGGTGCACCTTATCCCTTTCATAACAAGTTTTAATGAATAATTTGCTGAGAGAAATAGAGGAAAGAGTTAAAAACAAGCACCTGGAGGTAAGTTTTGGGTAATATGAGGAATCATGGGGTCAAAGGGGGTGGGTAGAATTATTTTCCCCCATTTTACCTTTAGTTTGGTGCAATGGGTGCAAAAAATTACTCGTTATCATCCTTGGGACAAGTGGAGAGCATGCAGGGGTTGGTGGAGGAGCAAGTCAAACTAGTCAAAGGACCTAGAAGTGGGTCATCGATGTCATATGGGTGACCATAGTGATAAAATGGGGAAAGGTGCAATTTTTTGTGCTTATTGTCACTTTTTTGAGGGAAAATGAGAATATAAAAAATTCTCCTCATCATGGTGTTGCCACGTGTCCCTTAGCAAATTTCACTAAGTATCGAATACCATACCTTAGAAGGTGACTTAGAAAGACCATATCTTGAGCTCTCAAATGAATTTATGGATGCTTATTTATATTATTTTGCATGGAAAATACCTTTTAAGAATAATGAGAGGGATGAAAAATATGTATTATACTTGAAACACCTCTAAAAATATCAAATTTTCTCGGGATCGCTCGCGGTGTATGGAAAGAATGAGATGCCTAGAAAAATGTATGGGGTTTGAGATTGATTTTTTTTACACCATGTATAAGGCTGAAAATTATTTCCAATGATATCTTTTGGGCTCAAAAATCATTCCATATCTCCTGAAATCACCTCTTGAAGCTCAGGTACTCTTCCGCAGTGTAAGCTCGTTCGGCCTCAAAAATCCGCTTTCAGTGAACATACTCCTAAACTTTTGAAACTTCCCAAAATATTCCAAAATATGGTCCTTGATGTTATTAGATCTTGAATACCCATCCATGATGAATTTTATCCTTTTTCCCCCTCTAGGAGTTGTGTACTTTTCCATAGGAAGGCTGATAATAATCCTTCTTAAGATTACTTTAAACTCCACTTTTAGAAGGACTTCTCCAAAAATACTTTGAATGAAGTTTCCTTCCTAAATAACGTAGGCGAATGGATTACACTCACATATGGACCACATGATAGGACCCATATAAGGAATAGGCTGACATGGGGGGCATCTCAAAAAGGTACAACACGGAAAATTTTGACACTATGGTATTGTTGTCATGTTTTCTAGTGAATTTTACCCATGAAAACACATAGGACAATATGTCCATTCACATATACATATTAAAATAAGCTTCAAAATTATTTAGAATGGGTATCTCTCCATTCAAAAAATATTTAGAATGGGTAGATGCACATTATATGTAAAGTAAAAATGTAACCTCTATTCTTCCTCCATATTACTATATGATAGTGAGAATATGACCATTATAAACATTCTTATTATAAAAATATAGAGAAAGTGTAAAGGTTACAGTTTTACTTTATGTAGAATTTTCATCTACCCATTTTAAATATTCTCAAAGTGCACAAATTTCCTTTCCTCTATGTCTTCCTTTATGAGAATGGTTAGAATGGGAATATTTCCATTCTCATACATTTAATATAAAGGTAAAATAGAGGTTACATTAATACTTTGCATAAAATATCCTACTCATTCTAAATATTCTTAGAATGTGTAGATGCACATTATTATATAGACAATATTCTTAGAATGGACATATGTTCATTCTCATATAGAATGTACAATATTAAAATTATCTATTTGATAATGATGCAAGGACTTTCAAGAATAACTATCAATATAAAAATTAGTGCAACAAATGATTCTAAACTACCCTTTCAACTTGCAAAACATAAATGCTTCTCAAGCCTATATGACCACTCAAACTATAAATATATTCTTTTGAGCCTTATCTAGGTTTTAAGCTTAAATAACCATGTCTACATTTCCTTTCATGATATCAAAACATTCAAAGTGATGGAAAATAAAGGAAACATCAAATTTCATTAATTCTTCCTACACTACCCTATTTTCTTCTTCACTTCACTATCTTCCTAAGGTTGGTGTTTGGAATGAACTATAATGACCCAAGAAAAATTGAAAATTTTTTAACATTCTTTTGATCTCTTAAGCTTCATGTAAAATTCTAGAATTTGATTCACAAGAAAACTCCTTTCACCGCCCACTCTTGTCCAACTAAGACTCCTCTCTTCTAGCCCTACTACAAGGGTTTTCAAATCATAGATTTTATTTCAAAGGGTTCCATCACTAAGGGGATTTTCAGACACTCATTTTCCTTGCTAAGATTCATTCAAATTTTCTTTAATAAAATCACAATTTAAGTTCTTATTTTGCTAGTTTAGGTCTTACAACTATATCTCTTTTAGGATAATCACACCTAGAAAGAAAATTGTCAAGAATATCAAGAAAATGGAGGATTTTTAGCCCTCAAAACCTTCAAAATTTGTATGTATGGGTGATCATAACTATTATAAAAAAATATCCCTTGAATCAATGATTCAGTCCTCCAATCTAAGGATTCTATCTAAACCCTAGTTAGGGTTTTGTGTAGACCCAGTAGGAATGAAATTGTAAAATTTCAAAGGAAATGGAAATTTCAAGCCCTATAATTTTATGTGGGCGTATACATCATCCTTGACCACCTTATTGAGTGTAAATACTTCCTAATAAGTCAATAAAAAATTTCAATATAGGTTTTTATCACCTTCAAGAAAGAGCTTTGTTCATCCACACAATTATGAGTACTACTTTAAGGGTAAGGATACATTCTTAACATATTTTAATAAAATAAACAAATAATATTACCTTCCTAGGTTAATGAACAAATGTATTAGATAAAAATCATTAGCCATCTAACAGATTTATTGTGAATTCATACTTTTATTTCCAACTTCATGATTATTTTCTCACATATACAATTTTATCTTACAAAACCAAAATAGAGCAATTCATCTTTCCTCTTCCCAACAATCCTTCTCTCACGTTTATCATTACTCAAAGAAGTTATTCCTCATTGAATAAATCTTCCCTAACTACCCTCTAATGGTTATTTTCCTAACTAATAAGCCCAACCATACATTTAATGTTGGAAGCAAAATGAACTAAGAGGGGGATGAATCAGTCCTACAAAACTTTCATTTCATTTTCCATTACTTGCATTCATAATTTTCATTTAACTATTTAACATACATAACCATATGAACACATTAGTTGTGTATTAATAATTCACAAGTACATCAAATAAAAATAAGACACATGAAAATCATATATAAATGGGAAACCCTCAAGGGGGAGAAAACCCACTCAAACTATGTTTATATTACTCAAAAAAAAAAAAAAAATTAGTGAAGTGCCAACTTCATAAGGAGCACCAACCCCTATTTTAGTGAGGCACCAACCCCACAAGGAGTTTACAACCCCTAAATATGACTAAGAAATAACTCATCCACCTAATAATGGTTGATCACTAAAGATATGTTTCTATAAAAACTGATGGTGATCACAAATTCAGCTCCTCTTTCTCAAAACCCTTCTCAAACACACCTTCTTCTTCCTTGCTCAAATTTATTTCTCCTCAAATGGATTTATTCATTTCCCTATCTCACCATTATCTTATTATTATCAATCACAACATTAAACACTTATTACCCTCTCATTATGGTCATTCATATCTCTTTGAAGCTTTGAAATCACCCCTTGGGTCGCACTTTTTCACCACACACACAACTAGTGCAAATAAACTTTCTAATTTTCTTTCATACATGTTTATTTCACCAAATCACCTAGGTCAGACTTAATATAGTAAAAAAAATCCACATCATAAGAACATGATAAAATATAATATAAACGACTAAGTTGGTTACCACTATCACCAAGACCCTCCGAAATCTCCATTGGGATGCAACAAGTCCATAAATCCTAAAATAAAAAATCCTTAATGAAATGGAATCAAATAGAGAAAAAAATCATCAAAGCATGAAACACCCTTAGAAATATTTTCTAGCCACTCAAAAACCTCCAGCAAGCTTGAGACAACTTAGAAAAATCATTAAACCTCATGAAGCTTCTTGAGACCATGATAAACTAAACACCCTGAAAATTGACTCTCAAAGAATAGGTAATAACATCCTCATACCGCATAAAAAATCAAGTTTTATATATCATTGGAAAGATATTGAAACGAAGATCATGAAAAAATTCAAACCAACTCTTAGTTATACTTGTACCTCCTTAAAAACCTCTTTTAAGACTTATTAAAGCTGCCACAAAACTGCCTAAAAACCAATCTTCATAAATATGCCAGATTTTGCACTTTAGAGGCACAATCATGATCTAAAATCATCATTTACATGTATTAAAATTCCCATGATTCCATTAATGTCAAATTAGTGAATATGTTGAATGGGAAACTTTTTCACAAATTTAAACTTTACATAAACAAGCATTTTGGAGTGGGGCACACAAATAAACATAACCTCTAAAATATATAATTGGAAATATGGAGGATTATTATACATCATCAAATCATCATACTAGAAAAAGGAATCAAAACAAGACCTGTAAAACCATTTTTTTGATAGTCACTTTTAGCCAAGGGTTTTGTCAGAGTTTCAAACATGTTTACCTTTTTAACTATCATTCATAAAAATATGACAATAAAACTACCTCTTTATTCTTAGAAAATATTCATATATGACCTAATTAGATATTCCAAAGAGCTCAGGTCCCCATGTAAAGTACACATTCCACAATGAGAATCAAAAGGTCAACATTTTCTTCAATTGACTCCACCCATCACATAGGACTCCACCACTGACGTTACTTAATGATGATGAGGAGGAGTTAGATAGATTATAGTGTAAGAATTTTCCAAAACGTATGGAGCTATTTGATACTATGCATAAGGAATATGAAAAGTGTACATGCCCATCTGGGGGGAATTTGAATATATATGTAGGGAAACCAAAACAACACTAGGATATGGACTAGTGGGCATAAAACCAAGGAACATCACCTTACTATGTGGAATGGCATTTGAGAATGCAGTTATGACCACCCTTTGTATGTGATAAGCATGAGATTGATAAGGGAAAATCCCTAGTGTATCAGACCCTATAAGAAGATCACCCATGTTTTATTGGACTAGATAACCTTGTTTTACAAGATATTTCATTGGTTTTGCATTGTTAGGGGTGTACCCTTTGTTATCAATGGGATACCCTATATTCGTAACTTTTGCATAAGTTGGTTGTGAAGGTTGGTCACTTTCTAGTTGTATAATCCTCCCTACTAAAGTATAAATAATATCATAAGGAGAGGATTGAGTCCCTTGTTTGGGTGCATGTTGTATAGGGTTTAGTTGGGAGGACACATGATACCCCATTATAAATTGTTTGGCATTGTAATTATGGATTTCCTTGATAATATGGCTTTTTAGATTTGTATCCAATACATTGGTGTTGAACATGTTAGAGGTATGAGTCTTCATCCTTTCTAAGGACTCATCAATTGTGCAAATTGGATTAGTAATTCATGTAATAATTTCATGCTATGTAGAATGCATGTTAATGTAAGGTCTTAGCAATAATATGGGGTAAGGACTTGTTTCACCCATAAAGGTCATGTTGTTTGAATTGGATTGACTATATTACATGTTTAAAGGTTGTTCAACCTCCTCTATTCTCACATGAAAAGTAGTATTTAAGATGTAACTAGGGGGAGGTTTACATGTTGTTTTTGTAGTTATCAACCCATCATAAAAGGGAAGGGGATTATTGTAGTTGAACATTGGAATACTACCTATCAAATCTAAAAGGCCCACTAAACTCTCTATCATACATATCTAGGGAGGTATAAAATACCTACCTAATAGTGGAAGATAAGGAAAGGTGCACTAATGGAAATGAAACTAAAAGGAACAAGAAGGAACTAGTCCTTCACATCGGGTTCACTAATTTTGTATGCTTGAGAATAAACACATGATCTCAAATGTATGTGACCTACTGAGGTCCTACTGGTAAAGCCATAATTTCGAGAATGAAAGGGGATGTTGATGGGTAGCTAAAGGATAACCAAGGACTAAGTACGGGTAGTGTGAATTCTTAATAGCTAGATTGGTAAGAGGGGAATTTGAAGCTATGTATGGGTAGCATAAGTTCCCTATTATTTGACTATTTTTTATAATTTGAATATTAAACTATGTTAAAATTTCATTTTAAATGAATAAGGAAAGTAAATATATCTTAAATAAAAGACAAGTGTGTTTAATCTTTTAATTAACCAAATTCATTACCGATTAAATAAATAAAATGAAATGAACCATATAATATATTTTTCTAAGGAAGAAAAAAAACCAAAAGAAGCTAACTAAAAAAAACAAACATTTACCTCTTCTATATTAATTACAATTAAATAAATCTACTTCTACAGACACAGGAAATCAAAATGCTACTACTTCTAAGAAAACCAAACTAAACAGGGAATAACCAGATGTAGGTACTCCATTGTTCCAGGATTGTGTAATTAAATCTACTTTAAATAAAGATTTATTCTAATTTGTAGTTGTGGAAATATAACTTCCTCTAATTTCTTCACCTCAGAATCACGGGAAGAAAGAAAGCTTCTCAGAAGTAATTTCCTCTTTCCCTAGAGACCTCCTCGGTAAAACATATAAATAAGGTAAACTAATAACAATGAATTAAAATGACAAGCACATAAACAAAATATTCCTCAATATTCATTCCCTTGTAGATCCATAGGGATAAGAAGGGAATAATATATCAATAGAAGTATTCTTGTACTCATACAAATATCATGATGAAGAGATTAAAATATACAGATATTCTAAAACAATGAAATAAAGAAGTTTGTACATAGAACCTTCCTCCAAATTTTTTCCTGTGGAGATCCATGAGGGTAAGTTGAGAATAAAATATCAATGGAATCTTCCTACTAATAACAAATAAATGATTAATTCTACTTTATAAAACAATTTTATTGCTTCTTTTAATGATAATATTCTAAAATGCAAGATTTGAAGAAATTTTAAATACACCCCTAACCTGGTTATTGTAAAACTGTGAAAAATTCCAAGTGTGGTGATGATTCTTTTATCTCCTCAGCTTCCTTTCCATATATGATATTCCAAGGGATCCAAATAATAGTTATAGTTGGTTGTAGAAGAAATGAAGAAGATGCTAGAGTAGACTGATTGTAGGTAAACTAGTCACAAATGCAAGCGAGAAGTAGAAAAGAAATGTAATATGTTGTTTGTGCACTTTTTATCAGGATTTTGGAAGAGTAATGATGTAATTCAAATAAAAAATAGAGAACCCATGATATGTATAAAAAACCTGGTTTTTATAGAAAATGGCACAGAAGAATTCTAGCACACTTGGCAATAAAGAAGTGCCAAATAATCCAAAAGATAGGTTATCAACATTTTAATAATAGTAAACTGAGAAGAGGATTCTAATACATATCCAACAAGCCATAAATTTGGAAAAATGGTCAAGAAATGAGAAATAAAAACACTCATAAACTTGAAGATTCTCATATAAATACACAAGGAAATGCCAGTCTAAGCAGACCGGTGTTTATGTAATTGCCAACATAATTGTGTAACTAAAGGAGAAAACCTTAAGGAAAAGGTACGGAAAATAGTTTGCGAATGAAAGAAAATCTAAGGGGATTAGAAACAAGGATTAAAAAGTTAGATAAACATTCAAAGGCAGAGGGGAAAGAATTTGGATCTCATCATTGTTCTAGAAAAGAAATATTTCATCATTGGAGACTTTTACCATACCAAATATGTAGCACCAACGTAATTTTAGGTGTGTATAGTAACTATGAAATGATGCTCATTAGACATGGAGCAATCAGATTTGAGAGCTCAGTGGGATTTAAAAATTGGAGATGAACATGTAGAAAAATGTTTTGTATCAAATGAAATAAAACCTTGATGCTCAAGGTGCCCAATTCGCCCATTTCTTCATTTTAAAGCATGGAAAAAAATTTCATGATGTCCATTAATTCTGTGATAATTTCAAAATGTGTAACCTTTGTATTTTGCAAGATGACAAGGAGATTAGTAATGAGTAGGTGGCAAGATGATCAACTGGTGATTGACGAGCTCAAGAAGATTATCATGCTACTTATAATTTAGATAGAACTTGAGAGATGTTAGTAGGGGTAATAATTTTTCTTCACTTGTATAAGAACATGTAGTAGGCGTGGGATTAGGATGAGGTGTAGAAGAATAACTAGCATGGGCCTAAGAATAATCCTTGAGATGTTGGATTTCATATGTGATGGATCAAATCATGGCTTACATAGCTTGAAATTTATCTTAAAAAACATGGTGTAAAGATTTAATTGAATCTAAGATAGCTTGAGAATATGTCTTATCATAACTAGTGGATGAGTATGAGATATAATTGAAAATGGCATTACTTGTGAAGGTGGCATATCCAAAGGGAATTACATTGTGTGTATGGATTTTGTGAGAGAATTTTTACAAACTGTGTGCTTTTGAAGTAATTTCTACAAGGAGAGATGAAGAGCTATAGGATCTAAGATATAACTAGGGTTTGGGTTTGAAGAAGAATAATACTGATAGGATATGCAAAATATGGATCTAGGTGTTTGATCAAGAGTGGGAGTTCACCAAATGATTTAATATAAATTGAATTAAATATAATTTTAGAGTAACAATTGTAATGAATGATACAAAAATGATATAATACAGTAAATGGACAAGCAAAAAGCAAGGAATAATGTGAAACCCTAAGCAATTAAGATAAAGGGTGACCTAGAAAATTTCACACAATCTAGAGATGATCTGGGCAGGAGAATTGTTAAATAATACTATAAGCATTATCGTTAAGGCTCGGTAGAGGTTATGGAACTCAGAAATGCACAAGATAGAAGTGCCCACAAGAGGATAGGATTTCCCAGGTGCCACTAAATGATTTGGGTGCTAGTGTCTAGTAATATGCTTAGCTTCTGTCCTTTTCTTTGGATGAGGAACTTTGTTGTTGGTTTCCTATTTTCACTCTGGTTTCACTTTTACATCATTGATTATACCTATAACCTGTAAAATAATTGTATACCCGCAAATGTCCACAAAATACATTAAATATAATAAAAAAATATACAAAATGTGGAGTTGGAATGACCCTGATGGTAACCTAAAGTAATTTGTGCAAAAATGTCATCCTCTATAGTCTACATGTTAATGTAAGGTCTTGACAAGACTCTAGGGTAAGGATTTGTTTCACCCATAAAGGTCATGTTGTTTTAATTTGATTGATTATATTGCATGTTTAAATGTTGTTCAACCTCCTCTATTCTCACATGAAAAGTACGATTTAAGATGTAACTAGGGGAGGTTTACACATTGTTTGTTTAGTTGTTATCCCATCCTAAAACTGAAGGGGATTGTTGCAGTTGAACATTGGAATAGTACCTATCAAATCCAAATGGCCCATGAAACTCTTTACTAGACATATATGGGGAGGTATAAAATACCTCCCTAATAGTGGAAGACAAGGAAACATGCACTAATGGGAGAGAAACTAAAAGGAACATGAAGGAACTAGTCCTTGATGTTAGGTTCACTAATTTTGTACAGTTGAGAATTAACACATGATTTCAGACACATGTGACCTCCTGAGGTTATGTCGGGAAAGCCATAATTTTTAGGATTGAGGGGGATGTTGATGGGTAGCTAAAGTATAATCAGGGACAAAGTACATGTACTATGAATTCTTAATAACTTGATTAATAAGAGGGGAATTTGAAGCTATGTACATGTAGCATAAGCTCCCTATTGTTTGACTTGTTTTTATAATTTGAATATTAAACTATGTTGAAATTTAATTTTAAATGAATAAGGAAAGTAAATATAGCTTAAATAAAAGACAAGTGTGATTAATATTTAATTAACCAAATTCATTCCTGATTAATTAAATGAAATGAAATGAACCATATAATCTATTTTCTCGAGGAAGAACACAAATTGAAAGAATATAACTAAACAAACACTAACATTTACCTTTTCTAAATTAAATACAATTAAATAAATTAACTTCTATAGACAAAGGAAATAAAAATACTACTACTTCTAGGAAAACCAAACTAAACAAGGAATAACCAGATGTAGTTATTCCTCTGTAGCAGGATTGTGTAATTGAATCTACTTTAAATAAAGATGTATTATAATTTGTAATTGTGAAAATTATTGGTGAGAAAAATTTTCAAGTGCAAAAATCAGGTGTCTCCACCAATTTTCACGGGGCTTCAACTCTTTTCATTAATGGTACAACTACCATTATTGAAATTAAACTAATCCT
Organism: Taxus chinensis; assembly: GCA_019776745.2. NCBI lineage: Eukaryota > Viridiplantae > Streptophyta > Pinopsida > Cupressales > Taxaceae > Taxus > Taxus chinensis. The sequence continues at coordinate 331,253,601 of CM034152.1, read as the reverse complement.
AATCCTATCTAAATGTTGTGGGTGGCCAAATTGTCTAGGGATCACACAGGACACTCCACTGAACTTGTGGAAAAGTTCTTGTATGGGGATACAATGGAGGAAATTACAATGATAAAGGTAAAGAGGGGAAATTATGCCAGGAAGATTACTTCCATGATTAGATTTCAAAGCTCAAACCCACTAACCGGAGTAGTTCAACTTTCAATGTAGAGGAAAGCATAATGAAGATAGTGGGACAAATGAATTAAGACACCAAATTTTTAAATTCATCCATCAAGGACACCAAGTTCCTTTGTAATTCCATACAGGATCAAATATGCTTTAAAAGTTCATGAAAGAGAGAAATAAAGGAAAACTAAGAATGGGAAATCGAAGAAGTGTAGTTTTCATTCCATGTCTAGTGATGAATGCAAAGCTTCAACCAAGCTATTACAATGCTATATAGTAGGAGTTCTTCCAAATTTTGGAAATTCCTATTGGAATGGAGAGGCCATCCCAATTTATAGAAATTTGAGTTTCCCTTTCACCTCCCTCACATGAATTTTCATTTCAATATTCCACTCATGACCTTTCATTTTCCATGAATTAAGTATTTCTCTTAAAATTTTGAGAAAATAATATTTAAAAGAAAATTTAAAATAGGTCACTTAGTGAATAGGATGAAATACAATGATGACGCATAACGAATAATATAATGGAGAGAGAAAGAAGAGAGGGAAAGAGAGGAAGAGGGAAAGGATGGAAGGAAAACACTCCTCATGAAGAAATAATTTGAATGCCTTGATGCAGTCATGAACTTTGAACGAAGATTTTTTCCACTGGTGATCTTCTACACTGATGAAGATGGCTCCCTTGAATAAATTTGAATCATTTTCCCCATCCAGTGATGACTGCAAACTCTATAATGCATAGACCAATTAGACCACAGAAGCATTGTTCTAAAATTTACCAATGCAAACTCAAGATGAACACATACAATGCTCATGACGACCCTCCTTGAAACTTGTTTGATGAACCATTTGACTCATTGAAATTGTTCTAATCAACTCACTTTGAATTACCCGGTTTCTTAAGTGATGAATATGAATTCACAAGATGTGTCTTGTGATGCCCTTCCTTGCTTCTGTAAACCATTGCACTTAAGATGATGCTTTCAGGACCTCCATGAAGTTCTCATTCCTCCATTTCAACTCATGAAACCATTTCATTATCTAAAGGGGAGTCCAAAAATAAGTAAGGAGATTGAAAACAAATCCATATGCAACTGTCCACTCCCGAAATGAAAACATTCTATTTTTAGAATATGAGCCCATGCTCTGATATTATGGGACATATCACCTGTCTTGCTCCAATTTCACCTTCTGAATCATCTACCATATTCCAACCTCCTTTGTTCCTGAGATATTGCTATTTTTAGCACATTTCTATTTTTAGCAGGTTGTTATTTGGGGACCTGCTATTTTGAGAAGAAGTCATTTTCTATCTTACTTTCCATTTTACCCCTTTTCTGATTGTCCTGAGTGATCAAACTTGTAATTTGGTGGGACTCATCATTTATATAATTTGAGGAATTATAACATATTCTATTTTTATTAAGTTGTTAAAATGACCTCTTTTTGCGATGGGAACAACTTTTTTGGATTTGACTCTTTGTCACAAACTCATGTGCCAATTTTTATCATGATTCACTTTCCAGAAAGTTCAAAAATGAAAAATGAAAATTTATTCTTGGTAAGAGCTTTGATTATGGAGCTACTAGGGAAGAATACTAATAAAAATCAGTTCTTCATATCTTGAGAAACTAGCAACTTCATCGTGCAAAAACAATTTTGAGAGAAACTAGACTTTTAGGAGACCCTTCCCTCTAAATTTTGAATGATTTCGCCCACTGAATCTTCAGGAAGTCAAAAATTTCTTCAAAGAGGGTAGAATACTGATAAAAAAACACATCCCTCCATATCCCTAAAAGATATGGACTTCATGGTGCAAAAACTATTTCACATGAAACTAGATTTTCTAACGATCATTCCCTCCAATTTTCATGCGATTTCACCCATTGGAACCTTAACAAGTAGAGAGATAACTCACTGATTTTTTCCACTATTGTGTCATGGAAGCCATTAATGGAGATTTAAATTTTTAGGTCTGGTTTTTTTCTCCATTCACAATGAAATCAACTCCATTGCAATAGGTTTTTGCTTCTTGTCTCATTGATGAAATTTCTAATTGATCTAGTTGTCGGTTTAACGGGAAATTGAGCTTTGTTCTTCGTGGAGCCAGAAGTGAAATTTCTTCACTTTGGGAATGCATTGATACAAATGGGAGGTTTGAACTTGATTTTTTAATGGCCTTTGAGAGTTAAGAAGTCAAAAATAAATAGTTCTTTGTTTTGTGCACTAGCTTGCAAGATATGTTCGAATCTTCGTCTCACGGCAATGGAGGTTTCTGTAGAATTCCTTCGCTCTTCTCTTCCGTTATTCATTCCTCTGGATATTTTGATCAATATATTCTTTGAAACTTGTGCATATTCATGGATTGGAATTTTTTTTTTCCATGGCAAAGTTGGTTCTGAGCAACAATGGTGGACTGAGGTGTTCTCTGCAACTTTTCTTCTGACAGTGAGAAGTAACAAACAGTAAGAAAAAATTTCAAATTTTTGAGTTTGAGTTGGGTGTATTTTAATGTCCCTAACATCCCTCACCTAAAATTTACATGAGGGACATCAATTTTCATAGCGCACCTCAGATTGACATGTGGCAGAGATCTGACAGAAGGGGATTAAAGCCAAAAAAGCAACTTTAAAGCACTAAGGGGCTGAACTAGTGATCCTGGAGGTTGCATGAGGGTCTAGAGGGGTTATGCGGGCTAGGTTAATTTTCATGAACTTGATTTCCCTGACCTTGAGGGATGTTTAGGACATAAAATCCCATCAGGATCCTAGATATGACACATGTCCTCCCAAAATTTGACTAACTCCCAAACTCGCTCCAAGAGGACAACTTGAAATAGTGATAACTTGAGATCCCAATGGAATTTTTCGATGAAATTTTATATTATCTCGACTTGAAAGGTAGTTATTAATCAAATGGTGTGATTATTAGGTATTTATTCATCCATTTGATTCCTAAAAAATTGGATTTTTAATTTGGTACTCCACATGTGCATGAGAAAAACTGCTTGCAGACCCATTGCTCCAAAGTGTTGTGAAAAATTCATTTCACCATCTTGTAGGGATTGTAATTACATTTTAAAAAAAAATGTTTTTCTCCTAAATCCATCTGTAGCTCCTGAAATCACTTTCATAAGCTCTGCATCTTTTTTGGCATGTGCACTGAGTAGGCCTGTGAACCCTATTTTTTATCAAACTGCTCCAACTTCTATGGATTCTTCCTAAATCTTCCTAAATAGGTTACATGATTATATTATGACTTTGATTCACCCATGTTTTGGTTTGGGATTTTCTATTACACTCCATGGGGTTGTTCTAGTCCTAGGAAGGCTAGTGATAGCCCTTCCCATGACTGCCATAAATTTGCATTTTCCAAGAACTCCTAAAATCATCTAGGGGGTTGAATTGACTTTCCTAAATCACCTAGGGGAATGAGTTAACATGAATTGGGAGGTCACCAAATGAATTAGTAGACCTGGGGTATCTCAGAAGGATAAAACATGAAAATTTTGGTATATGGGTATCGTTGTCATGCTAGAAAATTGTCGATTTCCTTGTTGCACATTTGCACGACAACAAAAATATAAATTATTCTAAACGCTTCACCTAAGAATCATGGGAAGAAAGAAATATTCTCATAAGTAATTTCCTCTTTCCCTAGATACCGCCCTGGTAAAATAAATAAATTACACAGGTAAACTAATTATGATGAATTAAAAATATAAGCACATAAACATAAATTTACTCAAGATTCATTCCCTTGAAGATCCACAGGGATAAAAAGGGAAGAATATATCAAAATATTTTTTCCCGAACTCATACAAATATGGGGATGAAGAAATTAAAATATACGAATATTCTAAAACAATGAAGTAAAGAAGTTTGTGTATAGAACCTTCCTCCAAATTCTTTCATGTGTAGATACATGGGGATAATCTGAGAAGAAAATATCAATGGAAGATTATTACTACCAAAAACGAAACTAGTAATTCTACATCATAACACAAGTGTATTGCTTCTTTTAATGACAATATTATAAAATGAAAGATTTGAAGAAATTTCAAATACACTCCCAACCCAGTTTTCATAGAAATGTGACAAATTCCAAGTGTGGTGATGATTCTTTTGTTTTCTCAGTTTCATTTCCATAGAAAATATTCCAAGTGATCTAGAGAACAATGATGGTTGGTTGTAGAATAAATCAAGAAGACGTTGGAGTAGGTTGGTTGTAAGTAAAATGGTCAAAAATGTAAGTGGGAAGCAACAAAGAAATGTAATGTGTTGTTTGTGAAATTTTTAGCAAGATTTTGGAAGATTAATGGTGAAATTCAATTCAAAAATAGACAACTCATGATATGGGTAAAAACCTAGTTTTTATATAAAAAAATGGCATAGAACAATTATAACACACTTGGCAATAAAGAAGTGCCAAATCATCCAAAAGAGAGGTTGTCAACATTATAATAATAGTAAACTAAGAAGAGGATTCCAATACGTATCCAAAAATCCATAAATTAGGAAAAATGGTCAAGAAATGGGCAAGAAAGAAACTCATAAACTTGAATATTCTAATACAAATGCACATGGAACCGCCAATCTAGGTAGACCAATGTTTACATAACTTCTGTAGTGGTTGCGTAACTAAAGGAGAAAACATTAAGGAAAAGGTGTGGAAAATATTTTACGAAGGAAAAAAAAGATAAGGGGCATAAAAATAGGGATAAACAAGTCAGATAAACATGATGAGGGACAGGGGAAAGAATCTAGATCTCATCATTGTTCTAGAAAAGAAATATTTCATCATTGGAGAATTTTACCATACCAAATATGTAGCACCTATGTAATTTTAGGTGTGTATAGTAACTATGACATGATGCTCACTAGACATGGAAGGATTAGATTTGGGAGCCCAATGGGATTTAGCAATTTGAGATGAGCATGTAGAAAAATGTTGTGTAGAAAATGCAATAAAATATTGATGCTCAAGGTGACCAATTCACCCATTTATTCATTTTAAAGTAGGGAAATCATTGTCATAATGTCCATTAATTCTGTGATAATTTTAAAAAATATGACCTTTTTATTTTGCAAGATGATAACGAGATTAGTAATGAGTAGGTGCCAATTCGATAAACTGGTGATTGAGGAACTCAGGAAGAATATCATGTTGTTTATAATTTAGATCAAACTTAAGGGATGTTGCTAGGGGTAATAGTTTAGTTGCACTTTTATAAGATCATGTAGTAGGCATGGGATCAGGATGAGGTGTAGAAGAAGAACTAGCATGGGCATGAGAAGAATCCTTGAGATGTTGGATTTCATATGTGAAACATCAAATCATGGCTTCCAGAGCTTGAAGTTTATCTTGTAAAACATGGTGTAAAGCTTTAATTGACTCTAATATAGCTTGAGAAGTGTGTTATTAGAACTAATAGATGGGTATAAGATACAATTGAAAATGAAATTACTTGTGAAGGTGGCATATCCCGAGGGAGGTACATTGTGTGTATGGATTTTATCAGAGAATTTTTGTGAACTGGGTGATTTTCAAGTAATTCATACAAGGAGAGTTAAGGAGCTATATGAGCCAAGTTAGAACTTGGGTTTTTGTTTGAAGAAGAAAAATATTGGTAGGATATGTAAAATAAGGATCTGGTTGTTCGATCAAGAGTGGGATTTCACCAAATGATTTAATATAAATTGAATTAAATCTAATTTTAGAGTAATAATTGTAATGAATGATATACAAATGATATAATACAATAAATGGACAAGCAACAAGAAAGCAATAATGTGAAACCCTAAGAAATTGAGAGGAGGGTTACCTAGCATATTTCACACAATCTAGAGATGATTTGGGAAGGAGAGCCATTAAAGAATACTATAAACAATGTCACTAAGGCTTAGTAGAGGTTTTAGAACTCTGAAATGTATAAGATAGAAGTGACCATAGGAGGAAAGGAGTGATCAGGTGCTACTAAATGATTTGGGTGCTAATGTCTAGCAAGAATCTTAGCTTCTATCCTTTTCTTTGCAAGTGGAAATTTTCTGTTGGTTTCCTATTTATGTTCTAGTTTTTCACTTAAATCATCAATTATACCTATAACCTAAAAAACTATTTTCTACGTACAAATTTCCAAAAACCACATCAAATATAATAAAAAAATATGTATAATGTGGAGTTGTAATGACCCCGATGGTAACCTAAAGAGTGAACTTAGTACCGAACACTGCACTACATTTCAGACTCCATGTAGTTCTATGTGAAAGTGTGTTATGATGCCCTAGGTTTACCTTGTGCAGGTTTCACTATGATAGCATGAAATATCTATAATGTTCCAAGTATGAAAATATGTGAGATGGAATAAAATTAACTTCCCCTCCTATATTGTGTATGCAGAGTGATGCAGCAATGGTTCCTTGTATGAATGAGCTAGATGTATGCCTTTGAAATTCTTTTGTGCCTTTAATGCAAGCTTAGGTAATAATATAAAATTGTATTGCTTGCCCCCTTATATAAGAGAAATAACTAAGTATATATATGATTCCCTTCTGTTGAATTTTTTAATTGACAAATGAAAGGCCAACCCAAAGTTTTAAAAGGTGACCAAGAAGTAAAAGGGACCTAAAAGAGTAAGAAGAAGGTAAAGAAGGCCAGGAGTGCCAAGGAGGGATAAGAGAACTTGGGATATTTTTTTCTAACTTGGTGCTAGTATCCAAGGCCATAAAAGATAATTCAATAAAGTAACGATAGGGCTATAAGATATGTAGGGCCAATAAAAATGCAATAGATAAGGCAAAAGACAAAAAATAAGTTTTTTAGCCCTAATTTTCTTGCTTAAGAATCATGTCTATATTAGTATGCTTTAAGACCTAGAAATGTACCCAAGTACATCGATTTTTTGTCTACACTTACGAAGTGATATAAATAGTGGAATACATTTATAGAATAGGTGTGAAATCATGCAGCACTAAAGAACATATACCATTTAGCTAGGAAGAAGGGGATGGCTACACATAAGAGGCTCAAATGATGCAATGTCATGAGCATAAGTGCCAAATTATAATCCCTAATTGATTATAGAAAAACTAAGAAGAGTTGAATCATATAATGGCAAGTGTTTCTCCTTTTATATCCACTTAGGTCTAGATTGTATGAAAATTGGTTGAATCATCTCATGCATACTCAAAACTAAGGGAGGAGGAGACAAAGTGACGTAAGGAGGATGAGAGGTATTCAAAGTAACAAATGCTAGTCTGCGGTGTCATTACACGTAAGAATGTGATCTTCAAGCATGACATGGGTGAAAATTAATGACACCCTTATCCTCAAACAACTGAATCCTATCATGGAGTGCATAATTATTCATTATCTCTATGACCATTGATCCTATGGAAATTATAAAATGGTTGGTAACAATTACATCATAACTGATGAGGAGGAGGATGCTTATTATAGGGTAGCCTAATCAACCTATCATCAATAAAAGTATGTATGAGGCCTAGAAGAATGTGATAAGTACAATGGGTGCCACTTAGGCGGGGGAGTGGAATGTGGTGGAGGTCTAAAAAAATGGGGTGGATGATCATGAATATGGCTAGCAGGAGATGGAAAATGTGAGTGGGGTATAATAAGAGTAAGAGAAGATGTAGTTGGTGGAGTAGTGGGATAATAACTAATATCATGTGCAATAATATGTTCATGAAGCATATCTTGTTCTAAATCTATATCCTTAAAACAAATAAGTTTAAAAGGTTCACATTTATCATATAATAATTTTTATTTCAAAGGACTAATCAAGCCAGGAAAAAATATATATTTCATTTCTAGATCAATGGGTTGATAAAGTAAATGATGCATGAAATATTTAAAACTTAAGGTATAATCATTAACAAGTTTGTTATTTCCTTGGTGAAAAGAGTGAAAACACTCAAATGTAACTTTAGTACTATTGTTAGAAATAAAAATTATAAGGAATGCTTCTTCCATATCAATATAAATACCAATATATCCACTAGGAAAATGATGAAAGCAATGAGAAAAAATATTAATAATATTATTATGAAATGATTTGAGAAGTAATATATCATTAGAATGCAAATTTGTAGCTAATATGAAAGCATTAATGTGCATATAAGGATTGCCCGCATCAAAAAGTGTAACAATAGGTGAAGTAAAACCCTTAGGAAAACCTGAATTGTAAATATTTTTTAGAATAGGATTTCCACGAAGAAAATTATTGTCAGTGCTAGCATAATAGGCCATATTCTCAAGGTTTGGGGTATGGATCTTACTTTGCAAATAATCTACAAAATGTACAAGAGAAATAAATTCTTTTGGAGGAATAACATGAACATTAAGCAATTCATTAAGGGGTTGAATCTTGCCACTATAAGTATCTATAAGGACACTATTGGGTTGATATTCAATCCTAGTATTAGTAAGTGGAAAATTAAGAATAGGAACATGGTAAGAAGAATCAATAGGAAAATAAATTTGCACTCTTTTATCAACAAGCTCAACATAATAAGGAATACAAACAATATGCATATTTTTCTTTTGATCATCATTATGTACACTATCTTTGGGAATATCAAGAGTAGAACATATGCATCACTAAATTTTACATATTTTACCACATTATGAGAAGTAAAATGAGTAATAACATTATTAGGAAGTACACAAGATGTGGAAGAAGAAATATGTGAATATTTAGGAACACTATTTAATAAATAGACACTTGGTTGAGAAGAAGAAGAGGGGATATAAATATCATTATCATCAATAAAAGGACCAAAACTATTGGTTTATGTATATGTAAGATGTATATAATAGAATCTAGAAGGCCCTATCCTAACGGAAGGATGCTGAAATTTATATCTATATATGTATATGGACAACTGATCTATATCCATGCCATCTCTCCCCTCTATATAGATATGGATATGGAGATATGGGTTAAGATAAGATTCTCCATGGTGAGGAAGAAAGAGTAGGGTGAGGGCCATTTAGGATAACATCTACAAAATCAAAAAATTATGGGTATCACAATCATCATTGATAAGAAATTACTCATATGAAAATTTAACTAAATCCTCAACACATGTATCATTTGTAGAAATAGAAGCAATATCACTATCAGATTCATAAGAGCTAGTGGTCTCAATAGGGGTAGGAGTACAATATCAAGATCAAGGTTAATAAGTTTTGTAAATACAAGTTTATTTTTTTTAATGAGATGGAACAGTAACATGTGGCTTATGATACAAGGCCACCTCCTATTGGGAATTTGGAAAAATAGTCTAAAAACCATTCATATGGATAGGATAATGCTTGGGGAAGGAGGTTTGGGATGACGGTTTCATGGAACTTTTTGATGAGCCATGATAAAGACACAAAATTATGTATCCTAGGGAAATATAGGTTTTGATAAATAAGTGGGTTCACTAAATGACTTAATAGAAATTAAATCTTAATAAACAGATTGATATCAATTGATTCAAAAGATAACAAGAAATATCTATCATGAAATAAATAAACAAGTGTGTACAATAGGGAGATAAGAGTGATTTAGCTTGTATTCATATTTAGGAAGATTTTAGGATGGAAATTAAGTGGAACAATATAGATCTAGACTGGATATGCTTCTTCTAGGAAACTGGGATTGCAACTCTTTTGGACAAGAGTCTTAGATGAGGATAAGATTGTATGGGCACTAGTGTCTGAAGTGGATGCTAGTGTCCTAGAAATAAATTTACTTCTAATATTTCTAGGGTCTAAATTTGTATTCTTCCTTTCTCTATTTATCTCATCTACTTCTCTGTAGAGTTTTAGTTTCACACCTGAACCTACAAAACAAATCTTAACTACTGGAAAAGGGTCAAACAAATAATAGATGAAATAAATAATGCATATGTTTGAGTTGGAATGACCTCGATGGTCACCCCAATGTGATTCTCATCGAGTGATGTAATACATTTCAAAATCTATGTAGTTCTTTTTTTTTTTTTTTTTTTTTTTTGTGTGTGTGTGTGTGTGATTGAATTGTGTCCATTGAAGATAGGTTTCCCTTATTCCATTCACACCAAGATAGTGAGCTAGAACTAACTTCCCCCAAGATGAATGTGTGAGATGGAATTCAAAGATAACCCCTCTTATGCAGTGCATAATGCAACCCAAATGCAATCCTGAAATGTTTTTTTTTTTTTTCCAAGTAATAGATAATAAGTAATAAAAAAAATTGTCTATCCCAACCATAATTTAATTAAATTTGTACATATTCTAGTCCAAATCAAAAACTAAAATTGTTTATATTGGTTAAATTTGTTTCAAATATTGGAATTTGAATGTACTGGTATTGGATTCCAAATTATAGATTTTTGGAATTATAGATAATCTTTTTTATTTTAATTTTATCTTTTACAGTTTTTAGTATAAATAGAATAGTGAATAATTTTTATTTTCTTTGAACATTTATTAAATGTTATTTATTTACAAGTTGTCCTACATCTATGACATTTTCATGCATACCAAAAAAATTTAGAAAACATGTGAGAATGGGCAATTGTATATTTTAAACAAAGTGAAATATTGACCTCTATTGAATATACACATTTAAAAGCTTCCTATAAAGTAGAATATACTCCATCTAGAGCTGCCTTTAAGGGAGATTATTATTAGTTCAAATTCGAGTCTCGAGCTTCCTTTAAGGTAGAGTATACATAGTCTGGAGCTCAAACTAGAGATATCATTAAGGCATAATATACACAATCTAGAGCTCAGTTTGGAACCTCCTTTAAGGCAGAATATACATAGTATGGAGCTCAATCCATAGCTAACCTTAGTGTAAAATATACACATTTCAGGGCTCAGTCTGAAGCTACCTATAAGATAAAATATTCTCATTCTATAGTTATTTTTAAGGCAAAACATACACAGTCCAAAGCCCAACATAATTGCTAAAGAAACATAATCAACTTTACAGGCATAAATAAAAGATGAATCATCATTAAATGTGATTTTTACAGACGTAATTCTAATTGAGTATTAAATTCACTTAATTTTTTTAATTAAGTATTAAATTTAACCAAATTGTTTATATATACAAAAATACTTCAATTGAATATTCAAATAATTAAATTCTAACAAAAAATGGAAAGTTAAATTGAATTTCAACCGACTATAAAACTAACCTATATATTTGTATTTATTAAACAATGTACCAATACTAAGTAAACTCAATTAAGCTCACTGATTCTATTTTTTTATTTTTCAAAAGAACGAAGCATATTTTGGTGTGGCTTCATATGATTTAACCATGCACATAATTTTGTGACTAGTTTTCTATTGGAATTCATTGTACTCTCAAATTTCCAATTGATGGGAAATCCAAAGAAAAGGAATTATTTTTCTGTCATTAACTAAGAATTTTTTCACGTATGAACAATATGTTAGCTAATGCATGCATTTGAATGTACTTATCTAGAACCTTTTGCATGATTTTTATGTAAACCGAGGCAATGTTCCCCTTTTTTTAATCTTAAAAAGTTATTGTTGACTTCACATCGCATTATGCCCCAATAAATAATGAATTTAATATTTCATAGCCAGTCAAATTTGAGAATTAAGACATGTTGTTTACTTTAGCACATGTATATAAAACACAATACAATATCAAAATGTTGTCATATTATCCTTAACAATGTAGGGATAAATGTTCAACATAAGTATCAATAACATGAATATGTAAAATTTGGTTATATGTTTGGCAATCTAAATTCTATAATCCCTGGAACTCAAAATAGAAGTAATTTTACCCCCAAAACCAATAACTTCGTTCTATGTGGAATGAGATATGAAAAATAAACCAATACACAATAATTATTTTTCAATAAATCAAATAATAGTTTATTATATATGTTTATTTTATATATAAATTTATTTTCCATAGTTGTGATATTTTTTTGGCTAAATTGTAATAATAATATTTTAATAAGAAAATCTTATTGTTGAGATATTTGCACACTTTAATTTTATATTATTAGTAAAAGTCAATTTATATGTATTTTCCTCATGCAACATATTCACAATTTTAGGACATGAATACCAATTTTTTTAATGTATTTAAATAGAAAATTTAATCCAATATATATGATAACATCTAACTATGAATACAATTCTAAGCATTAAATAGTAATCTAATCATATAGAAAATGGTCAAAGGTATATATAATTATTAAAAAAACAATTTTATATATTGATTTGTTCAACTATTGTCTGAGATAGACTACATTGCTTTAAGTCTTGTCTTACATCATCTGTATCACCTATTAAGGATAGTTGTGTAAACAACACTGACATGAGTCATTTACCAATTTTAAATTCTTTATCTGAAGAAACCTTTGGAGACACCAAAAAATTATCCTTAGGAACTACTTTTTTCATTACACTAACTATAATAGTTATTTCATAATTGTAATAATTATCTAGTTCTCTCCAATTTCTATCCAAATTTTTAATTAATAATTTTTTCAGTGCTCAAAATCCCAGAAAAACAATATACGTGCCTCCACTTTAGATGTCTATAGTAGTTTCATTGTAATTTTTCATACATTGAAATTTATACCAAATACAGACCAAAATGCTACTTGAAACTACGCATATGCATCTATTAGAAATTGAGAAACATGACCTCTTGATTGAATGATTTTGTTGGTCAATTGGAATGTATTTTGATTTTTAGAAGTTTTCTTTTGAACTAACAATCCTTCTAAATCAATAATAATTTTTTCCTTTGGAGGCACTACAAAAAATAATATTGAGATACATTATTAAATTATATTTATTTAGAATTCAATAAGAGTATTTCACTATATTTTTACTTATATTTTTACATTTTTCTATTGATTGAATATTATTTCCAGTTGTATCTACACATAAGAATTGTCACTAATAAAATTTTAACAAATTGATTCTAGCTAACATTGAAAAGTATTGAATTTTGTAAACATTATAAAAACTATTTGATACATATTTGTGAATTAGTTTTCATAATTGATGGTGTTGGGTTTTACATAGCTTCTGTATTAACCACCGCCAGTTACATGTCTTGCTAGGTAACATCTTGTTGGTTGGAGTTGTGAATGTTACCCTCATGAATAACATTTTCCTCCTATCGAATTACTTCATTATTTATAATTGGTGAATCTCTACTCACATATGTTTGTAGCGGTTCAATAATTTTTTCCATGAAATATATAAGCTCGTATCAAAATTTTATATTTTTAAGAATGGACAAGTGTCCATTCTCAAATACATATTAAAGGAAGCTTTAGAATTATTTAGTATGGGTATCTATCCATTCAAAGAATATTTGGAATGGGAATATGCACATAATATACAATGTAAAATTCCTCCATATCTATTGTATGTGAATTATAATCTGACCATTCTAAACATTCTCATTAGAAAAATAGAGAGAAAGTGTTGAGGTTAAAGTTTTACTTTATGTAGAATGGACATCTTCCCATTTTAAATATTCTCAAAGTGCACAAATGCCCTTTCTTCTATGTTTTCCTTTATGAAAATGGTTATAATGGACATGTGTCCATTCTCATATAATTAATATAAAGGAAAAATAGAGGTTACATTAATACTTTGCATAAAATATCCTAATCATTATAAATATTCTTAGAATGTGCAGATGCCCATTATTATATAAACAATATTCTTAGAATAGACATATGCTCATTCTCATAAAATGTACAATATTTACAATTAGTTTTTTTATAATTATGCAAAGAATTTCAATAACAACTATCAATTCACAAGTTAGTGCAACAAATGACTCAAAATTGTCCTTTTACCTTGCAAAATAAATGTTTTTTGAGCCTATATGGCCACTCAAACTATGAAAAATTGTTCTTTTGATACTTAGCTAGGTTTTTAATTTCAAGAAACTTGTTCCCCTATCCTTTTCATGTTATGAAAACATTCAAAGTGATGGAAAATAATAGAAACATCAAATTTCATTAATTCTTTCTACATTGCCTTGTTTTCTTCTTTACTCCACTATCTTGCTAAGGTTGGTGTTTAAAATGAACTAAAATGACCCAAGATAAATTGAAAATTGTTTTGAACACCCTTTGGGGATCCTAATCTTCATGTAAAATATTAGAACTCAATTCACAACGAAACTCATTCTTTCACCACCCACTCTTGTTCAACTAAGACTCCTCTCCTCTAGCCCTACTATAAGGGTTTTGAAAGCAAAAAAAAAAAATCAAAGGGTTCCATCACAAAATAAGGGGATTTTCATACACCCGTTTCCCTTGTTAAGCTTCATACAAAGTTTCATTAACAAAATCAAAATTTAAGTTCTTATTTCATTAGTTTAGTTCTTGTAACTAGGTCTCTTTTGGGATACTCACACCTAGAAAGCAAACTATCAAGAATACCAAGAAAATGGAGGATGTTTATCCCTAAAAACCTTTAAATTTTTTATTTATGGGTGATCATATGTTTCTTAAAAAATATTATCCCTTGAATTATTGATTTAGTCCTCCAAATTAAGGATTTCATCTAAACCCTAGTTAGGGTTTTGTGTAGACTCGATAGGAATGAAATTGTAAAATTTCAAAGGAAATGGAATTTTCAAGCCCTATAATTTTATGTGGGGGTATATACCATCCTTGACTTCCTTCTTTAGTGGAAATCCTTCTTAAAAAAATAATAAAAAATTTCAAAAAAGGTCTTATCACCTTTAAGACAAAGCTTTGTTCATCCACACAAGTCTAAGTACTACTTTAAGGGTAAGGATACATTCATAAAATATTCCAATACAATAAAAAAACAAGATTACATTCCTCAGTCATTGTATAAATTCCTTAGATAAAAAAATTAGCCATATAAAAGAGTGCTTGTGAATTCATACTTTTATTTCTAACTTTATGATTGTTTTCTCATTTATATCATCTTCTCTTACAAAACCAAAACAATGTAATTCATCTCTCTTCTTCTTAGCAAGCCTTCTGTCATGTGTATTATTAATCAAAAACTCTCTTCCTCATTAAATGACTCTTTCCTAACTACCCTCTAATGGTTATTTCCCTAAATACTAATGTCATCCTTACACTTAATGTTGGAAGCACAATGGATTGAGAGAGGGGTGAATCACTCCTACAAAACATTCATTTCATTTTCCATTACTTACAATCATCATTTTAATTCAACCATTTAACATACATAACCATCTGAGCACATTATTTCTGTATTAATAATTCACAAGTACATGCAAAAATTAAGAAGACACATGAACACCATGTATAAGTGGGAAACCCAAAAGGGAAAGAAAACTCACTGAAACTCTACTTATATTACTAAAAACAAAAATTTAATGAAGCAAAAACTTCACAAGGAGCACCAACCCCTAGTTTAGTAGAGTAAAAACCTTACAAGGATCATCAACCTCTATTTTAGTGAGGCGCTAATCCCATAAGGAGGCTATAACCCCCTATTGTTGGAAGCACAATGGACTGAGATGGGGGGTGAATTAGTCCAACAAGAATTTAACTTCTTTTACCATGATAATCATTAAAACTTAATTTAACCATTCATCATAAATAACCACATGTGAGATTATTATATGCACATTTACCATTCATAAGAGCATGTAATAAGAGAGAGAACACATAAACACCAGATGTAAGTGGGAAACCCTCATGGGGAAGAAAACCCACTAAAAACCATTTCTTATATTACTCAAAGAAAGGAATTGAAATAATATTACACATCCTACAATATTTTTTTAGTGAGTAATCAACCCCATAAGGATCACCAACCCATAAACCTCTACTGATATTACGTAAAACAAAGGACTCAAGTGAATATTATAGATCACAAGAGATTTCTTTAGTGAGGTACCAACCCCTAAACCCTTGTTGATATGACTCAAAACAAAATACTCCTATGAATATAAATCATCATAAGATATTTACAGAATTATGACCATTGAAAATATGATGATACCACAATTGATAGTGATCCCAAAGTTCAGATCCAAATTCCTTCAAACTCTCTCTTAAGCACACCTTCTTCAACTTTCTCTCTCTAGGTCTTCATGGACTTTTATTGCCTCTAAAATCTTACACACGTGTATTAGAACAATCTTCAACCTATCATGCATCTAATAAAATATCAAAATCTTCCCTCATAACTGCAATTTTATCTCCTATAGGTCACACTTCTCCCCCATGCAAAACTAGCTCCCAAAATCAGCTAAAACATCACTTTTATATGCATTTATTCTTTCTAACCCAAAGGAGGTCAGTACATTATGATAAATTTAACCCATGCATCATTAAAAAAATCCCATAAATTTTTCAAAACAAATACAAGTTACCCAAGTAGTTCGGTCAAGAAAATCCCCTTTATTTCATGATCTAGAAATCACTAAAACACATACATTGGGATACAAAAATTATCCTTATTTAAAAACCATTCTTAGTCAAGATACCATAGTAATAAAACATGAATAATACATCATTTAAACATTAACCATGGTTTCAATTTTTGTTAACCAATCATATTATTTCATTTAATGGGCCCAGTTCACTTTGGAAATCTCAAAACAGTTGTTTCCTACACCCTTCATCAATCTGAAAAATTCATAAGGCCAAAAAATAAATTAAACAAGAGAAAACTATTCCATCTAAAAACTTTTTAGAAATTTCATAACCTGTAGAACACTTCTAAGCAAGTTAGAATTAATGAAACATCCATATCTTCAAACCACAACTACTTTTTCCTTCACCAAAACAACCTGCCAAAAACTCTATTTCCAAAAGTTAGCTCATGAATTTTTTTAAATAAATTAGAGATATCAAAATGGATTCATTGGAAGTAACATTTATCCCTCTTCACATTCCAAGTGATATTAAGCATCACACAATCCATCTCATACTTTAAACAACATAAAACTTACACCAGAACACAAGTTGTCTTTGTTATCAAATGACTTCATAATGTGGAAAACATAATATCAATGGAAATATATTTTAATCATATTTCCAACAAAACTTGAATCACCTTCAAACTCTAGATGTAGCTCAAGTTATGCTCATTTTACTAGACATTACTATTTGAGACCCCAAAACAACCCTTTGACCAGTCAACCTGTTTGGACCTCGAAACACCATATACCTCCATGAACATGTCTTTAAACCTCCATGGAAATCAATATCATCTCACATACATCATGCACTATCAATTTTTCATGCTACTTCTTTAGACAACCTTGTCCCAGAACAAACGTCTTCATAAACTGACATTTTTAGGTGGGACCCACATATGGCCACATGCTCAAATATACCTTTCTGGAAAGGTGGAAGATTCCTAAAACATATAGTAATCAAATTTTATGAAACAATCAAAACTTGTCTAATATACCCACTTTTCTACAAGTTGCTCCTAGCTAGAGTTTAGCTAAGGTTTCAAACCACTTTAGCTTGTTAACAATTGTTCATAAAAATGTGACGATAAAACAACCTTATTATTTTTGTGAAATCTTCATAACTAGCCTAAGAGGATATTCCTAATATTTAGAGTCCCCATGAAAAGCACACAACTCACAATGAGCATCAGAAGGTCAACATTTGCTCTTAAAACACACTGCAACTTACCCATGTTTGCAAAAAGTTACATATCTTCAAAAATATTCAACATACTAACTTGAAACTTTTCATGAAGCACTATGAAAAATATATTATAACTACTCAAACTCACCACATATCCCAAATGCATCTGAAACTCTCCATTCAATCTCATTTACTTATGTTAAACTGTCTGTTTTTTACTTGTAGCTTCTCAAGGACCCTATAAATGCATCAAACCATTGAATGTAGACCTAAAAATCACCATGCACCTTAGGTACACTTCCACCATGCTGAAACCATGATCTAACAAGAAATATATGGTCAAAATCTCACGTCTCCTTACCATTATTCATGCTCCAGGGCTAGAAACAAGCCTGTAATGACTTGAATCAACCATGAACAAACCATTCCGACTCAATGCAGACCCATGGAAACTAACGACACATAATATGAACCATTTTTGACCTCATGAAAAACTCCAAAAAGCTTGGGAAGGCCTCATATAGTGACTCAGTTCACTAGAGCATGCTTCAAGATAGCACTGAACTCACCAAATCCTAACACTACCAATCAACCTTCATGCTTGACATCTGATTGACACCTGATAGGAACTCATACCATCCAATAACACCATTTTCCATAAATGGGGGTTGAAATAAATGAAAACACAACCACACAATGGCCAACAATCTCCCCCTTTGTCATTGATGGTAACTAGCATTCAGAAACATTGATAGCAACCAACATGAAAAACACTAGCATGACCTCAAATCCATGTTTTTGATGCCTCTCTCCCCCTTTTCCATCTATGAAAAAGGCTACATTGACTCCTAGACATGAGAAATGACAACATAAGACTAGAAATAATGACAACAATGCTTAGAATTGACTTACTTGCCCAAATTGCTCCCCCTGGGACTAAATTTTCTTCACTTTGACTCCTTTAACAACATAACAAGATCCTATCGACTTGTAATGAACCTCAACAAGGTTCCCCCTCAACATGTGAACTCCATATTCTATTTTCGTTCATATTTATTGATGCACCATCTAGATAAATCTTGATTTAATACTTTAATTGATTCATATGGACATGTTCCTTCTTCACTACAATTTAATTCAGGCAATTTGATCTATTATACTATTCATCTGATAACAACTCATCTCATAACATCACTACGCATTCATAAAGGACGTCAAAAATAGGATTGAACAACAATATTGAAAAATATGTTTCTATCAATCTACCTTCTCGGTTTTTCTGAAATTTGGAAAGCTTGTTCATTACACATAAGATTACAAACCCATTAATATCTTAACAACCCAGACCGTAATTACAAATATATAGCATGCTCTTTAGACGGGTTTTAATTAGATTTTGTTGTCTTCACAACGAAACACATACCAAACTTGAAACAATTTATAGAAAATTTTATCAATCAATCTTTTCTCTACTATATTCTTGTACTTATCTTCATCAAATGATCATCTTCTGATCCTAAGACCATTATGTTTTCTCTTCATTAGCCTTCCCATTTACAATTCTATCTTTGACCCATTGTTATTTCTTGATAGCTTCTCCATAGGAATATGGTTCTTCCAATCTTCCTGCAACTCCGTTTACTCGTGCATTAAAATAGAAAAACAGTCCTCTATATCTTGATATCCATTCACAAAATGGAGAACTTAATGCATTCATGCATTATACGTTGCCACCAAGCAATAGCTACAAACTCCAAATTAATCATTTTGTGCAATGATGTGCACTACAGAGTTCGGTATTTCTTCAGCAACTCGCTACCTCTACTTCGGACCTGATTACTTAATTTTAATTTATAATGAATGCAACCAAAAGATCTTTTCTAAAAACTCGTCCTTATCGTGATGGCAATCTAATTTTCATTATCACATAGCATATTCTTTAGAATAACTTCTATGGTGTTCATCAATTGTGATTTTTTTTGTATGCATTAAAAATAATATAAAGCAACCAAGGTATAAAATCTTTTCACAGTATTTAATTAACTCTTTTTTAAGAGATTAATAAGAGACAAATCCAGTTTACCAAGGCCATTCCTTCTCTTAGGAAAGACCGTAATTCCATTTATTAGTAACAACATGCAAATATGATTTAATTCCAAATATATTATACCTCAATTCTGTTTCAACTTATATGTAACGCCTTTCTCTAATTCAAGATCACCAACCTTATTTTGCATACATCGACAATAATGAAATTACAAAATTTACTTTTATTGGAAATAAAAGTTGGGTGCACCTTTCTTTCAATGATATTAAAAACATTACCTCAAAACTCAAGATTGCACTTTTTAGTAGATTTGAGCCTTAAATAATCACAATCCTCCTTTACACAGTCTTGAATGTCAACATAGAGAAACTCCCAAGCCCACAACTTAGTTTTTTAAATCTATGTATTATTTAATCAAAAACCAAGCATCATAATATATACTTTAGCTTCATTACTAAAGGATAAAAATGTCAAACTTGCAAATAAGAATCCTTTATTATAATCAACACTCCAATTATATACACTCCTGTAAATCTAATATACCTTCTCCTTTACAAAAATATTACAAATTCTTTATCACACTTCACACTCCTACGAATTATTTCTCTCTAACATATTCCTTGCTTTATTAATTCTACTCAATCCAATCTCTATGGAATAATAGGACTTCATTTAGTAGTGGCCTTGAAATAGACATGATAATTTCTCTACAAACATTTATCCCCAACTAACATTCTTTCTTTGTCCATAGATAATTTTCTAGATTTTATGACGATAAATATTTTAAACATATATTAAAGTCATGTTTTATGAATAACCCTCCTAGACCTCCCAATAACTAGACCAAGTACATTTTTTGTCATTTACATAATAGAAATAAATTTTATTGTGATGCTCCTACATCATTTATCATCATTCTCTTGGTATACTAAATGCTCAAGAACCCAAAAATTTGAATCCAAACTTGCAAGAACTCTCTTTAGGACCATTATCCCTAAACACCAACTTTAGTGCAATTTTGATAATATTTGAAAATCTCTAACATATTATTATAAACATGTCACAACACCTTATGGATCCCCCTGGACTCATACAACCTATCATTCATTAAAAGTGCAAAAATAAGCTTCATACCTTGATCTATCAGTTTTGTAGATAAGTCAATTTTCACCTTCCCTAATCCTTTTCCTTAGTGATTTCAATCTCCTTCCATGCTAAGAGAGACCCTTCATACAAATTAGAATATTCCATTCAGATATCAGTACACCATTTTCATACAAGTCTTTAGAGATACTTCATACCTGATTTAGAGATAAAAATGACCCCCCTTTCTTGATAGGGTGTAATAGGCCTGCAACTTACTTTTTCAATCCCTTCATAAGCCTTAAATATTTGATATCATGAAAACACCACTCATGAATTGTAATATCTTTTCCAAACAACATCTATTCTACCATACATACCTGTAGGGACACAAAATATGTTTGATACAATATTACTTGGCCTTCTTGTCTTTGAAGAACGCCTCTGACCTCATTATAATCAATTTCTTTCATCCATTTGAGTATGTAACATACTCCCCTACCTCCTTTGGCTAAGTCAACCCCAAAAGATCATTCACATAGACTTACACACATTGTGTTCCTTCTTCACAATTACTTTTACATGGGGAGCTACATGTAACACATATTCTCAGCTTTGTTTCTACAATTTTGAGCTTTATAACCTATAGATCTGTAACAACACCTTATACCTTTCTTTGCCTCCACTATTTACTTAACACTTTTAAGGTGTATAACAGTTTTTAGATTCTTCATACTCAGAGTTATAGTGTATTTGACTCACCTTCAACACACTTATTCATAATATATTAGGTTTTGGATCACTAATACAATAGCTTTTGAAATTCACAGGTCATGAACATGATTTTAACCTCATTTACTCTTCCTTAAGACACTTTGTCCCAAGATAACCTCTAGCAAGTATTTATTCAATTATCACAACATTGTAGCTTCTTTGGAGCATATTTAGGGCATCAAGAAATAGTGCATTGTACAGATCTCCCTATAACACCCTTGGAGTAAAATCATGATCTCTAAGACATCTAAAATACCTTGTCCATATATGTCTCAATCACTTTCACTATTAGCTGAGGGTACAAATTTTCTAACCACAGTACTTTATAATTCGGATACAAATTCACCTTGTCACATCTTCAAGAAACCCAACTTACTAAACCTTGAGATGTAGCATACTTACCTCACCTTTCTACCTGTCTCATCTCAGTTTGTAACCCTGAATACATCTTTCACGCTTGTGGGATAGCACGCTGACCTGTAAACTATCAAGACAAATTTTGTAGACCTTGAGGTTCATTACACCAATCCTCAAATAAGATCTAATCATTTAATATACCTTGAATATTCTAATGAGCACTAATAGACCCATAACATCCTATTTGACTCAATTATAAAACTGTAAGGAGGTTACCAATCACAAAATGAGAATTTGAGAACACAATAGAATTTTTCAAAGACCTAAAGATAGTCTTCACATTTTACCTTATTCATGTTATTCATCCTTGAATCCTTCTTGCATAGGCATTGTGCATAATCATACCTATGAATCTTCTTCATATACCAAGTGCATAAAAGAAGATTTAAAACTGCAGCATCATATTTGTTCATTGTAGACACTTTGAATAAGTTATTGAGATATGTATGGAACTTTCCATGCACTACTCTTCCCTCATAGACTTACAACCTCAATGAATTAAATGAATCAACTTATAACCCTTTAAGACTTCCTTTGAATTGAGTGCACTTGTAGATACACTTGATAAAACAAAAATCCCTTATAACAGACTCAGAGTATTCAAATTTGAATCCAAGCACTGTAGACAACATGACTTCATGATGGTTTACTTGAAGAGGTATTTCACCTTCAGTCTTTTGAGACACACTCACACAGCTTAAGATGAACCAATCAACCATTAGAGCTATGAAGAGCACACTCAGACCCTTTATCCAGAAGAACTCCAATAGAGGAATCAACTTAAGAACATAGTCAACTTTTAGGTCATCACACAATGTCATCATTAATTAAGAATATTTTCTCATAAGACTCAACAAATCAAAGGGTAACAGTTCATTTTTACCAGTATGATTGAATTCACTTACAACTTTGTTCTTTAATAATACACCTTGTTAAGATGATGATGTCACTCAATTTTATTTGCAAGACACCAGAGATCTCTTCCATAGATTTCTAACTTTAACATGCATCAAAATACCTTTTCATAGTGAAGCATATCATAAACTCCTTCATGAACATGTATTTTGTTTCACAATGCATAAAAGTATAAACGTTACAGTTAGAATATACTAGAACACATATCTCCATTGCCAATGCCATTATCTTCACACCTGTATCTTGTTTTTATTCATCTTACAACATTATGATGAGGTCCATTCCTATAGCTTTATGAGTTACAAAGCTCATTCCTTGAAAATATTAGCTAACGTACCTTATTCTTCTCAAGATACCCTGATATACCTTTCATGACCCACATTCAAGAGCTTACATATGGTCATGACAGTATGCTTATTGTACCTTATAGTAGAAGCTTCATTACATTGTCTCAGTACTCATCGACATAACCTTCAAGTAATTTAGACATCTTGAATGAAGGTGACCTTATACCTTGTCATCTTCTGATATTGAACCCTTTAGTAACTCACACACTATCACAGACCTTCTAGGGACTAGACATTTATAAACTATTTCATACCGAGACACTTGATGCATCTTCATATCAGTGATTCCTTTAAAATGTCTTGTATAAATTTAGATCTTTACACACAACTCAGGTTTTGTAATCTTATATGATACAATTATTACTTTAATGCTTCTTTGACACTTCATTATGTGACTCAGAAAAAACTAACTACCTCTTAAAGACCTTACAGGGACTATTACTTCTTGACCTTTTCCATACACTTCTTCAAACTTGGTATCAAACAATGACAGAGACCCATAACACAAGCCTTGAAGGAACTATATTATTCTCAGACCTATAGGATACATATTTACAAGGCATTTCCTTTTTTAACTTACTTGAAGACTTAACACTTCAACATAGACTCATACTTATGACATAAAATTTTAAGGCTTAGATTTTGACTAATATCCTTTAAACAATATTTTACATGATCACAGACTATAGAATCTTGAGACCTCATTAGGGTCCTATCTTGACAACTTGATGACATACATGAATTTAGGCTTAAAACATCATTTCTTTAGACCATGGACACAAAATTTATTTACATATTATTTTGACAGAAGTAACCATGATTTAAGATAGCACACAATAGACTTGCAGACCTTGATACACTTTTACTATACTTTATAGACACATCAAGTAGGTTGATACACCTATCATAAACTTGTTTGACACCATTGGGCTCTCAAGCACCAAATTTATAAATAGTATTATAGTACATAGATCATAAGAAAATATTGGGATAGATACATTAATACTCATAATGCGCATATGCAACATACTAATATCACACCCTCACTCATAGACCTTGTTCATAGATATGATTGACTTGACATTAACTCAAACTACCATAACACATAACTTGAGCAATATAATTTAGCATAAATTATTGACAACAAGAAATACACTCTTTACTTGATACCTCAACATGATCATTACCTTAAAACAGACCACTTTTATTAATACTTGACAAAGTCATGACAAATTATATACTCATGAAAGAGACATAGACAACTAAACATACCTTCACATGTTTCTACTCATGATGATGACTCCATGAATTTTTCTACCTTTCTTCTTCTTTCACTTATCTTAAAAATTATTTCCATATTGTTTGAAACAAGAATAAACACTCATATGATACAACACCATACCTTTCATGATGGAATAGTGGATTTTTTCCTTTAGGATCTCTTGAGAATTCCTTTTCCTCTTTAGCTTTCTCAAACAAATTGATTTACTTCTCATGACTTGTCACATGAGCTTCATGGGCTTCTTTATTTTCATCTGAATCGCCATCTATAGATATTAGATCTTCATCAACTTATTCTCTATTCTCATTTGTAAACTCAAACATATCTAGAGATATTTATTCTCATCTTGTAAGGCATCCTTCTATTCCTCTCTAGAGTGTTTATCTTCTTCATTACCATTTTTAGGGAATCTTGTCTTATAATCAACAAATGAACCTATTTTCCAACTTCATGAGACTTATCATCACCTAAATTTGTGGAAGAAGGATTGCATACCTTATATATAGAATGTCCTATGTCAAACCCTAGGGGTTTCAAACAAACCCTCATTCTAATCAATGGATTCACTTGAGCATATATCAATTTAGGCCCATTTTCTTCACATGTCTTTCTCCTCAATTCTTCATACCTTTTTTGGTTTGCATCTACTTCTTCCAATTGGATTGAAAGCCTCTTGACCTTTTCTCTTTCAAATCTCAACTCATTAATTTCTTTTATGGAAATATTATGATTCTAGGATCTCCTTCAACTAGTGAAACTTGTTTCTCAAGGACCCACTCTGATACCAATTGTTAGAAGCATAATGGACTGATAGGGGGTGAGTTAGTCCAACAACACTTTAACTTCTTTTACCATAATAATAATTCAACATTCATTTAACCATTCATAATCCATAACCACATATGAGATTATTATATTAACATTAACCATTCACAAGAGAATGTAATAAGAGAGAGAACACTTAAGCACCAGATGTAAGTGGGAAACCCTCGTGCGGAAGAAAACCCACTGAAAACCATATTACTTAAAGTATGGACTTGCAAGAATACTACACATCCTACAATATTTTTTTAGTGAGGCACAAACCCCATAAGAAGCACCAACCCCTAAACCTCTATTGATATTATGCAAAACAAATGACTCAACTAAATATTACACATCACAATATATTTCTTTAGTGAGGCACCAACCCCACAAGGAACACCTACCCCTAAAACCCTATTGATATGACTCATAACAAGAGACTCCTATGAATATAAGTCATCATAAGATATTTGTAGAAGTATGACCACTAAAAAATATGCTAATACCATAGCTAATAGTGATCCCAAAGTTTAGCTCCAAATTCCTTCAAACTCTCTCTCAAGCACACTTTCTTCAAATGGCTCTCTCTAAGTCTTCATGGACTTGTCTTTCCTCTAAAATCTTACACACATGTCTTCAAAAAATATTCAACCTATCATGCATCTGATAAAATATTAAAATCTTCCCTCATAGCTGCAATTTTCTCTCATTTATGTCACACTTCTCCCCCATGCAAGACTAGCTCCCAAAATGAGCTAAAACATAAATTTTATATGCATTTATTATTTCTAACCCAAATGAGGTCGGACCATTATGATAAATTTGATCCATTAATCATTAAAATCATCCCATAAATTTTCCACAACATCTTCAAGTTACCCAAGTAGGTCAGCCTAGCAAAAACCCTTCATTTCATGATCCAAAAATCACTAAAACACATGCATTGGGATGCCAAAAATACCCTTATTTCAAAACCATTATTATTTAATATCTCATATTAAAAAAACATGAGTAATAAATCTTTTAAACATTAACCATAGTGGCAATTTTTGGTAACCAATCAGATTATTTCATTTAATGAGCCCAATTCACTTTGCAAATCTCAAAAAAGTTGTTTCCTACACCCTTCATTAACATAGAAACTTCATAAGGCCACCAAATCACTTTAAAAAAGAGAAAAAAATTACATGTCACCACTTTATAGATCTTGAAGAACTTTTAGAACACTTATAATCAAGTTAGAAGTCATAAAAAATCCATATCTTCAAACCAAAACTAATTTTGTCTTCATCAGAACAACCTACCAAAAATTTTATTTCCAAAGCTTAGCTAATAAAAACATTTATACAAATATTAAAGACCTAAAAATGGATTAATTGGATGTAAAAATCATTCCTATTCACGTTCCAGGTGATAGGAAGCATCACATAATCCATCTCATGCTTCAAAAAACATCAAACTTGCACCAAAATGCATGTTGTCTTGAACTGCCAAAAATCCTCTTGTCCAAAGAATACCCTAGAAACCCTTATAGACACCTAAATTTGGTATCTATACCCTTAATTTCCCATGTGTGCATATTTTAATCATTTATTCAATCATCCCCCTTGTTTAATCAAATACCCATCCCAATCCTTATTAATTAAGTGATATTAATTAATTAATCATTTAAATATTTCACATGCCCAATTATCCCATCCAGATTAATCCTTATTGATTAATTAATTCATATTTATTAATCAACCATTTAGATCCTCATGGCCCTAATCAAATTTCTAATTAGGATTCTTTTATCCTACATATAAAGCACCTTACTTTTCTATTTTTCATCCCATATATTTTTATGCCCAAATTACCTTGGATTCATCCCCAAGTCATCTAATCTTGCTTAATGCTTTAAAGCACTTGCCTAACCTTTAAAATAACCCAAATCCCAACCAAAATATAAAATCATGCCCATTGGGAAAACTTTCCCTGTGATCAGTGGTCACCCAACCTAGTCGTCGTCGACCCTCTTTAAAAACCAGTGTTTTCTTTCCATTATGATCATGAGGCAATAAAAAATAAATCAATCAAGCCAAATATCATATGCATGCATCCTCCCTCATGCCTAAGAAGTTCTGAGAGATTCACAAACCTCTTAGACATCCCTTCATCTTTCTTACATCTGTCACGATCATCGTTCATGAGATCTTCTTATCATTATCACATTATCTTAATCATATTATCATATATGCTTCAGTTTTAACACCTTGCAAGTACAGAGAAACTTTAGAAACACTCAACAACATCCTCCCATAACTCCTTTTGCTTTTAGGTTTACATTTTCATCCTTTTATGCTCGAATTTGCATTTTTCTGGTATAGTCACCACCGATCCTCCCTGGTTGCTATCGACCAAGGTCCTACCTATCTAAAAACACGTTTGAATCCTCATTTCTTTCATGTATCCTACTTCTCTGCTTCTATTTATCTCTTGAAAACCCTTTTTATAGTAGCTATAGGTCCTCATCATCTTCAAATCACCTCTCAGACCTTGCAAGTTTGCATATCTAGTCTACAGCTCTAGATCTATATTCTCAGGTCACTATCGACTTTCTTGTACATAGTATGGGTTGTCATCAACCTAGATCAAGTAACACATACATTGTAGTTATTTTAATCTAGATATATTTAGACCAATTTTGGCCATCTTTTCAAATTCATTTATAGCTCTTTTTCTGCTTGTTTTTGCTTTTACATCCTTTTATCCAACAAATGGGTCCTAACATCCACCGAGGATGTTAGTGCTTCTTGGGTCAACTTTTTCGAGCATCCCCCACCCCTATCTATCTAATCAAATATCATTTTAGTATTATTTACAGGTTTGACAACAACAACAATCCATCATTCAGCACCCCTATCAAGCATCAAACATCTGAGGTAGCATAAACCCTCTTATTTTTCTGATTTGGCTAGTTTCTTTAGTAGCTAGTGCATTAATTTGATTAACAAAAAAGAAATTTGGACAACATTCCTAGCACACCTGGTGGGACCACCCTTTAGGTGGTTACTTTCTTTTCTATATTTTTCTTTTTCCTACTAACACCGCAACATGAGGCCTTACTTTATCTCTTGTTTAGTTAATGGCTTGGATTTCTCATCACTCGAGAAGTGTAAATAAATAGAAAAAGTATTATCCAGGTATTCTTATTTTCTTTATTTTCTCATTTTTACATCATACCTTCTCCTTTTTACATCATACCTTCTCTTCTTGTCTGTGTACTCATCAAACAACACATTTCATTTTACTCTTAAAAATAACCTTTTCTTTTGCATCTTACTTGCTCATATAGTTTAATTATGGGATTCAATCTTATGCATCACACACAACCTAAAAATTCAAAAATGAATTAACACATCAAAACATTCCTTTCACCTGGTTCATTTCTTGAGATTTTATCATCCAACATGAGACTATTTCAGACATTTCCCAGCCACAACTTACCTAAGACCAAACATAGTTTTCCATCTCCTAGGTCTTCTCACATCCATCTTCTTCACACTTTCTTAATCAAAACATAAAAATGAATTGTTTTCTTGATTCCCTATTTAAAAATGGAAACAAAATTTTCCTCAAGTAGTTCTCAATAGTCCTCTGTGTCCCTATCTAGACCATTAGTTGATTCTAGAGATTCCTCTAGCCCTATCTATGACTATCTTTTTCGAAGACATCCCATCTTTTTCCCATATCAATCTATATACCATGCTTTACCCTCATTTCTTTATGCATCATCCCCTTTATCTCCATCACCTTATACTCCATTGCCTTATATCTCATCACCTTTATCCTCATCATTTTTAGCCTCATCCACATACACCATTCATACTTATACCCCATCTTCTTTGACCTCATTACCTCATTCCCTTACTATGCCACCTAACATAATCATACCCAATTCTCTTATGGATATTTCTCACGAGAACCCCATCCATTATTTCCTTCTATGTAGGTATCAGTCAGCAAATCCTACTCCATCTTATGACATCTCTCCTCCCATATCAACAAGGGATACCTTTGATGAGCTTTCTATATTAGATCTCCTCATTCTTTCCCCATCTTCATCATCTCATTATGACCCCACTTATCACCATGCTCCTACATCCTCCCAAGTTACCCCATCTTCATCACGTGACATCTTTAGGAATCCATTTCCCAATCCTTGACAATTGAGTTCATCTACTAAATCACATCAATTTAACTCATTCTCAATTAAATCCATACCTTAGAAACCTTCTCCCACATATATTTTACCATCTTCATCATCCACCCCTATCTTAGATATTGTTCCCACCACCACTTCAAGGGATATCTTCACATCCACTATTTTTGTGATCCCACAACCTACCACCTTGACCTCCATCACTTCTCTTTCATCTATAATTAGTCCCACTCTTACCACATCTACATTAGCCTTAGCCACACCTACCTTTACATCCACACCTGACACCACACTTACATTGAAATGATTATCATACATTTCTCTACCCATTCCCATATCAACTAACATTGTATCTACCATGCTATCTCTACAACCTATCTCCTCGATTATGACCTCGTCACTTATCTCATCCACACCTAGTGTTCTGACATCTACTATTCCAACATTCACATCTACATCTATTGAATCTCCTCAACCCACCTATATGCCTCTTGAAATACCTGAAATAAACATGGTTGGCACTCATTCCTCTTCCATCCCTACCCATCCGCCATCTATACCATAACACATAGACATTATCAACCACTTGATCCAAACACCCCTCTTTATATCCACACCTACTCCTACTATTGATTCCACACCTAAACCTACTCAATCCATTGCATCGAACCTTGTTCCCCCATCTACATCTCTTCCACCCTTTCCTATTGTTCCATCATTAGATTCCATACCAGTTCCTCTTTCTATGATTTTTCCCAAACCTATCACATCGACTTCTTCTTCTACACCACCTAAATCATTTGAACAATATCGGAAATCCCTTCGTCTTGCAGCTACCATAGGCGACCCTCTTGTCTCATCCACATAACTAGACATTCCTAAATCTAGTCAATATTTACCCTCCCTAGAATTCACGATACAGAAGTTACTTCTACCTTCAGCCACCACACCATCACCAAATCCCCCAGTAGATATTATTATCATCCCTACTAGGGGTAATCCACAAAAATCCAAATATAAAGACCTTTGCATCCTTGTACAATGGTCCCTTGAGCGTGCTCACAAGAATATTGGCATCCCTCCTACCAAGACCAAATCTACATCTTTTATTCTAGGGCTTCATCCCTCTATCTTAGGACTATCTCCTCCATCATGACCAATCAACCTATCCAAATCCAAACAATATGATTCTCTCCTAGGGCTAACCCCTTCATAAAAAACAACTATAATTATCCAGTCATCCAGACCTAAATCATCCACAAAAGCTTCTTCTTTTAGACCACCTAGACCCCGACCCAATCCATCTTCACATTCGCCATCCACACCATCCTATAGGACCTTCCCTAGTGCCCATCTCAAATCATATGTAGAGGTCCTCCAATATTTTATTTAGACTTCTACCATCATGCTTCCACCTATTAGATCCTTTGATCCAAAATGTTTGAATCCCTCGTGGTTGATCCTTATCACATTTGTTCTTATCATTGCACCCCAGGCCATGACACTGAGCATTATAAGGCCCTCCAAACCATTTTCCATGTTATTATTGAGTGAGAGGACCTCCTCGACAAGTTACCTTCTCCATTTACTACTTCATCCGTAGCACATATGATCCCTTTTAGCTCATATCCATCCAATTAGCCTCTTGAAGAGGGTCCTCCCTTATTCATCAATATCGTTCCCCTTGATACACCATTTTCTTGACATCCATACCCTTTGAAATCCATTACCCTATCTGCATCCATTTATCTATGGGAGAATATTCCCCCCCATTATTGATCCTTTAGCATCTTTTTCTCTCATATTCATCGATTCTTCCTCCCATGATAGGGGAATTATTTCAAGGACTTTCCTGTTTATGGATTAGTTTCTTTCCATATTCAGCATCATCCTATCTCATCTAACTTGGCTTATCTGATCATGCCTTTCATCGCCTATTCCTGTGACCACTTTTTTGGCCCCATATGTGCCTTCCTTTAGAAGCATCATGGCTTTCCTTTAAAGAACTCACTTTCGTGGTGCATATTTTATGATCTGTATTTGAATTTTATCATCTGGTTCTGATGCATCTTGAATGACATTTCGATCCATCATGTAATAATATTTGTCTCTCTCCAGGGGGAACATTCACTCATCTTAGATGCATACCTTTCACTTCCTTGAGGTGTAGCACATTCTATTATTTTCTCTTGTTTATCTCATCCCATCTTATAAAGCATGATGTTAATCTCATAACTAAATTGGAACGTCAATACTATAGAAATCAACCAACACAAAGATTCTTCCCCTAACTAGATTGGACCATGCATTAAACTAGAAGTGTAACCTCTTAACACATTGCACCTATGACCATTCCATTGTTAGCGCATTTACCAATGTGCCCTTTGTCGTGTCTTCAGATCATTTCTCTATCTCATCCCCTTCCATTTCTCATCATGATAATTTGGAACTATGTGGTATTTCATCACTTCCTAGATGTGACCTTAAATATGGGCACCACGACTCTGCCCATGGATTTTTACTTATGGATACATTCTACCCTTTGGTGAGAAATCCATGATCATCACATATATCTCCCTCTTATTCACCTATTGAAACTATGTAAAGGGTCCATAGATGTCTCTTTCACATTCTTTATCCCCTCCTAAGTGGTCTACTTAGCTAGTCCCATGTCTTCCCCATGTAAAATAAAAAATCATGGATGCTCAAATAAAAAATCAAAGTTATCAAAAATAGATTGATCCCTCGAAGGATAGTTGTTCATGAAAAAAATAAAACAAAAAATAGAAGAGATCAAAAGCATGAAATCAAAATAAAAATTGAAAGTAAATAGACCGATCCCATGAAGGATGGCTATCATTTGTTCTTGGCATTTATATATTGTAAAAATTAGACCATACCCTCGAAGGATGGCTAATCCTTATGGCATTTAATGTCTTCCCGCATTGACCAACCTTCCATTTTATCAGTATCCTAAGAAATCTTCCTACATTGATCATCTTTCTCATTCCCCTTCCCGGAGCTAAGGCATAGTTTAGGGAATGCCACTTTTGGAGAACCCTTTTTCCTCTATACAAGTTTCATCTCAAACCCCTTTTTCCATGTCAACATTAGGTTTATAAGATCATCTCATCCATCTTTTCCTTATGATCTATGAAATGAATAACTATTGTTTGTTATTTGATAACATTTTTTTTGGTTGCATGTGCTTTTTGTTACCTGGATCCCCTTTTTGTTTACCTCCAATGTGGTTAGAGGCATATTTCCTTGTTATTATGTAGTGTCGTTTACACCTACAAGTTTCCACTGTTACGAGGAATTTTAATCCTATCACATATAACTTCTAGTATATCTCTCCACATCTTGATCACCTTTCTGTTATCTATCTATCTTAAAACACATCCATCATCCATCACATTCATTCTCAATTTTTTTCCATCACATCGTATGCATATACATTCTAATCATCATGATAAAAATTTAAATTTAAAACATATTACCACATCACACATTCATATCATCCTTACACATTTTGATTTAAATTAACCATTTACTCCTACATCTATTTCATCATCATCATCACATATAAGACAAACGTGCATTCTGAAAAAATAACCATTATTATCACATATGAACTAAGAAATCATCATTATCACATCTAATCCAAAATCATCATCATAACATAAATATAACATCATCACATCAAATTTAAATCCATCACATCACATAATGAACACATGATAATACAAAATAAAAACCATAAATCATATATCAAAATGAATATTAGTACATCATGGCCCTCTAGGTGGCTCCCTCAAAGTAGAAATACTGTCAAAATCAGTAAACTACATGTACAAAACTCTTAGACCCTCTCTACTAGGGACAGGTATAACACATGAAGCCTGCATGCCATCACCACCCTCTTGGTCACTCTCCTCTCACCGTAACAGAGCTACACTTGGTGTAATCCTCAATGGCCTAGTTCCAACTACCACCTGCCTCTGGAGATGCTCCAAGTATCTTAGCATCCAAGGCAGCTTATGGATCACACTATTCTCATAATACATGGCCTCAACAGCCAACGCTAAGTACATATCCATCCTAATCATGCCTAGGGGGTTCCATCCACCCTGATCCCCACCATACTACCTGAATTTCCATTGGATGAATCCATCACTACAAAAGTAGACTATATCTCTGAAATGAGCCCCTGTAGGCCTCCCTCTTCCTATGGTAGCGGTCTCTCTCCTAAGCAACTAAGTCTCAGCTCCTGCATTACCGCATCACACGTTGTTGTAGAGCCATGTCTCGTTCTACACATGTTTTGTCTCTCTTGACCCTCATCTAATCTAGCTCGACATGAAAGCATACCACCTCTATAACATATCCTACTCCTTTATCTCCTCCTCCTCTAGGAGCCAACTCAACATCTACCCCCATCTCCTCAATCTCCTCCTCTCCTCCCTCCTCAATCACCTGAGCTGCACATGCTACCATATGCTAATTAGAGTACCACACTATGAATCCTATGTCATCATCATCATCCCATGGTGTCACCTCCTCCTCTAATGGGTATGCCATTATAGGACTTGGTAGCTATCTGTCAAGATCCTCCCTCTTGTACAAAATTGGATCATGAGGCCACTAACTAAACCACTTCAAAATGTCATCGTACCCTGTCGAATTGAATGGCTTCAATCATCTCCAGTTGTCTCCTCTAAATCCACCTCATCCTCCTCATCCCTACCAACTCCACATCTTCCCCTATCCATGTGAGAAATCCTTTATATGATATCCATATGATCTGATCAAGATCCAACTCAACTGACCTATTAACATACAAATCTACCCCTCTCTCTCCCCTATCTCTAAAGGCGTGATCTTCCCTCCATCTCAGAAATCCAACCTCCAATGGAATATGGTCTCATATGAACCAGGGAAGCACTGGTGGCCTAATCACTGCTACATTCTCATAAACCCAATAGTGTAGAAATAATTTGACATCCAACCATGATCTCCTACCCACCATGTATCTAGGTAGATTATGATAAACTTGATATAATAAGGCAATCCCGAATGAAAAAATTGTCTAATGTTTAACAATATCAACTACTACACTAGTCAATACCCATGGAAACTGATATCCTCTAGATTCCAACAAAGAATATCATGACACTACCATCATTACCATGAAAATAAATCAGTTGCATGACACCCCAACTTCATCCCTCTAATCATATGCAAACTCCCCTGAAGATAATATGATACACAATGCATCAACTCCAAACAACCATGCCAAAGCTACCAATTTGTCATCACTAATGATGGGGACTATCTACTCCCCCTATATTGAAAGCCTAAGAATATAGTATACATCCTCCAGGTTGATAGTCATCTCCCCTATCCTAAACTAGAGCATGTAAGTTTGTCATTTCCATCTCTCCACAAGAGAAATCATAAGCCCCACGTCTCATGGAATCCTCTAATAGTGCCTAAATACTCCCAATCCAACTACAGACAGATGATCCCACTCATCATCTATCACATCCCCTTAGATATGCTCGTGTAGAAAAAGTACCCGATCTCTCAAATATAAGGTCTCTTTATCCTACATTCACAAACAAATCATGCATACATTAGACCTCTAATCCAAAAATCCATTAAAAATTCATTAATTTTCATCCAAAATCCAATTAGACTCTAATCTATCCAATTTTCCCCTAGTCAAATTCGACCCAGGTTAGATCGATACATTTTTGGTCAAATTGATGTGCCCTAGAGCCCAATCGATGTCACATCTAGGTTGCCACCAACCACCCCTGACATCATCAATTTTTGGCAAAAAATGTGAAAAAATAAATAAAACATTAAATTCAATCATAAACCAGTGTGATTTTTGTTACTCACCATCCTCTAAACCCTCTGACATTTCCTCGTACCTCCAACAGCCTCCATTTTCTCAATATATCTTTTATCACTCTACTCTTTCTTGTTAAGTTTTCACATGAAAATGATATTTTTTAGCCAACCATTGGGCTTATGTAGCCTGCCAACACCTAATCACTGTCAACCCCCTTGGGTCTCCATTAATTGGCCTCATTTGCCATCAACTGGCCTTAGCAGTAACCATTTTGGGCTTTACCCCACATCCTCATACTATTCCCTTTGGGAATTCTTCACAAAGTCCAATGTTATGGCTATAATTGTTTCCCTTCCCTACATTTTAATGCAATCATAGAGTTAACTATTGTGGTTATGTTTAGCTATCTCTCCGTTGGGAATGTACTCTTTTCCAAGATCCTATTAAGCTAGACTTATCCCTCTCTCGAGCATACTTTCTTTTTGAAGTCCACCTTATTAGTTATCTCTTCATTTCCTCTAGGAATTCATACTCTCAAATTCCTCACCCATGGCATCAATTTCCCTTTGGGCATACATACTCTTCAAGTCCACATTCATGGCCATTTTTTTGCTTTGGGCATGTTAATCATATTTATTCCTCAAGTCCACACACGTGGCCATAACCACTCCTCTAATGGGCATTTTATTTCATAATCATATCCAATTTGTGCATGAAGTCCTCCTTTGAGGCCATACTCATCTTCCTATTTAGGCATTACATTTGTTATATTAACTCCACTTTTATGGCCATATTCACACCTGTCCTTAGGGCACCATTATTTTTCATCAAAGTCCACCTTTGTGGCCATGCTTATCCCCTTTTGGGGAATACCTTTTTATTTTTTCTTTTGTGGCCATACCCTTTTCCCCACTTGGGGCATACTTTGACTTTTCCTTATTTTGTCTTCATGGCCATACTTTCTCCCTTTAAAGCATATGCCTTCATCACTCACTTTTTTTTCATTTCTCCTTCTTGGCCTTTTTCTTTGTTCCATTGGGCACCATATCATTCATCCTCATCCATTATAGCTGCATACCTATTCATTTGATTCCTTGTGTATGAATTATTTTAGATACTTATTGCATATAGTTGCGCATATTTTGATGATTTACTTGTGACCTGTTGGTCATCCCAACTTGTATCCATAGTTCAATGATCTTCACCCACTCACTAGTCCGTATAATGTTGTTTTCCATCTCCATTAAGATTGTAATTGTCCCCTACCGATGTGATATTGGAGTCACCACCATAGTTTTCCATCGTTATTGCAATCCTTTTTTCCTAGGGCATCTTTCCTTGGTTATGATTTCACCTATCTTTTCGTTACCCACCCACCCTTCATCATCTACCTTTTTCAAACATTTCATCAATTTTCTCTTGGTGTTATTAATCCCCCATTTTAAGGGGAGCTTACCATCAATCCTTTATCCTCATCCAATCCTTCTTGTTTTTGTCTCATGGCTTCCTTACACAAGTCACTAACAAAAAGGGGGAAAAATCTAGACACCTTAATTCCATATCTATACCCTTTATCACCCACGTAAACATATTTTAATCATTTATTCAATCATCCCCCTTGTTTAATCAAATTTCCATCCTAATCCTTATTAATTAATTAAGAAATATTAATTAATTAATCACTTAAATTTTCACATGCCAAATTATCCCATCCACATTAATCCTTATTGATTAATTAATTCATATTTATTAATCAACCATTTAGATCCTCATGGCCCTAATCAACTTTCTAATTAGGATTCTATTATCCTACATATAAATCACCTTGTTTTTCTATCTTTCATCCTAGACTTTTTTATGCCCTAATTACCTTGGATTCATCCCCAAGTCATCTAATCCCACTTAATTCTTTCAAGCACTTGCCTAACCTTTAAAAACATCCAAAATTTGACCATAATAAAATACCATGCCCATTGGGGAAATTTTCCCCATGATCAGTGATGAGCCAGCCTAGTCGCCGTCGACCCTGTTTAAAAATGAGTGTTTTCTTTCCATTATGATCATCAGAAAATAGAAAATAAATCAATCATGACAATAATCAGATGTATGTAGCCTTCCTCATGCCTAATAAGTTCTAAGACATCTATAGACCTCTTGGACATCCCTTCAACTTACTTACATCGCTCACAATCATCGTTCATGAGATCTTCTTATCGTTATCACATTATCTTAATCATATTTTCGTATATGCTTTGGTTCTAACAACTTGCATGTAAATAGTAACTTCAAAAACACTCAACAACCTCCTCCAACATCTATTTTTGTTTACAAGTGTCCATTCTCACCCTTTCATCCTCAACTTTACATTTTTCTGGTATAGTCTCTATTGATCCTCCCTGGTCATCATCGACCACGGTGTTTCCTATCCAAAAACCCATATGAATCCTCTTTTCTATCATTTATCCTACTTCTCTACTTCCGGTTCAATCTTTCAGACCCTTTTTACAGTAGCTACAAGTCCTCGTCATCTTCAGATCACCTCTCATACGTAGTAGGTCTTCATATCTCATCTACAGCTCCAAATCTATACTCCTAGGTCATCATTGACATACCTATACACAATTTGGGCTGCCATCAACCTAGATCAGGTAACACATACTTTGTATTTCTTTTCATCTAAATATATTTAGACCAATTTTTGTCATCTTTTCATATTCATTGATAGTTATG
The DNA here is from genome assembly GCA_019776745.2 of Taxus chinensis. Taxonomy (NCBI): domain Eukaryota; kingdom Viridiplantae; phylum Streptophyta; class Pinopsida; order Cupressales; family Taxaceae; genus Taxus; species Taxus chinensis. The sequence goes on along the minus strand of CM034152.1, from coordinate 331,215,338 downwards.
TTTATGCATGCTTTTCCTTTTACATCCTTTTATCTAATAAACAGGGTCCCACTACCCATATATATCTAATAAAATCCTATTTTGGTCTTATTTTTAGGTTTGAAAGCAACAAAAATCCATCATTCAGTTCTCATATCAAGTATTAAGCATCTAAGGTAACATAAACCGTCTTATCCTTCTGAGTTTGCTAGTTTCTTTAGTAGCTAGTGTATTAATTTGATTAATGAACAAGAAATTTGGAAAATAACCCTATCAAATGACCTTATCATAAGGAATACATCATATCAATGTAAATATATTTGAATCCTCTTTCCAACACAACTTGAATCACCTTCAAACTTCACTTGTAGCTCAAGTCATGCTCATTTTACTAGACCCTACTATTTGAGACCCCAAAACTGCCGTTTGACCGGTCAACCTATTTGGACCTCAAAAATCCATGTATATACATGAACATGTCTTAAAATCTCCATGGAAATAAATATCAGCTCCCATAAATCATGCACCATCAATTTTGAATGCTAATTCTTTGGACAACATTGTCCCAAAACAAACTTCTTCAGAAAATGACATTTTTAGGTGGGGCCCACATATGGCCACATGCTTAAACATACCTTTATGGAAAGGTGGAATTGTCCTCTACAACATAAAATCATCACATTTGAGCAAAAAAACAAAACTAGTATGATATCCTCACTTTTCTGTCAGCTACTCCTAGCTAGGGTTTCAAACCAATTTAACTTATTAACAATTGTTCATAAAACGTAACGATCAAACCACCACATTATTTTTTTGAAATATTCATAACTAACCTAGTAATATATTCCTAATAGCTCATGTCCCCATGAAAATCTTACATCTCATAATGAGCATCAAAAGGTCAACATTTTCTCTAAAAACACACTGCAACTTACTCAGTTTACTTAGGATGAAGAAATATGAAAACATCCTCTAACTACTCAAACTCACCACATATCCAAAATGTATCTCAAACTCTCTAGTCAATATCATTTATCTGTGAACTACATGTTTCTTACATGTAGCTTCCTAAGGACCCTGTAAATGCACCAAACCACTGAATGCAGATATGAAAATCACCATACACCTTAGGTGCACTTCCACCATGCTGCGACCATGCTCCAAAAAGAAATATCTTGTCCAAATCTCACATATCCTTACTATTCTACATGCTCTAGGGATAGAAATAAGCCTGAAATGACCTGTCTCAACCATGAACAAATAATGATGACTAAATGCAGACCCATAGACACTCATGAAACATCATATGGACCATGTTTAACCTTATGAAACACTCCAAAAATCTTGGGAAGGCCTCATATAGTGACTCAGTTCACTAGACCATGCTTCAGGACAACATTAAACTCACCAAATCTTGACACTACCAATCGACCTTCATGCTTGACACATGATAGGGAATCATACCATGTAATAACACCCTTTTTCCATCAATGGGGGTTGACATCGATGACAACACGACCACATAATGGCCAACACCTATATGACTAAGAACCAACTCATCCACCTAAAAATAGTTGATCACTAAAGATATGTTGCTATAACAACTGATGATGATCACAAATTTAGACCCTCTTTCTCAAAATCCTTCTTAAACACACATTCTTCTTCCTTTCTCAAATATATCTCTCCTCAAACTAATTTCTTCATTTCCTTCTCTCAATTTTATTATTATTATTTATCACACCATTACACACTTGTTACCCTCTCATGATGATCATTCATACCTCTTTGAAGCTCTAAAATTACCCCTTGGGTTACACTTTTTGACCACACACACTAATGAAAATGAACTTTCTAATTTTCTTTTATACCTATTTATTTTCACCAAATCACCTGGTTCAGCATTCATATGGTATAAAACTTTCCACATCATAAAAACATGATAAAAATATCATATAAAGGACTAAATAGGTCGCCATTATCACCAAGACCGTCCAAAAGCTCCATTGCAGCACAACAAGTCCTTAAACCCAAAAACAAACATCCTTGATCAAATGGAATGAGAAAAAAACTTCATGAAAGTATGGAAAACTCTTATAAATGTTTTCTAAGCACTCATAAACCACCAAAAATCATGGAAAAACTTAGAACAATCAAAAAACCTCATGACGCCTCTTGAGGCCATGCTCAACCACACACCCTAAAAATTGACCCTCATAACAGATCATAACTTCCTCATACCTTAGGAAAAAAATCACGTGTGATGTATCATTGGAAATATCTTGAAACCAAGATCATGTAAAAATTCAAACCAAGTCTTAATTCTATATGTAGTGCCTACAAACCCACTTTTACCACAAACTTCTCAAAACCACCCCAAAACTTCCTAAAAACTAGTCTTCACAAAAAGGGCACACTTTTCAATTTATAGGCATAACCATGATATTTTATTATTATGGACATGTATTAAAAATACGATGATTCCATAAATGGTAAAATAGTCAATATGTCTAATGGAAAACTTTTGCATAAACTAAAACTTTCTAGATAACTTATTTTTGAGTGGCCTCACAAATGACCATAACCTCTAAATACATAATTAGAAATATGGATTAGTATTATTCATCATAAAATCATCATACTAGTAAAAGGAATAAAAAATTGACCTGTACAACCATTTTTCTATAAGTCACTTTCAACCAAGGGGTTTGGGAGGGTTTCAAACCTATTTACCTTCTTAATGATCGTTCATAAAACCATGACGATAAAACTACCTGATTATTCTTGTAAAATATTCATAGATGACCTAATTATATATTCCACATAGCTTAGGTCCCCATGCAAAGTAAACAATCCACAACAAGAATAAAATATGGATTTTTGCTTCAAATCTTCACCTTTACAAACCTAGTGTCAGCAAAAACCTCATATCTTGAGAAAATATCATCATACTGATCTAAAAAATTTCATGAAGCATCATTACAACCTCCTCTAACTGACCTAAGTCTCATACATGCTCAAATAATTTTGGATCTCTCCAATCATAATGACTTACTTATGTCTACTATCCTTGTTCTCAAGACACTTTCTTCAAAGGACCTAGAAACATCATCATACATTTTAGAAATAACCTAAAAATCCTCATACATGTCATATGAAATGACATAAAACTCCTACCATAATTTTAGTTTACTTCCTTGTTCCATTCTTCACACTACCATATAAAACACCATGCACTAGTTCTAGGAATATGCCTAGAATTACCTAGAAACCATGTCAAATACCTGTACTAGTACTATAATACACTTTTGTGTTTCCGAAAAAATCATATGCATAATCCCCATGATTTTACCATGCTTTACCAGCTGCTACAATCTTCACTTCATCATTTCATGCCTCAACTTACTCACTAGACCTCACAAACAAGCACTTCAAAAATACTTGTTTCACTAAAACTAAACTCAACATCACTTGGAAAACCTTTAACACCTATAATAAACTTCATCACATTCCATGACCTCATAAAAAAATCATCCATGCCTTAAATTACCTCTATAAACCCTCATACTACCTCAAGACACCATGAACCATGACCAGAACTAAACAATTCTCAGCAAGACTCAACAATTCATTACTAGACACTAAAAGACATCTCTTGGAGATACACATGACGCTACATATCATTTTCCATAAATTTCTTTGACATCAATGACAATATCTATACATAATGGCAAAAACTTAATTTGAGTTAAATGATTGGACAAGGATCAAAAAATAGGGTGTACATAATAAAACACCTTAAACAAGGGCTTATCACCAAAAAAAAATGGTGTTTACACCTTATTCATGCACTCACAACTCAACCTAGACACTTACCTAATCACCAACAATCCAAAATTGACAAAAAGGTGAAAATAACTCCTTTAGAAATTCAAATTGAGTTTTCAAAGTAAAACCTATATAAGCTATAATTTGAATTTTGAAGCCTTCTCATGACCTCAATTCATATCGATTAGTCTACCTTGACCCCCCAGACATGATCAAAATGAAAATTTGAATTTTAGAAGAATTTAAAGGTTTTGGTTATGCATTATTATCCCTAAAAACAAGAATTTTTACTCATGAGTTTCTGTATTTCCAAATATTTTCTTCTTCTTTCTAGTCTTCCGGTTTTAGTTTACCTCCTTCAGATTATTCTTGATTCCATACCATGAATACCATGACTTTATCAGTTGTAAAAAATATTATATAGTCTTCCTTTCCTTTTGAATGATATTTTTCTTGTAGAAGAAGTTAGTTCTAGGAATTTTTATTATCTTTTCCACATTTTAGTTTGGGATATATACATTCTCTAACTCTATGTGAGATTAATCTTCGTTGCTTATGAATGTTAAAATATCTTCCCCGCTCAATTTTTGTCCTTCTTGATTCATTATAACCTTAAGGTCTAAAAATAGAGTCTTTTTCTTAGATAGATCACTCTCCATTGAATACATAATCTCCACCTCAGCTGTTAGACCTGAAAAAAATCACTCAAAGAAGTATTAGATTGGTAAACATGAGCCTTATTAACCCTCTTAATCATCTCTTCCATCTCATTCTTGTTCTCTTCCATCTCTTGATCATTCTTGTTTTCTTGGTATCTTTCTGTAACCTGAACTTCATCATCCTTCTCAGTTTTCTTAACCTTCTTTATTGGAATTTCACATTCCTTATCATAATTTGATTGCTTCATGATTTCTTCTTTCTTAATTTCTTGTTCATTATTTCTTAGTTTTTGTGCTCCTAAGAGCTATGTTTTGTCTCTATATCCTATGAGATTTGCAGATTCATTGTTTTGATCTTATTTAATATTTCTCCTTTGAAGATTGTCTTGGTATTATTCTTCTCCATTTATCCATTTCCAAATCTTCCTAACTATACTAGTCTTGTTTTACATCTTATCAAACGTACTTTCAACTGTAGTTCTTGAGGCATCAAGACCCACTCTCTCTTCCTGCTGCAAGTAAAATTTCATGCTCATTAGCATGGATCTTGAATAAATATCATCCTATAAATGGTTGACCTTGATAGGATTTAGTGTGTGATTAACACCATTATTCATGAGAGTGCAAGTATTTTCCAGCCATCATGAATATCTCTCTTATCAAATTTTCAAGGTCTTCTTAGTAAGACATGATAAGCATCCATGGGAATCACATAAAAAGAACACCATACTTATAGCTATTAATCTAAAAACTAACAAGACATTTCTCACTAACCAACACTTGACGATTTACTTGAACCCAATACACCTTGTATGGCTTAGGATGCACCAAAATTTTCAATTTTAAACTTTCTACCATTTCAGAAGATGCCAAATTATCTATGTTACCATTATCAACAATGAGTTTACAACACTTACCTTTAGACTCACACATTATCTTGAATAAGGTTCTTCTTTGGGCTAGTTCTTCACCTTGTTAGATTTATTTTATCATAATGCTTCCATTTATCAATGACTCTCTTGTTTTATGTTACTTTATGTGTTATGGTAATACTATAATTTCTTCTTCATCATCATGCACAATTTGATTTCTAGCTTCACAAACCCTGCTACCACTTGCTTGAGCATTCTCTGGACATTTATGAAATATATGATCAGAAAAATTATTACAATTGAAGAACTTACCTTGGAAATATCCTCTTCCTCTTCCAAAATCATATATTTCTCCATTGGAATAACGACCTCTTAAATAACCACCTCTAAAAGTGCTTTGTGTTTTTGAGCAACTTGCTTCCTCTTCTTGAGTCTACTACTACTATCATTTATTTTTCTATTGATCTATACCTCTGATTCCTCTACCCATGCCTCTAGAATATTGTGTTTACTTTCTGTACAACTTCTCCTCTGATTTCAATGTTGCATGGTATGCTTCTTCCATTGTTATTAAAGTAAACAAGTTGATTTCATCCTGAATGTTGATCCTCAATCCATTCAAATATCTAGTTATTTCTATTATCCTTAAATTTTGCAAATTCTTAAAAAACTAGTTAATAATCATATGGAATGAACTTATTTTTGGTTCCCAATTTTACACCCTTGGGACATAGTAGCAATTTTAAAAGTGTAATGCCCCGTTCGGCAATTACCCTGGTTCTTTTCGCTTTTGGCTGAGCGTCGAACGATTGTGTGTAATTCCATTTTCTTAGACCATGTCTCAGTGATGTTTTAGCACCTTCCCTCTCCTTCTTGCTTTCTTGAGTCGTTAGCGACACCTCTATTTGTGGACGATGTAATGTCATGTGCATTATCCCATTTACAGGAGGATCTTGCTGTCGCATTGTTAAGCTCAATCGTTGGTCATTATTAATGTCGGTAGAAATTATATATAATTATAATATATAATGGTAATAATGTTTTATTTAATTTAATTGTCGATCGGCTCTTATTTTATAAGTATTATTATTTTTCCTTATTTTGATTATCATCGATATTTTATATTAATTGTCTCTATAGCATTTTTTCTAGTTGTTTCGTTTGATTGTGTTGTAGGACGAACCCCCGTCCCACACTGAAGAAGGGGTTTCCTGTCTTGGCGCCATGGTAGTCCTTGCTCCGTGTTCGTCTTTGAGCGTAACCTCTAATTTGTTCCCCCCCCTTCATGTCATTGCCAATGCTTCTCGTGCTGGCCCCATGGTGAAAGTTATTTTTTCCATATTTAATGGAAATTTGCGTGTCCAAAACATGGTAGACGACTTGTATGGCAGTTGGTATTTTAGGGCATGTCCCTTTTAAAAAGAGATTAATATATTTATTTTTTATTTTTTTAAAATATGATTGTTATGAATAGTTGATCATTGTCTTCTATTATTAGTGTCGATCTAGACTGTCGACATTATTAATATTGCAATAGTTATTCCTAAGTTGTTCCTTTGAAAAAACAAACAAACGTGATAATGATAATGGAAATAATATTTAGTTATTGTCGTTCGGTGACTTTTTGTTTCTTAATTGTCGATTGTTAGCAATAGCTAACTAACTACATTAAGTCATTCAACTTAATTGTTTGATCCTTCTTGTTAGGTGAGCATCGATTTTTGCATAAGAGGAGGATACCCTTTGTGACGTTTTGGGTTACGCATGTTCATCTATACTCCTAGGTTACTGGTATTCATTTCGGTTTGCTTTTTTAAACCAAGCTAACTGGTTTATTATACTTTATATATATATATATATACACATGTATAGATATAAATATAAGATGAAATAAAATAAAATAAAAATAAAAATAAATAAATTTAGTGGTTTGCGTGGGAAAGAAGGGAGGTAGGTGGTGACGCAGGTTGGAGGAGACATTGAATTAAAATCAAAATTTAGTTTCTTGCGCCTACTGTCCTACCATCCCTCACCCCCCTTTTGCTGCTATCTGGTCCTAGTGCGTGGCCATCTCCCACTGGCTTTACCTCTGCCATCCACCTTCCCTTAATTTATTTCTATTGATTTGCAAATCTTTTATGTCCTTTACTGTCTGCCTTCTATATTTTCATCTAGCCACGTGAGCAGGGAGGAGAGTTTGTTGTTTGGAATTGGTGACGACATGTATCTAATGGTTCTCAGAGTTAGAGGTGACCTTGGTGACGAAATGTTTGTGTCGTGTCATGCTTCCTGTAAAAATAAAAATAAAAAATTATCTCGTATGTGTTCCTGTGTAGTCTTGTGTGCTTGATATGAGGGTGTTACATTTGGTATCAAAGCGAAGGTTCATGCTCTCGAACCTATGGGACATATTGGAGTCATGTTGGTGATGGCATGATATGATAATGTTACATTGCATGATGGTGATGATATTGCAGGATGGTGGTTGATATTGGATCTTGAGTAATGTGCTCTAAGCATGATGTGATCCATGTTGTAATTGTGACATTGTAAATGCACATGATATGTATGTCACTTAGTGCGTATTTTTTATCATGTTGATGTGCTGAGGATAAGAGTGTTCTCTCTCCTTCTTGTGGATTCTATGAAGAGTTCACATGTGAATTACTGTTTGTGATATGTGGGTGTGTCGATATGTGTATGACTGGATTGATGTAAAGTGAATTAAGTTGTATCATGATGTTTTACCATGTTTTGAAGAAATGTGTGTATCATCTTGTATGCAGCAAATGAATGTTATGTTGTGATGTTACTATGTCCATCATATGTAAGATTTGTGTGATATGTAATGATTCATGTCGTGATTTAGGGTCATACGGTGAGTGTATAAACCCTATCGTATAGTGATTGCACTTTGGGTGTAGAATGTGGTAAAGTGATGTAATGCACCCAGTGAATGTATGATTGTGATCTACCCTATATACATACCATACGTAAGATGTTATGGTAATTATGTGTGTATCACCATTGTATTAGTGATGTGGTTGCATGTTATGTTGTGAACCTTACACCAACTGAACCTGAGGGAAATCGATAAACTGTGTATGTTTGGAGTGAGAGAATGCATACCGTTGACCAATTCACTCGAGCCGAGTACGAGATAGGAAGTGGAGCCTTACATACGCTGAAAACCCATTTTTGTTTGTTTGGTATGTGATACACTTACTCAACGGGTGTCATGCATATTGTGTTTCGTGGACACCTTAGGCTCAGTAGATGGTGACTTGTACTCTTTTCTCTCTCCCAATATGGTTTTCGTATGGATTTAACCTATGTGATTTTGACTATGTTGAGCCTTGTTGAAGTTGTGGCGAGATGATTCAGTTTGAGATGATGACAGTTGCATTATGGTTATGTATTTTACGAGATGAGGCTCGATGTTCTAAGTGCTAACAACTCATTGAGTACCCCTTTGGTGGCCAGATAAGGCCACATAGTTATCGTAATGTCACATTATTATAAGTGTATTTTATTCGTAAATTATGCTTGTTACTTTATTTTGCAAGGACTGGCAATTTTCTTAATTGTCATGCTTTACACTTTGGGCATTTCCTTGGTTTGTGGTACTAACACTTGGATTTTTGCACTAACTATGGACGATTGGTCAGTTGTTTTGCTTGGTTTTGAACCTTTATCTAAATTTTAAGATTTTACCGCCTTGCCCAAGGCTTGTACCTTGCCACTTGGCATTTTGGATCAGAATGTTATGTTGGTCCTATTGTCGTGATGTGTGGAATAGGGTTATGGGATGCACCATGGAATGGTTGGACCTATGGACCCGTTCCATTGTATGGGGGGTACGTCCCAAGGAGTTACAGATAACTAGCGGGTTATTGGACCACGAGTTATTATGTCACTTGGGTTGGGGGTGATGGGGCTCTATGTGCCCAGGACCATAGGGTGACCCGACCTCATTAAAAGGAGAAAGGAGACAAGCCTCTATGGTTGAATGACATGTTCTTCTTTATGGCACTCTATGGTTGAGTGACCCAATATTCTTGATGGGGCTCTATGGTTGAGTGACCCGACTTGGTTTTGGCACTATGTTTCTTTCTCTGTGGGAGTTATATGGAGTTACTTTGTAATACTTGGGAATAAGTGGTTATTTTCCGATGCTTCAGGAGGTATGCTGATGTGTTATGATGTTTGGTTATTGTGTTATGATATATGTGTTACTCATATCAGTTGCATATATTTTGTGATGTCGGGGATATGGCATTGATGCCCTTGTGGACACTATGTACCTGCAGCTTTTGTTCAAGAGTTATGTGATTTTTTTTTATCTATGGAATTGAGGTGATGTTTGGATGTCGTAGTACACCTTGTTCAAGTATTATATTTGTCAGTCATGGTTGTGTGACAAGTACTATGTTATGTGAGTGCACCTGTTTCCTTCTGTATTTGAGTAAAAAAAATTTTGTGGTGTAATACAATCATGAAGAATATACTTGTGTGGTTATGAAACTGTAGTGACTTATCTGACCCCGGTAGAATGTTGTGTTAGCAGTTCATGTTGGGCACCTACAATAAGGAATAAACGAAAACTATTCAAAAATGAAATTTTAAAGAAATTAAACTAAGAATAATGTTAATGGAAAGAAACTAATGAAATAACGAATAAGAGGGAACTGACAATCTTCACATAACCTTTAAAGTTAAAATGTTTGCCAAATGTTCCTAAGGCTACCCTGTGGCCATGCTTCAATCAGCTAAAATTTAAAACCATAGGGGGTACTTTCTCCTTTATCTGTTCTTGGATGCGAACATTTTTCTTTCCTTTGTGTTATGTCGCATCGAGGACAATGCTTTCTTAAGAGGAGGAGAATGTAATGCCCCGTTCGGTAGTTACCCTGGTTATTGTCACAGTGACCCTTTTTGCTGAGCGTCCAACGACTGCGTGTAATTCCATTTTCTTAGACCATGTCTCAGTGATGTTTTAGCACCTTCCCTCTCCTTCTTGCTTTCTCAAGTCGTTAGTGACACCTCTATTTGTGGACGGTGTAATGTCCCGTGCATTATTCCATTTACAGGAGGGTCTTGCTGTCGCATTGTTAAGCTCAATCGTTGGTCTTTATTAATGTGGGTAGAAATTATATATAATTATAATATATAATGGTAATAATGTTTTATTTAATTTAATTGTCGATCAGACCTTATTTTATAATTATTATTATTTTTCCTTATTTTGATTATCATCGATATTTTATATTAATTGTCTCTATAGCATTTTTTCTAGTTGTTTCGTCTGATCGTGTTGTAGGACGAACCCCCATCCTGCACTGAAGAAGGGGATGCCTGTCTTGGTGCCATGGTATTCCTTGCTCCGTGTTCGTCTTTGAGCGTAACCTCTAATTTGTTCCCCCCCCCCTTCGCGTCATTGCCAATGCTTCCTGTGGTGGCCCCACGGTGACCGTTACTTTTTCCCTATTTAATGGAAATTTGCGTGTCTGAAACATGGTAGATGGCTTGTTTGGCAAGTTGGTATTTTAGGGCATGTCCCTTTTAAAAAGAGATTCTTATATTTGTTTTTTGTTTTTTTAAATATGATTGTTATGAATAATTGATCATTTTCTTCTATTATTAGTGTCGATCTAGACTGTCGACATTATTAATATTGCAATAGTGATTCCTAAGTTGTTCCTTTAAAAAAAAAAGGTGATAATGATAATGGAAATAATATTTAGTTATTGTCATTCGGTGACTTTTTCGTTTCTTAATTGTCGATTGTTAGCAATAGCTAACTAACTGCATTAACTCATTTGACTTAATTGTTTAATCCTTCTTGTCAGGCGAGCATAGATTTTTACATAAGAGGAGGATACCCTTTGTGACGTTTTGGGTTACACATGTTCGTCTGTACTCCTAGGTTGTTGGTATTCATTTCAGTTTTCTTTTTAAAACCAAGATAACTGGTTTATTATACTTTTTATATATATATATATATATATATATATATATATATATACATGTATAGATATAAATATAAGATGAAATAAAATAAAATAAAAATAAAAATAAAGAAATTTAGTGTTTTGCGTGGGAAATAAGGGAGGTAGGTAGTGGCGCAGGTTGGAGGAGACATTGAATTAAGATCAAAATTTAGTTTCTTGTGCCTACTATCCTACCGTCCCTCACCCCCCTTTTGCTGCTATCTGGTCCTAGTGCGTGGCCATCTCCCACTGGCTTTACCTCTGCCAGCCACCTTCCCTTAATTTATTTTTGTTGATTTGCAAATATTTTATGTCCTTTGTTGTCTGCCTTCTATATTTTGTTCTAGCCACATGAGCAGGGAGGAGAGTTTGTTGTTTGGAATTGGTGATGAAGGGTGTGAAAACCCCCAATCTAATGGAGTCACATGTTATGGGAGCTCCTCCTTTACTATTTTTTCCCCTTTCCATGGCCGTAAAACTCCCTGCATGTGCCAAACATGGCCACTGGACGTATATGGTCATCCAACAAGCTAAAGCAAATGGATTTCACCTGTGTGTGTTATTCCTGAGTTCGAGCTGACGTGGTTACAGATTTGAGGTGTTAAAACAGGCATGTTAAACCTATCCCTTGCAATCTTCTGCTGTCATTTTATTTTGACATGAAATGAATGTTCTTTCCTCTTCTGTTATGGCATCTTGAAGGGGTTTTCTGGTAGTTTCTTTAAGTTGCCGCCCTGTTTCAAACTAGGTGAATCAATAGTCTATGCTGCTATATTAGTTGGAATGTTAAAGCTTTTTTGGGGGTTCCAATGTTTCCTTTAAATCAATTTTCCCATGTCAATCCGTGACGCCTAAGCATAGTGTGCTACAAAAATCTGGATCATTTTTGAGTTTGAAGTGATTGGTAGGAAAGTATATTGATTTGGCAATGTTGTGGCATGCATGTGGGTCTCAATCAATGGAGGTTGTATTTTGGAATTTAAAACCGAGTACCAATATGTGTTCATAATAAGTTTGAGATTTGTAATTTGGTTGGTATATTTTAAACCCGTGTGCAAGGTTTGGGTAAATTCTATTATGAGGAAAATATGATAAAATATGAGGTTAAAATCAGACTCTTGAAATATTACTTCCTATGGAAATAACGTTAAAGGGTATGTGCTATAACTTGTATTATGAGTAACCTGCTTGAGCATGGGCGAATGTCTCATGGGCAGGAAATTTAGTATATTCCATCCGGTTATATTTTATCACTCTCCTTATAGGAAATAAGGATATGAAACGTTTTTGTGGGTTGTTGTTGGTATATTGATTTTAGTATGAATACAGTCTGAAAATACAAACTAGGTAATCATTTTCTATTGTTTCTAAATGTGGGTTGAAGTTCACTTTTTTTGGGATACATAAACCAGTCACTGTAGAGTGTTTTGAATGAGATTTTGGTTTGTAGGCAAGTCTTTTTTTTGGGCTTTGGAAATGATTATATGCCAGCATGAATTTTAGGACAGCGCATACTATTTTTTTTACCCAATAAATTAATGGGATGAATACTCATTTCAAGTTTCTGTACTGAAAAGGATTGGGAACTTGGGTTGATCTTCCTTCCTCTTTTAACCGTTCAAAGGAGGTCATGTCACTTGTGTGTGCTAGGGGTTTTGCAATAGATTTTCCGGTAGTTGTTTTATTGGCATGATCATATTTTCCGTGGTTAAGTTTGAAATGAATAATTTATTACTCATGAATTAAGATAACCCAGTTTGGGTATACGTATAATACGTATGGGTATATTTCTATGCGTAAAAAAATTATATATATATAAAATATATTTAATTTTGTTACGGGTGTAAGAATTCCACTGTGACTTCTGTTGGAACCCTTAGGGTTTTTTTTAAAATATCAACGCTTGATGATTTTGAGTAAGCCATTAATTTGTTCTTGGATTGTAATCACCTGAATTCTTACAATGGAATGTTCTTGTTGGGCTGGACGGAATAATCTCTTATTTATCCGTCCATTGTGGATAATGATCCGATTGTTAGAAGACAATTTAAGTATATGATTGGTTTCCTTGTGAGCAGCCATACCGGTTTTCAAGTATGACAAGTGGCCTAGTAAACATGATTATGATATTGTGTGTGTGTGTGTGTGTGTCTATATATATATATATATGAATGTTTTCCTAAACAAGTTATAATGGTTAAAAATAAAACTATAGAAAACTAAATTGCTATGGAACCTCACTCTTAGAAGGATGGAATAATCTTGTGTTGTTGTGCGCCATGGATTGTTATTAGCATGTTTTGGCTTATCAGGTTTCTTTTTTTAGAGGGATTGGGTATTAGATTTCAATCACGTAATCTATAGGATTACATGACTGAAATCTCAATACTCTCAGCCTTGTTGTATTTCACCAAATCAGGTCTTACCTTAAATAATTTTTGGAAGATCTGTCTTACTTGATTAATGGGATTCCTCCTTGTTGGCTAGTATAAATCTCTCTATCATGTGAGACATATTGGTTTAGTGGTTTGTGAATTTACTCATTCTTGAATTCAGAATTTTTCCTTTCATGATATTATAAAATGTTAGCTCACTGTTGCATTGGCTAGTCTTAACATGCTCAGTTCTAATAAACTGACTCTAGCTAATATTTGTGCAGATGGATTAAGCGACTAGACTAAAGGAAAAGAGTGTAAAAGTTGCAACAGTTCAAATTATGAAGTTCCCTGTAAAAATGTTCAATGTGTTGTAAATTTTGCAACATTGCTTGCAAAAGATTTTATAAGATCTCTTGCCTGGGATTGATCGGAGATTACGTGATGAAGCTGTTTTGTCCTTTTTGTAAGTTGGCTGGTAACTCATCTTAGTGAGAAATAATATTCGATCTTTGCACTAGCATAAGTATTGTAAAACTTTGATCTTGAGAATTAAGTGTTAAGTTAAACCTTTCTAAGACTTTGTATTGATGTGTTATTTGTAAGATAAAATGGGGTGGTTAATCCTTATAGAAGTTACCTAAAAGTTTTATTCAAATAAATTTATTGTAGAGGTGATCCACTTGAGAATAAACAACACCTTAAGTAATCAAAGGCGAGACTATCCTTACAAAGAGAAATTATAACATGATATCCCTAGCTAAACTAGTGAACACTACTCCTTTTTGGTGAACGCTTAAAACAAGCTTAAAGGAAAACAATGGTTAGTTTCTAATAATATTTAACAAGTAAGAGAAGAAAATTTAGGAACCACACAATTCATCTCTCAACCTCTTTGAAAGTAAGTAGTTTCCTTTTGTTAAGCTCTTTCGATGAAGCCTAAGTAAAATCGCTAATAATTACGTATAAAACCTCAAGCTCCAATTAAACCTTGGTAATAACAAATGATGTCTTAAGGAGGAATTCAACTTGACCTTTTTCTCTTAACCCTTTCCCAAGGTGCTTTGTAATTTCCTTTAAATTATGTTGAACACAAATTCTTGTTGTAACAAGGTGATGAATGAATTTTTAGTAATGTAAGTAGGGATAAATGGCCTTGTGGGATTAAATTATCTCCTTTATTAAATAAAAATAATAATTTTAAAAAAAAAAAAATTGTCGTAGAGGAGAAGACTTTAAGTGAACTACTCTGCAATGTATAATAAAATGATTCAGCTTGGTAAGATGAACTATGCGAATCATATATTGAATCTCTCTGAAAACATAAGTTAAGAGTAAAAGAGTGTTTTAGCGAAATATAACCTTTAATAATTTCTAACTGTGACTTGCCCTAGCTGTAAAAGTATCATGTGGTTGGACTGTTATGTTTCCATGTCAAAATAAAAGTATATTGTCCTTGTTGGGTGTGAATGTATCCGTGCTACCTTCATGGTAATCCTCATATCTAATGGTTCTAAGAGTTAGAGGAAACCTTGGTGATGACATGTTGTGTCGTGTCATGCTTCCTATAAAACAAAATAAATAATAATAATAATAATAAATTTTTTTTATCCCGTATGTGTTCCTGTGTAGTCTTGTGTGCTTGATATGAGGGTGTTACATTTGGTATCAGAGCGAAGGTTAATGCTCTCGAACCTATGGGCCAGATTGGAGTCACGTTGGTGATGGCTTGATATGATACTGTTACATTGCATGATGGTGATGGTATTGCAGGATGGAGGTTGATATTGGAAGAGTAATGTGCTCTAAGCGTGATGTGATCTGTGTTGTAATTGTGACATTGTAAACACACATGATATGTATGTCACTTAGTGCGTATTTGTTATCATGTTGATGTGCTGAGGATGGGAGTGTTCTCTCTCCTCCTTATGGATTCTATGAAGAGTTCACGTGTGAATTACTACTTGTGATATGTGGGTGTGTCGATATGTGTATGACTGGATTGATGTAAAGTGGATTAAGCTGTATCATGATGTTTTACCATGTTTTGAAGAAATGTGTGTACCACCTTGTATGCAGCAAATGAATGTTATGTTGTGATGTTACTATGTCCATCATATGTATGATTTGTGTGATATGTAATGATTCATGTTGTGATTTAGGGTCATACGGTGAGTGTATAAACCCTATCGTATAGTGATTGCACTTTGGGTGTAGAATGTGGTAAAGTGATGTAATGCATCCAGTGAATGTATGATTGTGATCTACCCTATATACATACCATACGTAAGACATTATGGTAATAATGTGTGTACCACCATTGTATTAGTGATGTGGTTGCATGTTATGTTGTGAACCTTACACCAACCAAACCTGAGGGAAATCGATAAACTGTGTATGTTTGGATTGAGAGAATGCGTACTGTTGACCAATTCATTCGAGCCGAGTACGAGATAGGAAGTGGAGCCTTACATAGGCTGAAACCCCACTTTTGTTTGTTTGGTATGTGATACACTTACTTAACGGGTGTCATGCATATTGTGTTTCGCGGACACCTTAGGCTCAGTAGATTGTGACTTGTACTCTTTTCTCTCTCCCGATATGGTTGTCGTATGGATTTAACCTATGTGATTTTGACTATGTTGAGCCTTGTTGAAGTTGTGGTGAGATGATTCAGTTTGAGATGATGACAGTTGCATTATGGTTATGTATTTTACGAGCTAAGGCTCGATGTTCTGAGTGCTAACAACTCATTGAGTACCCCTTTGGTGGCCAGATAAGGCCACACAGTTATTGTAATGTCACATTATTATAAGTGTAGTTTATTCATAAATTGTACTTGTTACTTTATTTTGCAAGGACCGGAAATTTTCCTGATTGTCATGATTTACACTTTGGGCATTTCCTTGGTTTGTGGTACTAACACTTGGATTTTTGCACTAACTATGGCCGATTGGTCAGTTGTTCTGCTTGGTTTTGAACCTTTTTCTAAATTTTAAGATTTTACCACCTTCCCCAAG
This sequence comes from Taxus chinensis, assembly GCA_019776745.2. Classification (NCBI taxonomy): domain Eukaryota; kingdom Viridiplantae; phylum Streptophyta; class Pinopsida; order Cupressales; family Taxaceae; genus Taxus; species Taxus chinensis. The sequence continues at coordinate 331,198,615 of CM034152.1, read as the reverse complement.
GCTTGTACCTTGCCACTTGGCATTTTGGATCGGAATGTTATGTTTTTCCTACTGTCGTGATGTGTGGAATAGGGTCATGGGATGCACCATGGAATGGTTGGACCTATGGACCCGCTCCGTTGTATGGGGGGTATGCCCCAAGGAGTTATAGATAACTAGCGGGTTGTTGGACCACGAGTTATTATGTCACTTGGGTTGGGGGTGATGGGGCTCTATGTGCCCAAGGCCATAGGGTGACCCGACCTCATTAAAAGGAGAAAGGAGACAAGCCTCTATGGTTGAATGACCTGTTATTATTTATGGCACTCTATGGTTGAGTGACCCAATATTCTCGATGGGGCTCTATGGTGGAGTGACCCGACTTGGTTTTGGCTCTATGTTTCTTTCTCTATGGGAGTTATATGGAGTTTCTTTTTTAATACTTGGGAATAAGTGGTTATTTTCCGATGCTTCAGGAGGTATGCTGATGTGTTATGATGTTTGGTTATTGTGTTATGATATGTGTGTTACTCATATCAGTTGCATATATTTTGTGATGTCGTGGATATGGCATTGATGCTCTTGTGGACACTATGTACCTATAGATTTTGTTCAAGAGTTATGTGAATTTTTTTTTATCTATGGAATTGAGGTGATGTCTGGATGTCATAGTACACCTTGTTCAAGTATTATATTTGTCAGTCATGGTTGTGTGACAAGTACTATGTTATGTGAGTGCACCTGTTCCCTTCTATATTTGAGTTAAAAAAAAAATTTGTGTAATACAGTCATGAAGAATATACTTGTGTGGTTATGAAAATGTAGTGACTTGTCTGATCTCGGTAGAATGTTGTGTTAGCAGTTCATGTTGGGCACCTACAATAAGGAATAAACCAAAACTCTTCAACAATGAAATTTTAAAGAAATTAAACTAAGAATAATGTTAATGGAAAGAAACTAATGAAATAACGAATAAGAGGGAACTGACAATCTTCATAGAACCTTGAAAGTTAAAATGTTTGCCAAATGTTCCTAAGGCTACCCTATGGCCATGCTTCAATCAGCTAAAATTTAAAACCATAGGGGGTACTTTCTCCTTTATCTGTTCTTGGATGCGTACCTCTTTCTTTCCTTTGTGTTATGTCGCATTGAGGATGATGCTTTCTTAAGAGGAGGAGAATGTAATGCCCCATTCGACGGTTACCCTGGTTCTCCTCGCAGTGACCCTTTTTGCTGAGCGTCGAACAACTGTGTGTAATTCTATTTTCTTAGACCATGTCTCAGTGATGTTTTAGCACCTTCCCTCTCCTTCTTGCTTTCTCGAGTCGTTAGCGACACCTTTGTTTGTGGACGGTGTAATGTCCTGTGCGTTATCCCATTTACAAGAGGATCTTGCTGTCGCATTGTTAAGCTCAATCATTAGTCATTATTAATGTGGGTAGAAATTATATATAATTATAATATATAATGGTAATAATGTTTTATTTAATTTAATTGTTGATCGGCCCTTATTTTATAAGTATTATTATTTTTCCTTATTTTGATTATCATCGATATTTTATATTAATTGTCTCTATAGCATTTTTTCTAGTTGTTTCATCTGATCGTGTTGTAGGATGAACCCCCGTCCCGCGCTGAAGAAGGGGTCGCCTATCTTGGCACCATGGTAGTCCTTGCTCTGTGTTCGTCTTTGAGTGTAACCTCTAATTTCCCCCCCCCCCTTCATGTCATTGCCAATGCTTCCTGTGTTGGCCCCGCGGTGATCGTTACTTTTTCCCTATTTAATGGAAATTTGTGTGTCCAAAACATGGTAAATGGCTTGTATGGCAAGTTGGCATTTTAGGGCATGTCCCTTTTAAAAAGAGATTCTTATCTTTGTTTTTTTTTTTTTTAAAATATGATTGTTATGAATAGTCGATCATTGTCATCTATTATTAGTGATGATCTGGACTGGTGACATTATTAATATTGCAATAGTTATTCCTAAGTTGTTCCTTAAAAAAAAAAAAAAAAAAAAACGTGATAATGATAATGGAAATAATATTTAGTTATTGTCGTTCAGTGACTTTTTTGTTTCTTAATTGTCGATTGTTAGTAATAGCTAACTAACTGCATTAAGTCATTCGACTTAATTGTTTGATCCTTCCTACCAGGCGAGCATTGATTTTTACATAAGACGAGGATACCCTTTGTGATGTTTTGGGTTACGCATGTTCATTTGTACTCCTAGGTTGCTAGTATTAATTTCGGTTTGCTTTTTTAAGTCAAGCTAACTGGTTTATTATACTTTAAATGTGTATATATATATACATGTATAGATATAAATATAAGATGAAATAAAATAAAATATAAATAAAAATAAAGAAATTCAGTGGTTTACGTGGGAAAGAATGGAGGTAGGTGGTGGCGCAGGTTGGAGGAGACATTGAATTAAAATCAAAATTTAGTTTCTTGCGCCTACTATCCTACCGTCCCTCACCCCCCTTTTACTTCTATCTGGTCATGGTGCGTGGCCATCTCCCACTGGCTTTACCTCTGCCAGCCGCCTTCACTTCATTTATTTTTGTTGATTTGCAAATATTTTGTGTCCTTTGTTGTCTGCCTTCTATATTCTGTTCTAGCCGCGTGAGCAGGGAGGATAGTTTGTTGTTTAGAATTGGTGATGAAGTGTGTGAAAACCCCCAATCTAATGGAGTCACATGTTATGGGAGCTCCTCCTTTACTATTTTTTCCCCTTGCCATGGCTGCAAAACTCCCTGCATGTGCCAAACGTGGCCACTGGATGTATATGGTCATCCAACAAGCTAAAGCAAATGGATTTCACATGTGTGTGTTGTTCCTGAGTTCAGGCTGACATGGTTATAGATTTGAGGTGTTAAAACAGGCATGTTAAACCTGCCCCTTGCAATCTTCTGTTGTCATTTTATTTTGACATGAAATGAATGTTCTTTCCTCTTCTGTTATGGCATCTTGAATTGGTTTTCTAGTAGTTGCTTTAAGTTGCCGCCCTGTTTCAAACTAGGTGAATCAATAGTCTATGCTGCTGTATTAGTTGGAATGTTAAAGGTTTTTTTTGGGTTCCAATGTTTCCTTTAAATCAATTTTCCCATGTCAATATGGGACGCCTAAGCATAGTGTGCTACAAAACTTCTGGATCATTTTTGAGTTTGAAGTGATTGGTAGGAAAGTATATTGATTTGACAATGATGTGGCATGCATGTGGGTCTCAAAATCAATGGAGGTTGTATTTTGAAATTTAAAACCGAGTACCAATATGTGTTCATAATAAGTTTGAGTTTTGTAATTTGGTTGGTATATTTTAAACCCTTGTGCAAGGTTTGGGCAAATTCTATTATGAGGAAAATATGATAAAATATGAGGTTAAAATCATACTCCTGAAATATTACTTCCTATGGAAATAATGTTAAAGGGTATGTGCTATAACTTGTATTATGAGTAACCTGCTTGAGCATGGGTGAATGTCTCATGGGCAGGAAATTTAGTATATTCCATCCGGTTATATTTTATCACTCTCCTTATAGGAAATAAGGATATGAAACGTTTTTTTGGGCTGTTGTTGGTAAACTGATTTTAGTATGAATACAGTCTGAAAATACAAATTGGGTAATCATTTTCTATTGTTTCTAAATGGGGGTTGAAGTTCACTTTTTTTGGGATACATAAACCAATCACTGTAGAGTGTTTTGAATGAGATTTTGGTTTGCAGCCAAGTCTTTTTTTTGGGCTCTGGAAATGATTATATGCCTGCATGAATTTTAGGACAGCGCATACTATTTTTTTTTACCCAATAAATTAATGGGATGAATACTCATTTCAATTTTCTGTACTGACGAGGATTGGGAACTTGGGTCGATCTTTCTTTCTCTTTTAACCATTCAAAGGAGGTCATGTCACCTGTGTGTGCCAGGGGTTTTGCAACAGATTTTTCAGTAGTTTTTTTATTGGCGTGATCATATTTTCCGTGGCTGAGTTCGAAATGAATAATTTATTACTCATGTATTAAGATAACCCAGTTTGGGTATAGGTATAATACGTATGGGTATATTTCTATGCATAACAAATTTATATATAAAAAAAATATTTAATTTTGTTACGGGTGTAAGGATTCCACTATGACTTCTGTTGGAACCCTTGGGGTTTTTTCTAAAATATCAACACTTGATGATTTTGAGTAAGCCATTAATTTGTTCTCGGATTGTAATCACCTGAATTTTTATAATGGAATGTTCTTGTTGGGCTAGATGGAATAATCTGTTATTTATCCATCCATTGTGGATAATGATCCGATTGTTAGAAGACAATTTAAGTCTATGATTGGTTTCCTCGTGAGCAGCCATACCGGTTTTCAACTATGACAAGTGGCCTAGTAAACATGATTATGATTGTATATATATATATGAATGTTTTCCTAAACAAGTTATAACGGTTAAAAATAAAACTATAGAAAACTAAATCGCTATGGAACCTCACTCTTGGAAGGATGGAATAATCTTGTGTTGTTGTGCGCCATGGATTGTTACTAGCACGTTTTGGCTTATCAGGTTTCTTTTTTTAGAGGGATTGGGTATTAGATTTCAATCACGTAATCTATAGGATTACATGACCTGAAATCTCAATACTCTTGGCTTTGTTGTATTTCACCAAATCAGGTCTTATCTTGAATAATTTTTGGAATATCTATCTTACGTGATTAATGGGATTCCTCCTTGTTGGTTGGTATAAAGCTCTCTATCATGTGAGACATATTGGTTTAGTGGTTTGTGAATTGACTCATTCTTGAATTCAGAATTTTTCCTTTCATGATATTATAAAATGTTAGCTCACTGTTGCATTGGGTAGTCTTAACATGCTCAGTTCTAGCGAACTAACTCTAGCTAATATTTGTGCAGATGGATTAAGCGACTAGACTAAAGGAAAAGAGTGTAAAAGTTGCAACAGTTCAAATTATGAAGTTCCCTGTAAAAATGTTCAATGTGTTGTAAATTTTGCAACATTGCTTGCAAAAGAGTTTATAAGATCTCTTGCCTGGGATTGATCGGAGATTACGTGGTGAAGCTTTTTTGTCCTTTTGTAAGTTGGCTGGTAACTCATCTTAGTGAGAAATAATATTCGATCTTTACACTGGCATAAGTATTGTAAAACTTTGATCTTGAGAATTAAGTGTTAAGTTAAACCTTTCTAAGACTTTTTATTGATGTGTTATTTGTAAGATAAAATGGGGTGGTTAATCCTTACAGAAGTTAGCTAAAAGTTTTATTCAAATAAATTTATTGTAGAGTTGATCCACTTGAGAACAAACAAGGCCTTAAGTAATCAAAGGCAAGACTATCCTTGCAAAGCAAAATTATATAACGTGATATCCCTAGCTAAACTAGTGAACACTACTCCTTTTTGGTGAACGCTTAAAACAAGCTTAAAGGAAAAAAATGGTTAGTTTCTAATAAGATTTAACAAGTAAGAGAAGAAAATTTAGGAACCACACAATTCATCTCTCAGCCTATTTGAAAGTAAGTGGTTTCCTTTTGTTAAGCTCTTTCGGTGAAGCCTAAGTAAAATCGTTAATAATTACGTATAAAACCTCAAGCTCCAATTAAACCTTGGTAATAACTAATGACGTCTTAAGGAGGAATTTAAATTGACCTTATTCTCTTAACCCTTTCCCAGGGTGCTTTGTAATTTCCTCTAAATTATGTTGAACACGAATTCTTGTTGTAACAAGGTGATGAGCGAATTTTTAGTAACGTAAGTAGGGATAGATGGCCTTGTGGGATTAAATTATCTCCTTTATTAAATAAAAATAATAATAATAATAAATAAAAAATTAATTGTCGTAGAGGATAAGACTTTAAGTGAACTACTCTGCAATGTATAATAAAATGATTCAGTTTGGTAAGATGAATTATGTGAATCATATCTTGAATCTCTCTGAAAACATAAGTTAAGAGTAAAAGAGTGTTTTAGCGAAATATAACCTTTAATAATTTCTTACTGTGACTTGCCCTAGCTATAAGAGTATCATGTGGTTGGACTGTTATGTTGCCATGTCAGAAGAAAAGTATATTGTCCTTGTTGGGTGTGAATGTATCCGTGCTACCTTCATGGTCATCCTCGTATCTAATGGTTCTTAGAGTTAGAGGTAACCTTGGTGACGATATGTTGTGTCGTGTCATGCTTCCTGTAAATATATATATCCCATATGTGTTCCTATGTAGTCTTTTGTGCTTGATATGAGGGTGTTACAAAAAGGTAAAATTGCTTAGAGAATGATAGATTAGGAGTATTTAATTTGTATATAAGGATGCATATGACATTATATTTCTCACCAAGTTTTAGGTATGACTAAGAAGCACGTGCAAAGGGGATGGCCTAATCCTTCTACTTCTCATTTTTCCTAAACCAGGGTGAGAGAAACCATAGAGTAACTTGAATGAAGGAAAGATTTGTTTAATTTAATTTCCCTCAATTTATTGGTGGCTCAATCTAATCTGAGTATGGACATGAATTCAATATCCAATTACAATATTTTTCAAAAATATATCACACATAATTAGTACATCAACCACATGTTACTAAAGACAATGGAATATGATTGACATACATCATTTCTGAATGATTTTTTAAGTGAAAAATATTTTCAATGATGTCTGGAATGTTAAAATTTATAACTAAGGGAAAAAGCATTCTTAATGATCAAAAGAGTGTGCAATTTTTAGGAAAACACAAACATTATATGCATATATTAATTTTTCTGTAAAGGGGTAGGATGGTAGGATATGTTTAATTATGAGGAAGAGGAAATGAATTATGGTTTATTTTAAGTAGCAAAGTGCTAAAAAATTCTATGAGATCTTGCTACTTCATAATGTAGAGGACATAAAGTTAATTTAAAACAAATTTCAAAGTGAAATTTATATTCATTGATGCTTAATTGATGCAATCATTACCAAACAACCTTCATAACTCTCAACACAAATGCTTGTGCAATAATTCTAATGAAGTGTTAATTGCCTCTATTTTCATCCGTGGAAGATACAATCAAAGGACGACTAAAATCATTCAATAGGAAGATTACAATAAGGTTTTATGGCTATATCAAAGATTGCAAATTAAGTACTGAAAAACAATATTGATCTAGTAACCAAAGAGATGTAATAACTAGAGATTGATCTAGTGTACTAGATATAGATAAATTAACAAATATAATGTAGTAAAATTTATAATTCATTAACAAAATATTCAAAAAACAAAATCAAATCCAGACTTAATCAAAGAAGATATGTTTTATTGACTATTAGTTTTTTGGCAAGGGGACATATACTACATACCCTCATTGCGTGCTAATGGATGTACAACATAACCACATTAGCACTGCAAATTTGAACTCAAATACTTTACACTTTTCAGAAAATGGAAACCTAGAGCTACAAAAACTAATTTTCAACTCACAATAAAAACCTCCTTTAGTAAGAGGAAAGGCCTTCATACTTAAAAAAAAAACCATGAAGGAATATATCCAAATTTCCCCCTAAAACTGACTAGAGAGATCAAGAATATGTAACAAAGGATCTTGAGTCTATCAGAATGAATATAATTATTTCTAACTAAAATATTCCATATCTAACTACCTATCTTTGGAATGGTATTTTTTATAGTTGTTGGTGTGGACGTGCACAAGATATTCCCTTTTGTGGCAACACATGTTTTTTCCTTTTTGTTTTGTTGCTTTCACACATGTGCTCATTCATGGAAAAGGATTTCCCCCTACACAGTATTTTTTCTTGATTTGATGTTTACCTTTTTAGAGAATATACCTTAGAGGGCAAATAATCATGGTAGATTATTGTAGATATGACATCTTTCTCATGTAATATTTTATTTTAGATAAGGGAGCATCCATTTGGAAATAATGATTAAGTCTCTTTTTCTCATTTTTTGTTGAGCATTTAGATAAGGCCTACAATTAATTTTGACAAAATGGTTCACACAACATATTTCAGGGGTCATTCTCCTATAAAATATCATCCTTCTTTAATGATTTGTATTCCTTCCTTGATTTTCACAAACAAGACTTCTTGTAAAATCTCTTACAGAGTTTTTTTTTTAATACCATGGTATCATTAGGAATAGGGACGAAGATCTCTAAAATTTCATCTAAAACATTGTAAACCATCTTCTGTTTATCATGCCCAGATGAAGCCATTATCAAAATGTTGTTTGAAATCTAAGACTAGGATGAATCATCCACTGAAGTGTTTAATCCCAATATGGTATGGATAACTCTTATTAGGAATCTCATCAAGATGAATACCTTCTTCTCTAACTTCTAAATCCTATTTTATTATCACCTTTTCTATCTAAAGGACCATGTCCTGCCAAATAAGTTGAAGAAGTTTAGGCTTCATTATAGACCTGTTATTCAAAATACCTCAATTAATTTATCAAAACAATTATTCACCCCTGAAGTGACTGAGAATGATATTCCTCAAAGTAAACCCATAATGCCCATGGATGAGCTTCAAAAGGATTCAATTTCTCATCAACTAGATGAAGTAGAGAAGAGACTTAATATGCTCAAGAGGATGTTGTAACATCATCTTCCAAAGGAAAATATTATGATGCCCCAACCTTCTTTGAAAATTTTTAGAAAATATCCAATCATTCTAGTTGATACACCCAAATGAACCCAAACATCTAAGATTATTGTCCGACATGGGACCAAAACATACCTTTCTAGAGGACCCAACATTTTGAAGTGGGAAAATTGTCTTGAGAAGGAGATTGAACTAATTAAAATTATGGAGGGTCTGAATGTGAGAATAGTAGATCTCATAGCCAAGGGAATGTCCCAAGGTATTGCAGATGATGTACGATATATCTATGACACCTTGAATAATAAATAATTTGAACTCATGAAGAAAAAAATCTTGGCTCCCCTCCCAATTTTTTGTATGGGAGTTTTTAAATATTAACTAATAATATGTTATTCATAAGATCCTTCTGTATATATGTCAAAAATTATTTTACAAAATGGATGGGGCCCCTATAGAATCCCTATTTGTTATTCGACATATACAAATGCTACATGGTTTTTAAAGAATTACGTAAGATCTAATTAGATTGGTTAGCCCTCATCTTATTTCTCTACTTTTGTTGTGTAAATAACCAATGTTTTAAACATATAAATACGAAATTCATCATCTGTACCAACATGGAAAAAAAAATACAAGTTATTTCTCTTCCAGAACTCCATCGAATTCTCCAATAATGGCCTTATTTTTATTTGCCCTCTTTACTAGTGTGTTCGCACTCCCTTTTATGTGAATGAATCTGTGAATTGTGTTGTAACATTGTGTCTTAGTTTTTGTCAATTATATCAAGTCTCATATTGATTTTAAATGTAGTCAAGATAATTTATTGAGTTAGTATGAGGTGTCATGATGAGTTTCTTTATTGTAGAGGCATGATGACTAGATGAGATTACATGATCTTCGTACAGGGTCAAGCGAGTTGGTGACATGTTTGGGATTCAGTAGCTTCTTGGATGATTTAAATGGTGTCTAAAATTTCCAAGAAGTTGTTTTAAAGGTGTATAAATTCCTACAAGGTGATATCATATCAAGTCTCAGTAAATTCATATATCGAAGAGGATATTCTAGGCTTAGTCCTAGACCTAGCTCTAGTAGATGAGATGGTGGATTGAATTATGAAGTAGATAAGGTCATGAAATTCATTAGGAGTGTGTTATGATGTTTCATAATAAGTGTACAAGTAATATCAAGTAAATTTTTCAGGCATATGATGCATGTTCAAGGTCATTTTGAAGAAAGATTATGAAGAAAATGCATGTAGGTATGGGTAAGTATTGGTACAAGGATATTTTATGAAGTAATCAGGTGTGTATGAGTGTTAGAGAACATCAATTAGGTTTTTGTAGAGCTATGGTCCAAATATCAGGTACGAAGAGTGAAGAAAAAATTAAAAAGTCATTTTTGCCATATCGAGTTCTCAGAATTGTAATTTTTAGTTTGAAGGTCAACTTTGGATTCTCATTAGAGAAATTTTTATCTGCATGGGAGGCTTAGCCTTTGGTTTATGTTGGTACATGGAACCATGTAGATAATAAAGAAGAACAAGGTCTTTTTGTCGTCAAAATTTTATGAACCATCGTTAACAGCAAAACTACTATGTTATGACTTCAAAACCCTAGATTGAAAGTGACATGAGAGAAAATAATTGTACTAGAAAAAAAAATTATTAAATTTTCTAATGTGATGATTTTATGATTTATAGGACTCCACTAGATTTCTATTGATGTATTTTAGAGGTTTTGATTGTGTGTGTGGCCCACTTAAAAAGTATAATTTCTGGATTATTATAGTTTGTGAATTTTTTTTCCATTAAGCCTAATGACTAATTTATCAATGATGGAATCATAGGAGTTTTACCACATGTACATGATAGTTTTATATCATGGTTTAGGTCATAATATGTAAAGTGTTTCCTATCTTTGAAGACTATTTTTTGGGAATGAAAAGGTAGTTTGAGTAGTCTAGTTACAGAGATGATTTGAGGCATCAAATATATGATTTATGGTTGTATGATAACATGGTGATGTATATTACATCAATATATTTACATTTATATGTAATACTTGCATGGTTAAGGTCATCTAATGTGGCATTGAGCCTCATCTTTAAGGTCTAGGGTTTGGTGTAAAAGAACAAATATGTTCTTAGGATGGTTTCATGGCTTAAGGAAATGATTCAGAGTTTTACAGGTATGGTGGAAGAATTTTGAGGTATTTAATGATATTATTAAAGTAATTAAATACTTTATAGAAGTTTTTTCTCTTTAACCTTCATGTTTTGCATGGTTTCTTGTTTTGGTGCAATTGGGATTCTTGAAGACCGAATTGAGATATTTGGTGATGTATATGATATGGAAGACCTATAAGGTCAATTTTTTGATGTCCTAATGATTTTATCATTATCTTTTCATCATATTATCTCTATAAATGTTTGGATACATGGTTTGGGAACTGTTTCATGTATATAAGAAATTATAGAGAGCTCATTTGTGAGATTTAGTGAGATGGATGGATAAAAAATTTGGAAGAAGGTTTGAGCATGCTATGAAGGAAAATTTGGAGATTATGAGGCCTTTAAAATAATTAATTAATCTTATATGATGCTGATATAAAAATGGTGAGCTGAAAAAGTTCATTCATACATGACTTAGTTGGAGAAGAAGACCTAGTTTTGTGCATGAGGATGAGCAAGATAGGGGAGAGTGTGAGAGTTCTATGAGGGGTCAAGAAAATAGAAAGCAAGAGATATGAGAATATGATCAAGGTAGAGAAGAGAAATCTACAGGTAATTAGACCTAATCAATATAGGATGATGCATGTTTGAGCAAAGAAGAAGAATGTGTGTTTGAGATAGGTTTTGAGTTCATGGATTTGAACCAATGATCACAATCAGTTGATGAGAAACATGTTTTAGAAGTAATATTCATATTCATGTGGTTGTAATATTTCTTGGTCATATTTAAGGGGTTTAGCCTCCTTGTTGGGTTACTGACTCGTGTAGTCACAAAATCACGCACTTACTATTACATTTATACCGCCAAGTATGTTATTTTATATATGGATCTTAAGTAATAAAATTATTCACTAATGGCTCATCCTTCACTCCTTGTTGTCACTCATTGAGTTGTCATTATCAATTCTCTTGCATGGTCATCAGTTATCTGCATAGTTATGGTCATCTTTTAGCAAGCATTAGATGTCTTAATTAGGTAATTTTCATCTTTATTCCCTGACTAGGGCACCTAGGGTCATGATAGGGTGCCCTGACCCTTGATTTTGGGTGCTTTAGTTCCATGTTGTTCACATTTAATTTCATTTTTTAAGGTTGGTCTCTACCATTTTATGGTCTCATTTACCTATGTGTTATTCAAAATGTCAATAAATTAATGTCAAGCAAGAGATCCCTATATAATCATAGCATACTCACCACATTATGGGTGAACTATCTATAATCAAGAGCTAGCTATTACTTAGGAAAAGGACTGCATTTGGGCATATTCTACACCTGCATCACACAAGCATAGGGGGGGAGGGTTGTAATAATTATATTCCATTCACCATTTGCATTTTACATCTAGTTATTACCCCCTACTTCTGCATCATTGACATTAGGGAACCCTAGGCACACAATTACACACACAAGCACACACAACTACATTGGGTTCGGGATGTACTGCAATACTTAGTTGTAATTCCACCATTGTGGTAGCTAAGTTCAATCAAACCCCTTTATTTGCATCTTTATTGTCTAGGGATTTGATTTTTTTATGGGGTTTTTCAAGTAGATCATCACGCATCCATAGCGACATGAGCAATTTTATTGTGACAATATAGTGATCAAGAAGAAGGTATTATAGAGATTTTGTGACACTACCGAAAGAAAAACCTAAGATTTTTTGTAGACTAGAGTGCTGAGATCATAGACCAAGGTGCCTACATGCGCTCTAGTACATTCTCAGGTGCCCCAAAATACACAAATGCCCATGTGCTACAATTTTCTAGGTCAAAGTTTCATATTATTCCTATCATCCTATCAGTCATCATAGTCCAACAACACATTGAGGAAAGTACTTTTTATGTTAGTACCCTAATAAGTACTATTTCATTTACTACATTTCATTTAAATATCAAACAAAAATTTATTAGTACTTATTTTACATTTCATATTAGTTACTCTATCATTGTTACTAGTTAGATTAGCTCTAAAATCCCTATTTTAACTAATCAACTCACTAAATTAGGGATTGGTGATCCTTATATGGTTAGTGACCTAATAAATTAGGGGTTGATACTCTTTGTGGGGTTAGTGCCTCACTACAAAAATCCTGAATGATGTGTAATATTCACATAATTATTTTGTATTTAATATTACATAGAGAAGTTTCAGTGGGTTTTCTTCCCCTTGAGGGTTTCCCACATATATATTGTCTCCTTGTGTTGAGTTCTTTTGTGTATAGTTGAATGTGAAATACTTAGCTTGTTTAATGTCTAATGAAATGAATAATGTATGATACTGAATGCTGAATTAAATGGAATGAGTTTTATAAATGACTTATTTAACCCCCTCTCAGTCTATTATGCTTATAACAATTAGTATTAGAGCAAGGTCCTTCAGAAGAAATTTTAACTACTTAAAAGAGATAATTGAAGCACATGTATGAAAGGTATTCAATTTCAATATGTGATGACACCCTTCTTCATTATGAGACTTTCATATAAACCATTAGGGTTTGATATTTAGTAGACAAATCTTTGTGCGTTCTTTCCCATTTTTAAGTTTCCATGTGATGCAATTGATGAAAAGACTTATGAAGATTTCAAATCGGCCCTTAGTATAATTCATGATTTTGGTTGCCCTGAAGAAGAATAAGAAGAGGTCTTATAAGTAGAGTTTGAGGATGTCCTAAACATGATTGAACCTATAAAGGAAAATAAATAATCAGAAGAGTGTAAAGAAGCCCTAATAATGATGACAAACTATGAAGTGATCCAAGAGAGCCTTGAAGAAGAAATGAAAAAGTATGAAGAGAAACTTATTATGGTTGAGGTCTAGAAAAATGAAGGTGATGTATTGTTGTCCTGTGTTTTTGCGAGGGAAAAATTAAACTTGAAAATAGGAAAACTCTACCCTAGTGTAGAAATTTTCCATTGTCGACCTTCCAAGACACCCTTGCAAATCAGTTCAACCCTAATGTAAGGCCTATCCTCATCCATGTAATGCTCATGTCTACAGTATTATCCTTTCCCATATGTTGAAGAGATGAAAAGATGCTCACAAGATTATATTAAGATGATGTCTTTCTAGGTGGATCTTTCAGCAAGCTTAGGAATGACTATTTTTTAATCCTTTTTAAGGCTAGTGCATATTCTTCAGAGTGTATTCGAACACCTAAATTCATCAGGGAGGTGTATTAATGAGATAAGATCATTGTGTATGTAATTTAGGAAGATTTAGGAAATATTTGGTGATTCAGGAGAAGGTTCATCAAAAGAAATTTTTTGAGGCCAAAGGAACTTGCACTACGAAAAAACACCTGATCTTTAGAAGATGATTCCAGAAGCTCTAGAATGAGTTGGAGGCCAAAAAAAATATCAATGGAAATATGATTCAATTATCCCTATAATTACAAGTAGGGAATTAAAATACATTATTAAATATATTGGAAAGGGGAATTTAAATCCATATAAATTTCGTTATTGTTATCATTTTGATAATTCATCAATCCAATTGGAAGATCCCCCTCCCCTCCCCTACATAGATCTAGGATCTGGTCTCTCGAACTAGAATACTTTTTTTCTAAATGGTATTTAGAACCTTCAATTTCTAGAACAAATATGAAGGAATTAGGGTCGAGGAGGCCTATATCTAGAGATCTTTGAGGGTCTCAATTGATAGGCACTCAACACCCCTTACATGATGGTAATTTCATATTTTTCTCAAAGCTCATGCTTTTATTTCTAAAAATCATTCTTTATAAGAACAACTTGAAATCTTGATAAAAATTCCATTTTTTAGGAGGTTGAAAGTTGAATCAGACCTTGAGACCCATCCCATTCTTATCAAAATTCCTTTTTTAGACAAATTAATATAAATAAGTTCCCAAAAATTCATTCGGGCACTCTGACAACGTCATTTTCAAGCTCCTCTCTAAGGTAAAAGATTTGTCCTTAGTAAAAAATTTACTACCACATGGCAGTATAAAGATGAGGCACACTTTTTTGTCCCATTCATCACTTTCCAAGGAGATAGAAAACTTTTCTCCCCACCTTAAAACCCATGGACCCACCATATGACCATGAGAGGCTCTGATAAACACTTTTTGACAAATTTCTAGCCCTCGGCTCCATGTCATGCATGATTAAAACTTGTCACTCTATGGCAAAGGAAAAATTTTGTGTCCCCTTGATGCCATTCTAAGGGGAGAACAGGGACATAAAAAATGTGGCCTCCACCTTGCTCCCATTTGGTCCCTCTCATGTCCTCACTTAGCTCCCAAGTGCTGAAAAATAAGCTCTTTCCTCTTTCTCATCTGCCACCGCATGCTCGCCACTTTTCCACTTGGGGCTAGGGCACACTTTTTTGTCCCTTTTTTACCTTTCCAAGGGTAAAATGGGACCAAAAAAATGTACCCCCCTCAAAGGAAAAAATCTAAGAATTCGTCAATTTTCATTCTCCCCCCATTTTGCTCCAAATCTACGTGAAACTTTGGCAAAAATTTTCCAAAATCCTCCACCTCCATTTTTCCTCTTGCATTCATCCCTCCATATTTCCATTCTCATAACAAGAATATTTCCATTAAAAAAATCAATTTTTTTAAGGCTCCAAGTACATTTTTACTAGAATGACTCCATAACTCGTGAAGGAAAAAATTCATATCTTGCAAACTGGTGCATAGATCGAGGTGTGTTTTTTTACATTCTTCATCATTTCCAAGAACCCTTAAAACATAAGTGATAGCACTAAAATGCATGCACCACATTTTTTATGGTGAAAAAACCTAGATTTCATGCCCTATCTTTGTATTTTCTATTTCCCGTCGTTCTGGTGATCAGATTGAGTTGAAATTTTTTACTTGATATCAAGATAAGAAACCTATCCTAGTAGAGGTGATTTCATCAAAATTTGAGCTGCGGAAGGTCACTTTACAAAAATAGCAAGTCTCTATATGAGAACTTACTAAAAATATTAAACTCACAAAGAGGGCATATTTCTTGAAGGAAATTTTCACAAGGAACAACCAGGGAAAAAAAAAAAGGTGGTCAAAAAGTGAAAAAAGTGAAAAATGCAATGTATTAAAAATAGTAAATTATCATTCCACGTACAAGAAGAGTTCCATTTTCAACCATGAAATTCAAATTTGTAGGCCTCAACCCAGTCTTGGCTCTCTCATCTGAGTATTCAAGTGTGGGGGACAGTGATGTCACCCACAAGGATCTAAATGATCTCAAGGATCAAATTCTTGGTGGACCCAGAGAGCTAGTGGAAGACAAGGTTTTCATAAGTGGGTTGTATTTATTAGGTAGACATCCAGTGTCAATGTAGAGTGTAGAATTTGTGTTGGCATGGTCTCATCACTATGATCCAAACACTTGTGCCATACGAGCAAATGATAACCTAGCCCTGACAGTGCTCACTCCCAAGGCAATCTCTGACTCACTACAAATCCCAACTTAGAACAATATGGCTGCCATTTCAAAATATGTTGTAAAAATTAAATGTTCCAAAAAATACTCCTACCTTCAGGACCTCAAACTTGGTTCATGGTTAAAATAAGTAAGAAATACTTCACGCATGTAAAAGTCTCTCTAGTGGAGTGAATTTCATGAAGGATATTTAGATGCGATCATCTTTTTTAGTTATGTGATCGGAGAAGAAACAATGAAGGAGTTTCAAGATTAGATGTCCTTATTCATGCTTGTGATCATTGAAGGAAAGTAGATAATTGATTGGGGGAAATCATCAGCAATAACTTACACCATCAGTTGTTCCAAGTAGTGGTCTTAAATAATTTCACAATGAATTCATATTTGGTTTATGCTCTCAAAAGCTCGAGACCATTCAAAGGGTTGGTAATTGCACATGATATCTCTCTAAAGGATACAACATTCGAAAGTTTTTCTTAGTTTATCTTGAAGGAGATTAATCAACATTTCACAAGGGTAAATAATGCGTTTACCATGTTTTCCATCAGAACACTAAGGTAAATCCTCACTCAAATTTATTTCCACAAGCAGATTCTTTGATAAAAAATATGTGTCATATTTATTTCATTTTTCCACTTTCTCCTACATCTGAGTATCCAACTTTTATCTTTCTCCATGAAGGTTACCATGGTATCTCAGTGACAAGATTGTATTATTCAAGCTATGCAAACAACTTTTCCATGTTCACAATATGCTCAAGAATAGGAAGAGGAGGAATGTCCCATTTCCCATCTCACTTGGAATATTCACTTGTAAGAGTTTTAGTTATGATGCACCCCTAGAAGATTCCTTCACACCTTTTAGTATTTTTCCATACACCTTAAGGGTGGAATTTAACATCTGAAGTGATCTAGATAGTTTTCACCTTCTTGAGTCATATCATGTTCTACAGATTGATGATTATTAGGTGAATCACATAGATGAATTTGATGTCATGGAAAGATATCACATGCAAATGACCATCAAGAAAATGAAAAGATTAAAATGTAACTAGTATGAATAATAAATTCAATATGATGGCACAAAATTTTATGATACTAAATATTAAATAGAAAAGGCTTCACCCCTTCCACATGTAACATGGAGTGTCTGAAAATTTGGAGACATAAGTGATGAGACTGAGGTTTTCATTAGGAGATCAAAGGAATGGTTCATAAAGAATAAGGCTTCCTATAATGCATCATGGAATTTCCCCACTCTTCAGAAACAGGCATCCCATGCTTCTTCTTTAAAGGACATGGAGAGGACTTCAGGATCACTTCATCTTAGAGAAAGCTCAATGCGCAAGGAAGTAGACTCGAAATCACCCTACTACAAGAGATTAAATAAGAAGGTCAGAATAATAGATGTCCCTATGGTATAAATAGAGCTCGAGGAGAGTGATTTAGTCTACCTTTTAGTTTCTCAACAACCCTAGAGCTTCCCACCTTCCATTATCACTCCTGATCATCTTGCACAAGATGTACCCTCTCACCCTGAGTAAGAAATGATATTCATGCCATTTTTTGAGCTCAAGATAGATGATATGTTCCACTAGATGAAAAAAATTATCACAAATGAGGCCCATACCATCCAACAGGTGACATTATTTGATTTCTCGGTGATATCATCATTGGTAAAAGGGAAGAAGAAATTTTTTTCTCAAGAAGTCTCTCACTTTTTCAGTGGTGTCACAACCAATCAGTATGTAGAAGTAGTCATGCCAAGGGTAATGAATACCATTGAGTAAATGACCCCAGAAAAATATGAGATGAGTACCATTTCCCTATGCCTAGCAAACCAGATGCAAATTTGTTCTAGGACTATTTTACTTGCCTCCTCACAAGGAACATGGATTACAAAGAGAAGATTGATTAGTTGGAAGACCATGTGTGAACACTCCCCTCGTATGTGTAATATTTCATGGACTCAAATGCTTTTTCATCTCTCCTTATCAAATAATTTACTCCCATAAAAAGATTCAATCCATATTCCATTAAAAAAAATTAGGGATTCACCATGTAGAGATGAGCCAATGATAAATTAGTGAGCATGATTGTAGAGAAAGGAAAAGTATTTCTTCCAGATATGATTTCACTGTATAGGTACATGTGCACCACTACCAAAAAAGTATAGATGATAAGGGAAGGATTGGAAAATGGAAACAAACATTGGGATCAAGTACATCCACTGGTGATTGAAATGGGAGAGGCTCATTCTAGATGTTGGTAAAATAAAAGTATTTGCTTCTCCATCTAGAATCTTTTACGTGTTTGGGCGAGGAATTTTTTCTCTCAATAAGAGATGTTGAATCATTCTATTGATGAGTTAGAATCAAATAGGGATCATGCCTTCAATATGCACGATGATGTTAACACCAGGATACAAAAGATTTAAGTTCCTACCATTTATGATAAATCCTCAGTGGATGAATTTTTGAACCCATTCAAGGATTATGTCAAGAAAGAATTTGGGGACCCCTTTTCTTTGAGTGAAGATACACTAGATTCTCTCACTGAGATCAAAGCCGCAATTATAAACATTGTAAAGAAACATCATTTATGATTTTCTAAAATTAATAACATAAATGATCTCTTGGATAGTTTTCTCGAGTCCCTAGGTTATGTACGCATCCCTCAAGCTAAAAATGTTGCACCTATGACAGCCTAGTATAGTAGAGAGTTTAAGGGAGTGGATATTTTTCCAGTTAAGCTTGGAAAGGATCCATCATATGATGAAGAAGAATCAATAAGGGTGGTGTCTTCATTGGAATAATTATCTCTCTTCTTATTTCTCTCTCTTCTCTCCCCCTTCCCCCTCCTCCTTCATGTTTAATTTATTTTTTGGGGGTTTCTCTTTTCACTGTTTCATATTCTTATTTTTTCCTATTCATTTAAATGTGAGTATGGTAAAATGGTAAACATTGTAATAAGTCATCATTAATTATTAAAAGGGGACTTAATTATATTCTTAGGAATATGAAAAGTCACATGTTGTGAAGGGAAAATGAAATTTTATATGGGGATAGGTGAAGAGTATTTCTAAACTCTATAAATTGTAATGAATTCACCATTCTCAAGGGTTTTCAATTTTACATTCTCAAGAGTAGATAAATACTTGTGAAAAGAAAAAGAGATAGATAATTTCCTCTATTATCCTTCTTATATGTTCTTTCATTCCTCTCAATGTATAAATTTTACAAAACATAAATGAAGAAGAAAGGAGTTTCTTGCTTTTATTGATGAGGGTATTAATGATACTTTGTGTTCATAATTCCATCTTGTCTTAGTGTTAGTAAAAAGGTTTTTTTTTCTAATTGTGTGTGATGATATAATATTATAAATATTTACATGCATCTAAACTTTCTACATATGACAATAATCCCCCTTCCTAATCTCCCACTCCCTTTTCCTGCCTATTCAAAAAATTTCTCCCTTGCAAGAAATTATAAGATTTTTTCACAGGTTTAGTGGAGTGCTCCTATTGGATCCCCAACATCTAGTCCAACCACAAAATGTCATTTTCATTCAAACACAATAAATGGAGCTACCACATTCAAGTAGAGGGACATAGTCCCAAAGCATTGGAGGATATCCACCAATTTTCCTAACCAACAAATTTTCTCACCAACACATTTCAAAAATTGTTGTGAATGCCCTAAATGTATGCAAGTTGGAATATAAAGTTAATATTCCTAAGGAGCATTTAAGTATCAGTTTTCATAAGTATGAAGAGGTCTTTATCCAGTTGAAGAATTTATTTGAAGATGTTATCACTAATCCATCACTAAGGAAGAAGAGAAAGAGAGGTTCAATCATCATCCCACGTATGTGATACATTTCAGTTGTTCATCATTTCTTCTATAAGATATATGGACATAGGACTATGGAAAAGTAATGAAGAAGGAGCTATGTAAGAGCAGTGTGTCCAAATGTTCAAGGTATTGAAGAAGCGAGGTTCATGTGTCTTCAAGTTGATGATCAGGTTGATATATGTTTCAATATGGTATTTCCATTGTGATTAACTGTCATAAGAAATAGATGAAGACATATCAGGAGTAATAAATGTCATTAGTGTGGTACTATGTAAGAAGTCATGGTTGAAGATGACTTGTTACCCTTGAATTCATGAAGTTAAATTTGAAATGGATGAGAACTTAGGTTGAATGTGTTCTGTAGGAACCTAGAAGGAAAGATGAATTCATCAACAATATATGTGCCCTTAAAACATGATTACAGGTCATGAAGAAATGAAGTTTCTAAAGTGATCTCAAGTCATGAAGTATCATCGATAAGATAGGTCATTGAAAATATTTGAATGAGCCTTTGTGCCTAGTGAGATGATGGTATAAATCAAGATGATGTAATACTTGGTGACCTGTAGAATCCATGAAATTCAAGGTACTAACCATAAAGGAATAAGTTTACATTGAGACCTTATGCATCCAAGAATGGAAAGTTGAAAAGAACGTATATGGCCATACTCATAGGTTGCATCAGAAGGATTAAAAGGTCATGTAGATATGATCCAAGATATGAAATAAATTATGTGATTAGGGGGAGTACCCCATTTTCTATGTGTGAGGTATGAATAAGGAGACAAAGTTCTTGATCAAGATATGTATGAGAATATATCTAAGCATCAAAATATAGGTTTGAATGCTTGACAATACTGAAAATAAAAAATTGACTGTAGACATGGTTACAATTGTCAGTCAAGAAACTATAATGAAGCAAATTGCAATCAAGAGATATTTTTTAATGATGATGTGCAACAACACAGTAGTAAGAGCATGAAAGACATGTGGCTAAAGTTATGATGACATGTATCTGTGTTTACCTTGATGATATTGACTCAAAGAGTAACATGTGATTTGGCCTAATAGAGGTCCTGAGAAGAGTATAAGTTTGATAGGATCAAGAACTGTATGTATACATGATTATAGAATGTAAGTCATATAATTAAGGTATTCTAGAGGTAGGATAAATGCATTATCATTAGAAGTCTATAATTTATATATAGATTCATAAAAATTTTATCATACAAGATTAGCATTGTAGGGTAGTGACTCAGTCCTGAATGCAATGCTATGAATATCAAACATGCATAGTCTTTGATTGCTTAGTGTCTAGGTCTATGTTTGCCAAGATTAGTTGGTAGAATTTTTTGAAGGTATGTGATAAATACCATGACAACTTGAAAATAGATAGTTGAAAAGGTCCCTTGCTACTAGTTTAGAGGTCTACAGAACTACAATTTTGATGCATTAGAATCAGGATTTCAAAGGTTGTGACATTATGTATGAGGATTGGAAAATAGGTAAGAGAGTTATCTTGGTATGATTTGAGTAGTGTCATATCAAGTTGGTATGGTTTATAAACGTATAAAAAATATCCTTGGTCAAAGGCTTACAAGGGTTGTATGCTAGTTTTGATGGAACATACTGTCCATGATTCAGTCAAGACTATGAGATATGGATGTTTTTTGAGGTTGGTGTAAGACCTTGGTTAGGTTGATGTAACTATTAATGGATGTTGTGAAGTCAATACAAGCTTGATAAGGAAATTATGTTATGTTCATGAAGTGTGGTCCATTGGAGCTTAAAAAATATGGTCCATTTACCAAAGTGATGGTCAAAACTAGGTAGAATAATCATTGAGAGAGGTGTTGTAAGACTATCTGGGAGAGAAAGTATATGGAAAGTCATGGATATGGAAATACTATTATTGGTGATGTAGAAAGTAATCCTAATCAGAGGAATGTTTCTAAAAATATTATTCTATACATTATGATGGTATGTCTAATTCTTGAAGGTATGTCTCAATGGATAGTCCCTAATATCATGAAAGCATTAGGAGTGATTTCAAAGATATAATGTTGTAACGAGAAGCATGGTTACATGTTGAATGACTGAGAAATATGATCAAGGTCTAGATATATACTCTATTTGGACAGCCTTGATGGAATAGTCTCAAGGTTTAAATATTGTCATTTGAGTTGTAAGTCATGATTTATGGTTCAATACTAGTTTTTTCATAGTAACGTTATAGCAAAGGTTAGATATCTATGAGTTTTATCCCATGAAGACAAGTGTAATGGTAAGATTGAAGACATGACAAGCTAAAATGAGGTATGTTAATTAAGTGATCATTTCCTTGAAGTTGTTATAGTAACCTGGGTCTTAGCATAGTATAATGAACTGTTGCATCTTTATCAAAGGTATGTTTTAAAAAATATTACATGATCCACTTAGTTCATAGTGTTAAATGTCTGTGAGATGATATCAAAAGGTATTGGTTTATCTTCTAGAGTAATTGCATACATTGTGCAACATGTGTCTAGGTAAGTACTGTTTGAGAGTCTAATTTTGTGTGAAAATTTTGCAGAAGCATCCCTAGTTAGATGTAAAGATAATGGTCATAGTATAAAATGTGCATTAATCCAAGGGGAGAAATAATGATATAAGGTTAGAGAAATCATGAGATAAGGGGGGATGTTTAATGAGTGTGAGTGATCTATTATAAAGCCTTACAATATGATATCTTGAGATATTTTGATGGTTTCATGTGTAAAAATCCAATTGTGAATGAGAGTTGGAGACATGTTTGCAACTAGTAAATTGACAAAAGTTAGTGCTCTATGCAGAAATGTTGAACATTGTGTTTATGAGATATTATTGTGTGAATCATCATCAAAGAGTGGAGTTGAGTTGATTCTTAAGGAAGACATAAGTTGGCATCAGGTAAGGTGAATTTATCTCATTTCCTTGTATGAACATATTGGTTTAAATGTTCATCACAATCAGTTCAAGTATTGAGATTAGAGAGTGATATATGAGTATATAGAGTATAAGTATGGTTTGTGGAGAACATTTGAATAGTATGCTCAAAAGGCATCTAGTGAACTTTTGATAAAGTTATTTATGATAGGGAGAGACATGCTTATATATATAATAGAACTATAAGATCATTGAACAGGAGTGAGATCTCATTTTCAATGGGAGACAAAGCAATGGCTAAGGAACAATAAGTGTGTATGTATGATGAGTCATGGATTGATTAGGATAAGTATGGATATGTTTTGATGCATGAAATGGTTTTTCTAAGGTCATCAAGACTATGAAGAATGAAAAAACTACATGTTAGTCATTAAGTCTGAAGAAGCCAATATTGAAGTTTGTTAATTCAAGGGGAGTAGTGTTTGCAAGAAGGTATGTAAAGATACAAGTTAAAGTGTCAAGTATGCTACTATTTTCTATGTAAAAATTTCTTGAAGATAAGTTGAGTCATGAAGGGTATCAAAATTTTTGTCATCCAGATTAGTATGAAGTCAAAATGAATGTGAGTGAATCATATGTCTCAAGGGGAGATGTGTGAGGATGAGTTGAAAAGACAGGTCCATGGATTATCATCAAATAGTTGAAGTCAAGATAAGAGTGAGCACATAGTCCAAGGAGAATGCTTAAAGTAAGTGTTTGATGCATTGTTATAATTTGTTGTGTTCATGTAAAAAGTTTTCATTACTAGTTACCTTCTTTTCATTAGATGTAAAAGGGGGAAGAGTATGACTCAAAAACATGATTTTCAGAGTCTTGTAGGTACTTGCTTGTTATGGTATCCCATCAATGTTTCTGAAGGTGGTTGTCCATCAATGAAAAATGGGGATATTTTTGGGACATTGTGTCTTTTTTGTTGTCATTGATGTCAAGTGTCAACATTGATTTCAAAGTTAGTATATGTGTGAATCATGTGTGTCAGTATGAGGTGTCATCCATGAAATAAGATTGTTTTATTGGTAGTGAGTGTTCTTATGTCACGAAATTTTCATGAGTAACTATGTTCATCCAAGTTGTGTATGCATGGTGTAAGAAAACAAGGTGTTGTTTGGAGTTACTTGAATATGATATTCAAATTGTGTTATTTTGGCTTGAATTTACAATTATAGGTGTATCTAAGGTGTGTAAGTAGGTTTGCATGGTGAAGACAAGGTTGGTTTTCAGTCTAGGCATGTGGTGAAACAAGCTTATTCTAGGTCTTAGTTCTTAGATGTAGTGCAAGTAGATGACATGTTGGGTGCATGGAAGTATGATGCAGAGAAAGGCCACTAGGTAATACATGATGAAATGTGGTATGATGTTGCATGGAAAGTATAGATAGGTTTATCATGTTGTACATGATTTCCATTCATATATATATAAGCAAATGTTCAAGGTCATTTTGAAGACAAGAACAGTGAAGATAAGACATAGTAAGTATGGGTAAGTCATTGGTGGATGGAGATATGAATGAAGTGAACAAGGAATAAATGAGAATTGGATATATCTTCAAGGAGGTTGTTACAGATCTATGGTGTATCCAAATTTTCAAGTCAGGACAGTCAAATAAGGAAGCAAGAAAAAGTTGATTTTTAGTGTTATCAAGTTCTCAAAATTGTTATTTCCAGTTCAGAAGGTCAACTTTGGATGCTCATTAGAGAAATATTTATTTACATGGATGTATATTATATTTTGGGATACTATGGTATGAAGATAATAAGATTTAACAATAAGAATGAGATCTTGTTTGTATCATCAAAGTTTAATAAACCATCATTAACACTAAAAATCACTGTGTTATGATTTCAAAATCCTAGCTTTGGAGAAGTGACTTTATAGGAAATTTATTGTACAAGACCTAGAATTGACTTCATTTTGATAAAATTGATTATTTGAGGTTATATAATACTCCTCCATATCTCTCTAAAGATGTGATTTTATAGGTCTCTGGTTGTATGTAGACCCCACTCAAAAAGGAAAGTTTTATGGAAAGATTTTTAGTTTTGTGAAAAGGTATTTTCCATCAAACCTATTGAATAAACTACCATTTATGGAAGAATGAGAGTTTTAATACATGTATATTATAGTTTCATATAAATGGTTTATGTCCTCAGATATGCAATAGTGTGCCCTAGATTTGAAGACTAGTTTTTGGGAATGAAAATGACAGTTCCAGGGAAGTTTTCTTGATGGAGATCTATGTAAGGAATATAGTGTCTAATTTATGGCTATATGATCACATGGTGATGTATCTGACATCAAGATATTTCTATTTATATATAGTAATTATCATGGTTTGATGTCATCTGTTATTGTATTGAGCCTCATCTTTGAGGTCTAAGGTTTAGTGCATAAGAACAAGCATGTTCTTGGGATGGTTTCATGGCATAAGGTGATGATTCATAGATTTCCAGGTAATGGTGGAATGAATTATGAGATATTTGATGATGTTCCTAAAGTGATTCAATTATTTGGTTATGGTAATGTAGGATTCATCTTGAACCTTCATTATTTTGGTGAGATGACCTTGTTTATGGTGCAATTAGGCCTATCTTGAAGACCTAATGGAGAGATTTAACATGATGGTAGATTCGACCAACCTATATGGTCATATCTATTATGGTACAATCATGATGATTTTTTTATTATGTTGTTAAGATATATTCTCTATTTTAAGACTATTACATACATGCTATGGATAAGCACTTTGACATGTATATCAAAGCAAGCTGTAGAAGTGCACATTTGAGAGTGTTAATGAGATGGATAAGAATATAAAGAATTTTGGAGGAAGATATGAAAATAGGTTATGATGATAGAGATGAAGAGTATGTGGCATTGAAAATTGATGGAGAATTATTCTAATGATGTCTAATCTTAAAATGTCTGAGATGAATAAGGCCACCCATACATGACCTAGTTTGAGAGGAAGACCTAGTTTTTGTACAAGAGGATGAGCGGGCTAAAGGAGAGTGTGAGAGTGTTATGAGGTGTAAAGGAATAGAGAAAGGAAGAGGTATGAGAAGATGAGAAGGGCATATAAGAAGGAGATATAGGTCATTATACCTAATTAGCACATAGGATGGTGCATGTTTGAGTAAATGAAGAAGAAGAATGTGTGTTTGAGAGAGGGTTTTGATTGCATGAAGTGATGAAAAAGAGATCAAAATCCGTTGTTAAAGATTTTCAATTATTCATGTGATCATCCATCTTCATGTGTTTTAGGTTGGTTCTTGGTCATCTTATGGGATTGTAGCCTCCTTCTAGTGGTGGTGGATTACTAAATAAAGGGTTGGTCCTTCTTGTGGGGTTGGTGCCTCACTAAATCAGGGGTTGGTGCTCCTTGTAGGGTTAGTACCCTACTAAAGTAGGGGTTGTGCCTAGTTGGTGCCTCAGTAAATAAATCTAGTGTGATGTGTAATATTCACAAAATTAATTTTGTATTGAGTAATATATACATAATTTTCAGTGGATTTTTATTCCCCTTGAGAATTTCCAACATATATCTTTTCTCCTTGTGTTGAGTTCTCTTGTGTATGGTTGAATTTGCAATGCTTAAATTCTTTATTGATTAATGGAATGAATCATGTATGATGATGAATGATTAATGAAATGGAATGAATTTTTTAAAGGACATATTCAAACCCCCCTCATTACATCATTAGTTTAACAAATTGTAGCATATTTGAATCTTATAGTAGTAAAATCTAATTCCACCTAGCTTGTTGTTGAAGATTTTTTATCAAATTATCTACATTTGTATTTCCTAGGGTGTGTTTGTCTCATATTGACATCATTTTTTCAAGATTAGAATATAGGTCATCAACATACTTTCCAACCTTATCATTTATTGCATGGAGTTTTTTGATACATCCTACCAAAGTATTCATGCTTAATTTGACAACCCTCACATGCATATACTTCTTTCCCATGTAATATGGGGGTAGAATTCCCTCATTCTCCCCATTTGATCATATAGACTTGTTATTGCCTCAAATTTTGTGGATAGCCCATCCCAATATATAATTTCATCTTTGAATTTTTTAATTTTCTCATTGGATACATCTATTTTCTCAATAACCTTTCTTATAATATTCCACAATACTTGTTATAGCCATGGTACCCTTTTTTATCAATTATTCTTCCCATTTATTAGTAGCATAAATTATATCCTTATAATCATCTACATCTGCCAATGACTTGGGAGTTATGACAACAATAATATCTAGACACTCATGAGAGGCTATAGCCATTTTTGTACATAGATTGATAACATATCAACCTTTTCCGTAGGATGTTTCTAGTCTCTTTTGCCTTGTTAATGTCCTAGATGAGAGTCCATATGGCTGCTGGAGCTTCATGTTTCAAAATATCATTATTGTCATCTTCAAAAGGGATGTGAGTAATTTTATCATCATTCACTCCTTAATATTTCCCCTTGGAGTTGTAATTTCTAATGACTTGTGACCGTGGGGATATAAAAGGGTTTTTGACTACACCCTTGTCTTTTTTGGGGCCCTAGACTACCTAGATGATATAAGATGTTATATGTTGACAACCTCTAACTATGTTTTTACCTTTTCTCCTTTTGGGAGTATAACTTCCAACCATCTTTTTGTAGGGGAATTCCCCTCTTTTTCATCTCGGGGAACTTTCTCATATGGGTTAGGGATGGTCATAATTTCCTTAGAGGTAGAAGGAGAAATTTATAAAACAGGAAGTTGAATTGTGGGAACCTTTACCTCCATTACTACCTTTTTTGGTTCAAGCTATGAGGTACTTTCCCCTACTCTCCCATCCTCTTATCAGTTACAGCTTCTTTAGGTGGGACAACTATATGAGTTGGTTCTCGAACCTTCTCCTCTCTTGATCTTTAGTAACCTCATTAGTTTCTAGTGCCTTTTCAGCCGTTTCTAATGCTTTATCCATATGATCACTTATAAAATCATACAATTTATAGCTAGTGATACTTATTCCATTTTAATGTCACTCTTTCTCAAATATAAACACCTCCTTTGGTAATACCTCTACAATAGTTACATCAATTGGTGATATTTTAATTATAGGCACTATAACATCATGTTGTTGAGTTACCTTAGTAGTTTTACTTAACTCATCAATATTAACCTATGTGGTTTCTAATGGTTTATTGTCTAATGGAGGGAGGCCATCCCCTTCTTATTTTGTGAGGCTTTGTAATAAATTAATAAGTTCATGAGTTTTTGTTATTTCCTACTCTTCAATATCCATTATTTTAACCTCTGAATTTGATTTTCCCTAAGCCAATGTTGCAATAAAAGTTCCCTATGATCTAATGGGTGGTGTGGTGTCTATTGATTCTAAAATTTCTATCACTTTCTCACGTGCTCCAAAATTTACAATATTTCTAATAACAGGTGCACTTGTAGTTCCCCTTACTGTAGGGTTTCCAACCTTAGCTCTTTTATATCTTTAAATATATTTAAGACTAGGTTCCTCCTCTTCATCCACTCTTTGAATTGGTCCAATTTTTTATCTAAGATTTGGATCTATAAGTGGTAGGGAGCCTCTCAATTATTTTCCTTTCTTAGAGGGTCCCCAAAGAGTTACGGTAACTGTATTAGGTCTTGAGGCATGTGGGATCCTAGATTGTAATGGGAATTTTTGGGTAATTGGTACTTCATGGTTTTCATTAACATTTATTCAACATTTTGGGTTAAAAGGAATACAGAAGTACTTATTTTACTCATAACAATAATCCATTTTTATATTATACCTAAAGTAGGTCTTTTGGAGGGAGTTGAGGTACCTTTCCCTTCAAAGGTTCCATTGTAATTACACCTTCCTTCAAAGGATGAAAATCATCACTAAGAATTCTTGAAGTCCTGAATTCCCTCAGTACCACATTATTTAGCAATGATAGGTCCATTCCTTTCTGCAAGAACCATGTTAAGGTTCTCCTCATGTCACATATGTGGTCTTGATATGTAATTGTGGTGGTTCAGCCTTATTCCAATCTAGTGGTTCTATGGGCTGCCCAGCCATGTTCATGTAAATATAGTACTTGTTTCCCACTTGATTATAATTTTTAAGGACTTGAGGAATAACTGCCACTTTGAAATCAATTATTTTTTACAAGGTCATTCTTAATAAATCCCTTCATTTGATTTTTTCCTTATCCTTACAATCCATTAAAAAGTCCTGATAATGAGGTTCATGTTTATATGAGCTTCCTATGACTGTGTTGATTACCCATTTGATGTCATAATTAGGCCTTGACTCAAATTTATCCATTTCTAACCTATTCATTTCTTCATCTAGGAGTCTGACCTTGAAAACTATGGAGCATGTATATCTCCCAATAGAAATGGTGAATTTAATGTTTGTTTTATGCTTTCTAAAAATCAATTGATATACTTAAAATAGGTACCTTAGTTCATGAAGTGCCCATTTATCATATAAGTACATAGGAAACATATAAGGGTAGATTGAAGACCACCCACCCTTGTGTAGGTGAAAAATCTAAACTATGTGAAATAGTAACTAAATTCACTAATAACCTTCCTTTTAGTTGCATATATTATGAATTTCTCCCACTCTAGTCTGAGTAAACAAATGATTGGTGCAAATAAAGCATCCTGCGAGCTTCTAAATTTACCCCTTTTACTTTTAAAGTCTAGTTGAGGATAAAAATCATATACTCCAAAGTTTAAAATTTCCTTCATTCTCATAATTCCAAGAAGGTATTTATGGCATGCAATGTTGTAGACAAGGTAGGAGGTCATATAGAACTCACACTTTAGTGTAGATCCTTTTCAAATTTGTACTGTCATTTTTATAAGTTTATCTTGAATATAATTTCTTATGAGGTCAACCTATAATTTTTTCTCTTTCTTGAAGAGGATAATTTTGATGTATATGAACATATATTCTTGTAAATAATAAGAAAAACTCAAACCTTCCATTATACTTAACAAAGTGATGAGGTCCCAAACCTCCTCAAAAAAGTATGACCTAGTTAGCTTCTTAGGAGTTCTTGTATGAGAACCCATAACTTTTTGTAGAATATTATTATCTATGATTTTGGTGAAATCAAGATGAAGATTATTCCATAAATTATTTTTTGAATCAATGATAATGTCTACCACCTTTTCTATCCCAGGTAATCCCAAAATTACCTGGAATGTTTCAAGTCCTATTGAGATAACCTCATACCGGTACCATCCAACACCTCCATGGTCTCTGGATTGTAATTTTACACATATGCTCATACTAATTCAAGGAATTGAATAGAAGGAGGGAAGGTGGAGGCTAAAGAAATGTAACTAGCATCAATTGGTGTCATAAAATCACTCCTATTAGGGGTATGGAGTCTTTGAAAGAAGTCAATTAAGTATGCATTTTCTAAATCTGTGTATGTTACCTCGTCCAAGTATCTTGTGATGTGATATTTGACTTGAGTAATGGCTATTTGGATCTTCATCTTTGAAACATGGAGTGAAAAAAAACCTAGGTACACAAAGGGAAAGAAATAACTATATACAAGAGAGAAAATGATTGACTCGTATTATTTAAAAACCCTAGGAGTGATGAAAATATACAATTTTTGGGTTTGAAACTTAATTTTGTATGCACATCTTGAGACATCAATCAAAAAGCATACATGCACACACAAACCTCAATTTCATAATAGTATAACTCCCTACAACTTTCTCTTCAATTTGGAAGCTCCGTTCTCCTCTCAAGGGATCTAAAACACTCAATCTCATCATAACATAATAGAAATGTGAAGGAATTAAACAAAATTTAAATTATATAGTCATTCACACGAAGGATATTAATTGTGGAAGCTTTAATTACACTTACTTAAACATTGCTTTTGGTTTTTCATTTCTTTGTCAAATGTGAGCCATCCACGTGTACCTATTTGGTGTGAATCAAGGCTAAGGGAGCATTTTCAATTTTTGTAGTAACTACAAAAATGTAAAGTGTAAAGTCAAATGGGATGCTTGATATTGAGAAATGTTGTTGAGAGGCCATGTGTCCATCCTCGGGTCTCATACATGAGGATGCTCTTTGCATTTGCCCACCAATTGTGAAAAATGAAATTTTTAAGTATTCATGATATGATCACTTGTTAAGATGCATTGGTGGTGGAATGACGCATGTCCTTTTTAGGTTTTGGGGATCGAAGTGCACCTTCCACTTTCATATGATATGCAAATTTACAAAGTGCAGGGACAAAAGCTAAGCTCGTCCATCTTTTAAAATATTATATGGAAGATTTTATTTATCAAGTGATGAAGATTAGCTTGTATATTGTAACTTTATGTAAATTTAAAATATGTTTAAGAGGCATACAAGGGTGAATATACCTCGAATATTCTAATTTTTTAGGTGACGAAGATGGATTTACATTGTCCACATGTGCACCAAATGCGAATCTACAAATTTGTGAAGGCAACAAAGCCTTCCTTCAAATGTTTGAGCATATTAAAGAGATCCCTTATCTTTCCCATGCATTCATAAACATGTAGATCATTGACATACCATAAATCATGCAAAAATTTAAGTTATTCAAATAATGATATAGTGGACCCACATTCAACACAAATTTCTTCCCACTAAGATACTAGGGCCATAGGGAAAATATTTAAAGATCAGTCAACCATACAAGGTAGTATATTGTAAGAGTTAAGGACATTGGAAATCCACAGGGAAGCCAATGTTTACGTAAAATCTCAAAATGGGAACCAACACTAGATATGGCTTGGATATGGGTATCCCCATTAGGTACCACAAGGACCACATAACAAACTCATGGAAGAAGTATATCAGGTGCCTAATCTATTGGGTAAGCAGTCAAATAGGTAAACACAACTAACTTTTTTCAACCTAAAACATGCCATAAAAATTGAACAATGGATAAAAAATGATCATTGTATATTAGAGAAGGAAAAAAAAACAACACAAACGCAAACAAGAACAACAACATTGGACACTATACAAAAATATATATGAAGGCACAACTCAATCTAGGAAATTTTTTAGTTACCTTCCATTCATAGGAAACTCCAGTAATTATCCTTCTAAGTATCTCAATAAGAAAGTATGTTCTCTAATCCTATTTTATATGGATTAAGGACCCATCCATAGTGCATCAAACTTTCCTTGCTTCCCAGATTGTGGTATTATTGGAGTGTAACATGAAGATGTTATCATGTGCGGTTATTTTTGGAATCATTGCAAGATGGCACTGCAGACTAGTCATACTACTTGCTTATTGAATGACATGAAAACCAAGTTTGAAGAAAGATTCAAGACTAAAAAATATGGTCATTCCCTCCTTTCTAAACTTTCTTAGATAAAGAAAGAATGATAAGAGCCCATGAGATAATTTTTAGCAAAGTTCAATAAGTTTATCAATAAGATTCCTACTTATGCTTACCCTACTGTAGATAATAAAAAAAGGTTCTCCATGAATGTTTAGCTTCTTGAAGTTGGTTTCATACTAAAGAGAGAGAAAATTAATAATTTAAAAAATTCTCAATAACTTTCCATTGGTGTGGAACATGATCTTATCATGTAAATAAATATCAAGAACCATTCAATGAAGGATAAGGCCTAGAGTTTTAAAGATGAAAGAGTTGATCCATTACTGTAAAATTTGATCAATGACTTGAATTCATTGAAGAATTAAATTTATCAAAATGTGTCACATCAAAATTGGAACAGGAATCATATTGCAAGATCATCCCAAAGA
Organism: Taxus chinensis; assembly: GCA_019776745.2. Lineage (NCBI taxonomy): Eukaryota > Viridiplantae > Streptophyta > Pinopsida > Cupressales > Taxaceae > Taxus > Taxus chinensis. The sequence continues at coordinate 331,165,789 of CM034152.1, read as the reverse complement.
ATTATCTTGGAATCTCCACCAGTTAATGCAATATGTGGGACCAGTTTAGATGAATGAGAATAAATTATTGAATCACAAATCAAAGAAGAAGAATATGGATGTGTTAGGATTGGGTATTTTGAATTTTCACTAGATGAAGATCATGAGGAACCCACATATAGCTACACCTGTGCAATATTAACTCAAATACAAATAAATAAATAATCTTATTCTTCCACTACCCAAGAAAAGCATTTAAATCCTCATATGAAAACTCTATGAAAAAATAAAAAATAAAAGCAGGATCATTGATGTCTACTTCCATGGGTTCAACCAAGAAGAGGCTTGAGACTATCTCATCCAAGACTTTGGTTTCCTCTTCAAGTCATTATTTCATCCACTCTAGACAAATCAGATTTTTCTTTTATTAATCCTAAAAATACAAATCCTACTCTTTTCAAGAATTACATAGTCCTCAATGTGCTTACCACTTATATAAATTTTGATATCATTGACCATTGCAAGAAAGCAAAAAGTCAAATATTTGAGTCTGAGTACTTGAGGAATCATCCTAATAAATTTAATAGGCTTTTTGAGTTTATCAAAGGAAGTATTTCAAGATTATGTTCCAAAAATTCAATTTCCAAAGAATTGTCTCTTGCTTCTCATACCACTCCTTTTCATAACATTCTTACTTCCACACCCTCCACCTCTTGGAAGATAAAACCTTTCTATCTCCCCTTGTTCAATGGATATAAATTAAATAATTCCATTATTGACTTCAGTTCCTCTCATAATTTCATGCCTACAAATGTTTTTAAATTTATTGGTATCTCTCACTCTCACTACTTTTCATTGCTATTGTTTTCTCCCAAAATAACATCTCTGGTAGATGAGAAGATAATCTGAGTGGGTTGGATTTGAGAGAATGATGAACAATGAAAATTTATTTTTCATTGATAGTTAGGGATTTGTTCAACACTTAACTCAATGAATCAAAGCAAGGAGGTGATCAGGAGGAACCTTCACAAAGGGGATGGATTTACCCTACTAATTCTGGTTCTGTCTAGACCAAGGTGAGAGGACCTAATTAGGGGATTTAAATAAAGGAAAATCCCTCATGGCTTGGTTTTATCTATGGTTGGTGAAACTTAATTTTAAGAAAGTGTTGCCACACATACAATACTTCTCTCAAAAATATTTTTCAATTGATTTATTATAAGAACTTGACAATCAAATACAAATCTAACAGACATATAATGAGCAACTTCAGATATTGCATTTGAATAACATTATTGACCAAGGTCGTTTTAAATGATATTGGATCACAAAATTGGTTGGTTTCTTGGAAAATATTACTAGTAATGAATAAATTTTAATCTCATCTTTACAGAATAAGCATACGTATGGTTTTCAAGTATGATATGTGTAGTAGGTATGAAGGTCATTGTTGAAGGGATAAGGGTAGATATTATTATGAATTTGGTTTGTAAATACTCCCATGGAATGAATCCATCATTAATTGAAATATTTGGAAAGAAAAATCAAGTTAACACAATCTATGAAATAACGTTTTCATTTTATTGATACTCAATGTTCACAAAAGTCGTCTACAGTATTCACAATCCTAACTACAAATCATGGAGTTAGAGCTGAGATAAATAAATTGTTTTTATTTGTCTTATAAACCCAAAATACCCTTAATGGATAAAAAAATCTATTCAAAAGTGATGTTTCCTTTAGGATTTTACAACTGAATTGAACCACTGCAAAATATACACTATTCTATAATGCCCACACTGACTAGAAGAATGCATCAAATAATAAATACCCTTGTGTACTTCAGAATGTAAATATAACGTAAGATAGAAACAAAACTATATTGCCTCTTTCATTCCTTAAAATCATAAGAAACAATAAATTATAGCTTGATCAAAACATTCATAATATATTCATGTGAGTTTTAGATAAGGGACATAAACAAATGCCTTCAAATCTTGGTAATGGTTATACAGTGAAACCACCTTATCTCTTCCTTAAAGACTTATACACATATAGTCTTGCAAGAAACTAGAAACTGTAACTAAAAATTTAACTTGATCAAAAATTCTACAACTACCCCCAATCTGCCTCTCGGGAAAATGAAAGACTTTTACAATATTTAGTAGATGTGAGAGAGAGAGAGAGAGAGAAGAAAATTTGATCTCCTTCTACAACCACCAAAAAAAATCATTAAAATCTCAAAAGGAGCATAGGAAGCCTTCCAAAGTCATTCATTCCTTATGTCTTACATGTTTAGAGAAGAAACAGGAACCATACTTCATTAAGATGGGTGGTTGACTAACATTAGGACTGTAACTTAAATGTAAAATAAGTTTTCTTATTTTTCCCCACTAACTTCCATCAATTTTTAAATATGATGATACCAAAGTGAAGGGATTGAAGAGACCTTTCCAATTATATAAATTTTGTGAGATCTGGAGCTCTAGATCAAAATATATGTCACTTTGAAATTTTATATGTTGGGATGAATAAGAAAATGACATGTGGAAGCCTTTGATTGGTCTTAGAGATTTAATTTGCCTACGTGTGCTTTTCTTTTCCTTCACCATGTGTCAATATTTAATTGGATCCTAAGATTGGGCTTTACTTATTTTATTTCTTCTGAACTTGATGCCTTTTACTAAATTTCATTAATCCCAGGGCTTTAGATCCATTAGATTCTATACGTTTGAAGTGTAGGGGAACAATTCCATGTGTTCCCCTTTATGCCCTTAATCTATGTTATGCTCATTGTGAAGTGTGAACCAATAAGACAACGCCATGATCTTTTTCCTTGTAAGACTCTTATTTACCCATTACCAAGAATGAGCCAATAGGAAAGCTCCACACTTACTTTACAATTCACCTTTGATAGCCCCTTTACTGAAAATCATGAAACATGATTTAATATAAAAGCTCCATGTACCCTCTTTGTGTCATATCTCCTTACATTGTGATTTTTTTAGTGGTTGCGGGATTGGGCAGACCAAAAAATCCATTAAAATCTAGCTCACTTTAGGAACTTTATGTCTGTGGGAGTACGTTTGTTAGATTTGTGAAAGAGTGTCACCACATGTCCTGCTTGGACCATTGATCTTCTGTCATGTGTCACCATTTGATTATACCACCTAAACCCAAACTCAAAAAATTTATGAATTTTGACTCATTCTGTGGGCTTGAGATCTGACTAAGCCCATTTCCTCGAGCTTTGATAGAATAATGAAACATTTCCTTCCTCCACTCTTGAATCTTTTCCATGTTTCAACATTCAATTCTATCATTTGTCCTATTTACATCGTTGACCTCCTTGCCTTATCCCATGGACCTAAAAAAATTATGAAACGTGGTCTATTCCATATGTTTGAGATCCACCAGAGCCCATATGCTTGAAGAGTATCGAAATGATGACATGTGTTTATCTCATAACCATTGAATCTTCACCATGTGTCCTCTAGGAATTTTTGTACTGCTCGACAATGCAGAACTTTGAAGACCAAATGAACATCTATTAGCCCCTTAAAATGTAATCTTCCAATGCCTTTAAAATTATATCTCTTGGGATTTCAAATGTCAAGGGCTAGTGCTTTTGGAAGATTGAAATTGATGGTCATTCAAACATCCTAGGCTGTTAAAATTAATAAGTCCATTTTAACTTAGTTTTTCAACCAGTCCTTGCAATTTTATACCTTGTGGTCGAGTTGCATACTCTTAAGCCTTTATAGCTTCTAATTTTGGGATTATTTTGGATCATTTTGGTGTTGATTTGTAGGTTCTTATGAAATATGTAGACATATTCCCCATCACCCATCTATCTGAAGCTTTTACTTTGAATAACCACACCATTAAATAAGTCCCCTAATATTTTTGTTGAATCTTCTCATTTATTTTGCTAAGACACAAAATCTATTGTAAATTGATGCCTCTTCTTGATTCATACCTATATTTAAGGCATGGGGAATAGTATAGAACATACATGAATAGTTTAATACATGAGGAATCATTGAAAAAGACTAGATCAATCTAAGTAATTGGATTGAGCTCCAACAACAACTCCTACTTGGGAATGGGCACCCCATGTGGGTGCCACAAGAATAAAGACTAGATGCCTAGTCCATTGGGCAAGGAGTCATGGATTTAAAACACACATGGCTTCCAAAATAGATGCAAAACATGCCGGGGGAAAAATAGACAAGTACAAAAACCTGGTCACTTTAGGCAAGAGCACAAAAAGGGAAAAACAAGACAAACAAAATTAAAAAACTAAAACAGATCTATACACTATACAAAATTATACCTGACCTTCCATCTCAATCCAAGAAATGTTTGAGATGTCTTCCATTAACAAACATCTCCAGATAATTTCCTTCTAAGTCTTTGAGAAATAAATTATGCTCTCTAATCCTAATGTCAGTAGAATATGGTCTCATCGAGAGGGCATAAAATTTTCCATGTTTGTCATTGTATTCATATTTGTTGTCCCATAACAAGACCAGTCTCCAACATTGAAAACTCTTGCAATGACCTTATTTCTGAATATTTTCTTGATTTTTTCTCTAAAGTTGACATGTATTTTATGTGACTCTCTTCTTTCCTCATCTAACTCCATAATTTGATTAATCCTTGTCTCATATGAGCTTACTTCTTCTCCATCTTCAAATTACTACATGAACTGATATGCAAAAAGCTACAAGTGTAAGGGAAAAATGGCCTTAAGTCCATAAACTAGCCTTTCTAGTATACCTCTTAGTGGTAAATCTATCTACCCATAGTGCAAATTTCAGTTGCTCACCCCATTTCCTTTTATTTTTCTGTAATGTTCTTCTTAGGATCTTAAGCAAGTATTTATTGTTGGATTCAAATTGGCCATTTCCTTGAGGAAAATAATTTGATGCATAAGCCAAACTTATCCCATATTCCCTTTTTTCCAATGGTTTATATCTAAATATCATGGTATTGTTAGTAACTATCTTGGTAGGCACCCCAAATCTGTAAATGATAGTATTGAGAATAAAGTCCATGACTACTTGATGAGTTATTTTTCTAGTAGGAATGGATTCAACCCATTTGTCAAAGTAGTCAATGGCTACTAATATTCATTTATGACCAAAACTTGAAGAGTCTGATATTTCACCAATAAAATCTAGTCCCCATTATTTAAATGGATCTTTTATAGACATGGGATATGGAGGTAAGGCCCCACAGGCTTTCAATATTCCACAAAAATGTTGAAAAATCTCACACCTTATAACCAACAAGGCAATATCTTTGAACAATGAAGGCCACTAATGACATGCCCTCAATGTTTTTATGAGCAATGACTCTCCCAAAAAATGACCTCCACATACTCCCACATGAAATTTTGTAATTATCTTAGGTTCTTCTTCTTCAGTGACACATCTCAATGAAACTCCCTCTAGGTTCTTCCAAATTAGTTCATGATCAATCAAGATATACTTTTGGGAAACTAGCTTGAGTTTCCTTATTTGATTCTTATCTGAATGCATAGGAAAATTTAAATTTTTGGAGTAATAGAAAATATCTCTATACTAGCCAAAGTTATTACCTTTTCAGGAGGGTTTATCCATTCTTCTTCAACATTGAGTATGTCAACTACCTACATATTTCTCTCTACCATTGATTTTACAAGGGCTAGACCATGCACCATCTTGTTAGTTTGTATGTCCATGTCATATTCTTGAAGCTTGTTAACCCATCTATGTCTTTTGTTGGATACTTCCATCTTATACAAAATGTCCTTCACCATTGTATGAGGCACATATGTTATAATATTTGAGCTAAGAATATAAGGTCTTAAGATCTTGGTTGCTTTGATAAGAGAAAAATATTTCTTTTCCATGATAGAATACTTCAATTTAGATCCTTGCAAAGCTTTGCTAAAAAATAAATAGGATTTTCATGACCTTCTTCATTATTTTGTAACAGCACAGAGAAAATAGTGAATTCAAAGGCAAATGAGAACATTTGAAATTGCTTTCTATAATCAAGGCTAGTCAATATAGGGGAAGTTTTTAGTGCCTCCTTTATTTCATTAAATGCTTGGATAACCCCTTCCTCCAACTTAATGACTTGATACTTTTTCAACATATTTTTGATGGGGATACTAATCACTACAAAATTAGAAATGAACCTTCTCACAAAATTTATCTATCTAAAGAAGGACTTAATGCCTTTCCTAGACATAGGGATGGGAATCTTACTAATTTATTATACCTTTTATGGATCAATCATGACTCCTTTTGACACAATGTGTCCAAAAAAAAATTCCTTTTGCATGCCAAAGTGACACTTCTTAGGATTTAATGAAATCACATATTTTGTACATCTCGACAACATTTTTTAAAGGTTCCCCAAGTGGTCACCCCTTTTCTTATAAAAAATAGTTATATCATCTTGATACACTACAATAAAGTCATTGATAAGACAAAAGAAAGCCACATCCATGGCCCTTTGAAAAGTTTCTCTAGCGTTCATTAATCCAAATGGCATCCTAGTATAGACATATGTTCCCCATGGGGTAGTGAAGGTAATTTTGAATTGCTTTAATTATTTCACTACCACTTGGTTATATCCAGAGAATCCATCTAATATAGATAGAAGTTCTAATCATAAATCTTTTTCAATAAATTGTCCATATTTGGCAATGGATAATTATCTTTAACTAAGGATTTGTTTATATTTTTAAATCCACATAAAGTCTTGTGTCTTCATTCTTCTTTCTAACCGATTCCAAATTCGTTACCCTTGAGGAGTATCTAGTGGGTTGGATTATCCCACCATCTCTTAACTTTAGCAATTCTTCTTGCATATTGGTTGCAAGAATAGGGTTAATAGGCCTATGCTTATTTCTAAAAGGCTTAGTGTGGGGTGCTAAGGGTATCTCATGCTGAAACAAATCCTCCATATAAGCCTTTAACTTAGAATAAGACTAGACAAGGCATTCTTGATAATTTCTTAACAGTTAATATAATCCTCTTTTTCATCTTTATTCAAATTATTACCTAACCAAACATTTCTAGGATCTCATCCTGAATCCAAATTGTACTCCAAAACATCTTTTGGAAAAGTAGTAGAATTACAAACTTCTCTATCATTGTTATCAAAGGAATATTCTAAAATAGTCAATCCCCTTCAAATTAAATTAGTTTTTAATTGAATTACTTCTTTACTAAAAATATTTTCTTTCCCTTCACACACCTCTATCATAGGATCTAAATCAATGATCAAGTTAATGAACTCATCTTGGTAATTCATAAATTTGTTGATATGGGTAAGTGCAGCAAGTTAGGGGACAAAAAGGGGGTCATAAGTGGACGTCATATTGTAAATAACAACATACAACTTGTAGGGATTATTAGCAATACATACACTCAAAATTAGAAAAACTTATATTGATATGAATCGTAGCATCCGGAATCTAGTTTCTAAAATACTAATTTTTTAAAAATATGGACAAGAATAACTATATTAAATACTCAAAATTTAATGACTTGGTATTTTTTTTTAAAAACGCCTATAAAATTATAGTCCATTTGCCCACGATTTGGATGACCAAAAATATATATATATTTTTCTCCTTTTGTGAGAAGTTAGATGCCACTATCTATCTTGGGATGGATTTTATTTTTTATTTTTTTGAGTAATATTTTATTTTTTATGATTTTTTCTGTGAAAGTGGTATGAAAACATAAAGAAAACAGAGAACTTTCCATTTGCCCGCCATAACTTCATAAAAAAATATTGAAATCAAATAAAAAAAATTTTGAACATGTATATAATTTCACCATGGCTGGGATGGTATAAGTTTTATCACATTCTGATAAGTGAAACAAAATTTGCAGTCTTAAACCTAGACATAAAAATTCACGGCAAAAAGTGTCTTAAAGACCTACTATTAGTAAAAAATTATAAAATGATATTTATCCTATTCTAGTCACTTTAAAATTAGTATTTCTACAAAGCTAACAGTCTCCCCTATGCAATGGTACCATTTTTATGACATATTTTTTAATTTTCGGCATGGTTCAAGTCCATCGAAGACTAAATTTGATGTTTTGTTGTTTTGAATGTAAAATTCAGGATTTGATGTCCACTTAATTGTCCCCCAACTTGGTGCACTTACCCATATGTTATCAAATACTTTTCATTGTTGTATATTATCATGTATATAAGTTTAAACTAGTACTTCCAATTCAAACTTATAGTAAGGGGGTGAATCCTAATTGTCATACTATGAACCCAATATTATCAATCTATCAGCTACTTCATTGTGACTTCTCTCATAGTGCTCAATATTAAATGAATCAAAAGATTCAATGAGATCTCAAGCTGCATTTTTGTACTGTTTTAACCTCTTATTTTTTGCTACATATAACTTTCTTACTTTATTGATCACTAACTCAGAATCCACTTTAACTATGAGGTCTTTTATTCCATGTATCTAAGAAAATATTAATCCTAGCAAGAGTGCTTCATACTCAGCCACATTATTGGTGCTTTTAAAATTCAATTTAAAAGAAAATTTGAAAAAGTCATTGTTTGGAGAACTCAACACCACTCTTGCACCATTATCACTTCTTGAGCATGCTCCATTAAAGGTCATGATCCATAGGACATCATGGTCTTCAAAGTGATCATTTTCATCCATACAATAATCTTCAAAATTAGCATTTATAATAAAATTCTCCATGTCAACATGAGCAAACAATACTTCATAGGAATCCTTGTTAGGATCTTCAATGATATGTAACATCTTATCTTCTCTGTATAACTTGACCAATTTCCCTTCCAAAGGTATGTAAGAATAAGACATATCCATTTAGACACTTCCTCTCACACTATCTTCCCACTTTCTTTACAAAAATATCCCTCATTTGGTAGGGAATTCAATAATGACAACATTCGTAGTCAATTATTTTCTTGGATGTGTTCCCATTTGTACAATAAGGCCTTTCACATATCCCACCACACGTACTTCTATAGAATCCATAACATAACATCTCCTGACAGTAGGATTTATCTTAAGTTCTAACTCATTAATGAATGTAAAAGGCATGATGTTACATGAAGCTTCATAAACAAACATAAAATTGTGCAAGAGCCACTCATTTATAATAAGTGATTTGAAAAGGGGGTCAACATCCAATCGTGTTTCTACTAAAGAATTTCCTAAATATAGCATAGGTGGATTTTCAATATCTTCTTCAATTTCTTGTAGCTCAGCTTTAGCAATTGTTGGGGGTGATCTCTCATCAACATGCTCTTTATTGGCAACAACCTAATATTATTTAAAGCCCAAATACTCAAAGTCATGATTTCTATGTTGAGGTATCCTTAAAAATTCTACAATGGGAACTATAATATTTATCTAAATTAAAAGCTAGGAAATATCACATATATTATATTTAGTAAGAGGAGTATTAGAAGGAATTGTTAGAGTTTTTTTAGATGGAACTTCTATGGGTGTGACTTACTTTTCAGCTTGTTTGTCAGCTACTGCACCATGTATCTTTTGCTTCTGATTATGGTCATCCTTTTTCAAAGGAGATTGGTTTGCATAATGATCCTTACCACAATTATAACAGCCTCCTAAAGGTCCCTTTTTAGGCTCAAATTCATTCCCAGCCTTAAAGTTATCATTCTGACCTCCATAGGACTTATGCCCATTATTATTGCTCTGACAAAGTTATTACGTACATTAGCAGTAAGCTTATTCATTATTGTTTTCTTATTATTATCAGCAGAGAACTTACTTTTCATACCAAACTTCTTCCATGGTCCTTTCTTAGGTGCTAGATATGATGAAGAGAAGTTGGGAATTTTCTTTCTTACTTCCTCCTTATGAGAAGAAATTACCTTTAATTTCTATTCCTACCTTATGGATTTTTCAACAACCCCTTCCATAGTGGTTGGGTTGTGAACATCTACCTCATCCCCTATAATGGGATTATGTCCCATGATAAACTTTTGTATCTTGAACTTCTCATCAGTTTGATATTGAGGTACATATTTAAGGAGTTTAGTAAATCACTCCCAGTACTTTATTACTGTTAATTTTCTTTGGGTTAAGTTTTGAAATTCAGTCTTCTTTTATCATAGTAAAGTTGTGGCAGCCATCGTTTCCTAAAATAAATTTTAAATTGATCCCAAGTAATATTATTTTCATCAATGTTCAACTCAGCATTACAGTTATCCCACCATTAAGATGCTTCATGGGAAAGTTGATATGCTCCCCATGTTGCTTTTGTTTCCTCTAAGAAGTTCCTTATTGCAAAGTACTTCTCCATTTTGCTAAGCCAATTCTTAGCTCCATCTCCTAATGTGGTGTCATCAAACTTAGGTGGACTTATCATTTTATATCATTAGTGAGTTCAGGTGCCAGTCCTGCATTTTTATTTTCTCTACAGATCCGACATGTTTACATTGTTATTATCAAAACCCAAATTCCCCAAATTGGTGTTGTCCAAAGGAGGTGGCTGATTGTTATTACCAGCATATTGTTCCTCCTCATTTCCCATTACTTATTGTTCAAGTACAGTCAAATGATCTCTTGTGTCTAACAGGGAAGCAAGGGTCTCATCAAATTTTTGGGCAGTTGTTATTTCTCCACCAAGTGGTGGGTTGTTTGTAACATTTCCTCTTGTCCTAACCATTTTCTGTTAACAAGAAAATTTAAGTTTTATCAAATTATGAACACAATAGGTCTAAGAGCTATAAACCTTTAGCTTTAGTACCAAGATGTAACATCCCCATTTTAAGACTTTAGAAACAAGGGAATTTTTTTTATACATAATGTTATCTAATCTAAATAATAATAACTTAGAACACACATTCCATGCCAATCAATATCATAACAGATAACCATACAAAGCTATAAATGACTTGGTGAGCTACTGATATCTCATTTCATGACTCAATTAACAACTGATCTCTCATGTTACTTCAGTATTGAATACTTTATGTATATCAAGTATACTTGTTTCTCTTACCCTGTTCTGGGTACTGAGTGTTCTATTTAAGAAACCTATCTGAATATTTGTAACCAATATTCATCTGGAATCACATTCCTTAAACTATGTGACATAGGACAATGCAACCAACAACTTATGATACTTTGGCCAAAGATTTCTAACATACTATTCATGTTACTATTCCTAGACAACATAATCGTCTAATCAGAATACATCCTTTACCCCACTCCTCTATTATCTAGAATGTTCTTCACTAACTTCAGTTAATCCACTTGTCCAAGGTTTGACCCTAATGCAGGTCAGTGACATAATTTAGAATAGGTATTCACTCGCAATGACCTAGGGTATATAGACATAACCTATCGACCTAAGTCAATTGGATATGCCTAGTTATTCTAAGTCATTATGAGTCACTTCCTATGCTAAATCATAACTCTAAACTAACTTAGAGAGAAACAGAGTTCAAGTCCAAGTTTGGGTAGGTCTAGATGAACCAATGTTGAAGAGTGTTGTAACATGACAACTACAACCTTGTATCCTTGTGAAGACCCAAGTCTTCAAGAAGGTGTAGTTCTGTAGTTAGTGTGTGCCAACATCTGACATGACTACTTCATTTCGACGTACACACCTCAAATAGGTCATTTCCACTTAATTAGTTTAGGATTAAGATTCAAATTACAGCAACCTTACATAACCCTAATTCTAACAACCTTTATGGTTTCCATCCTTATTTGAGTTGGTTAACTAATATGGAACTTCATAGACTAATGATTGCTTTATGTTCAATTAACGTTTTTCTTAACATTCAATTAATTGAAAATAGAAGCAACATTTATCAAATAATTTAATTAATGTTCCTCAACCATTCAAGGAATGTATAAGAACCAAAACAGGTTCTGATAAAAAAGGCTTCATAAATATGAAGTCTAAATGGTTGTCAAAATCATATATCATTCATTTATTTTGCATCCTTTTTAGAAGAGGAGAACCTTCCTCATTATGGCTAAGTATTAGGATTTATCATACCCATATCCAATTTACACATCCTGACATTATAACTACACGTTCATAACATCATAATCAACCATTCAAGATTAAGTAATAAAATCAATGTACATGAAACTTAGTAAGTTGCATTAAAGTAAGGGAATTTGTATTAATTCCCATTTATCTAGATAATTTACAAACATCAAAAATAAGGATCCAATCATATATGAATAACAACATCAAGGATATGATTACAGATTTTTCCTTCTCATTATGAATAAGAGAATAAACTTAATTATTTTAAGTAACTTCAGTATTTTCAATTCATCAAAATAAAATACACATCTTACAAAACTATGCATTTTTGGCATATCTCATGTACACAACATCAAGATCATTTAGGAATACAAATTATCTTCCTTCAATACATTTCAATAATACCTCATAATTCTCTATAACGGTCCAGAATTTTAATTCAACCAATAAATCATAAAATTTATCACCTTCCTTTATCACTTATGAAGTCCATCTGCAAAAATTGCTAGCACGGGTCAGTTCATTGAACTGAGCATGAGAAGCACAAAGAATTAAAATGAAATACTATTAAATAATTGTTTCATTAAACTAACTCTGCTTTAATGAAACAGTGAGGTCAATCAGACAAATAAATCATAGTAATAACAACCATAAAAGAAGAACAATTAATCAATTTGAATAAAATTCAAAGAAATTTCATGATGTAATCTACAATCTACAACATGTTATCAGATAAATATAATTTCATCCAATACATGTATCCATCTCAAATAAAAGTAACTTCTGATTATTCCCTTCACAAATTATCTTAATTATAAATACAAATGTAAATAAGTTTCTCACACATCAAATGTTGCATCCTAATCCCAAATTCAAGGAATAGCCTAATTTATCAAGTTAGACCAAATATCAACATTAAGATAGAATTTACTCAATGTACAACATCTCACATTAGTCTTTTGTCTCAATTATTAAAAGCCTTAACACAAGGCAAGAGAACAAGCAAGTAGCAATGAGGACTACTCAAGGCATTAAGGATAGTAGTGCAATTGATCCAATTAAATCTAACGACCAGATTTACCCAAAGGATGAAGGACGACTATGATGAAATAGTAAGAGCTTCCTAAATAATTTGGTTAGCCTGAATCCCATACACAACTTCAGAGAAGAGTACACAACCCATAACATCCTATTATTTCCAAAGGCAGTGGTCAGGCTTCACCTTAGAGACTGAAGAAGAAAGATTCAAATGCCATGATCAGAAGGGAATTCCAAATTTCTACCACATGAGAAGAATGTCACAGAGGATAATGCAGACCCTTCACTACTTCCCAAACTCCTTATAAAATAAAACACATAAAATAAGAGATCAACATAATATGTGACTATTGTGGTTGAAACAGAATTAAACATGTTTTCCCATCATGGAAAACCAATGACTGTGATATTAAACCATATAAAAAAGGAGAGGTAATGACAAAAGTTACAAAATGACATACGGGTAATTATAGTACCAACATTCACTCAAGAATGTTAAAGTTTCAGTCAAGAGCCAAAGACTAACCAATTCCTCCAATCATGGAAATAAAACAATCAGTGAGAAATACTCTTAATCGAATCCTCATAGAGGTAAGAGAAATATATCTTATGAAAGGACAGAGAAGGTTCCTTTGTGATTAGATTCCAAGAAGGTACAACCTAAGATCAACATAGCTTAGCTATAGGCGTACAACTATTAACAAATTTATTCCCTCCAATATTTCTCAGAGATCAAAGAATGAAAGATTCCAAAAATCCCCTTATTCAGAACCTGCTTTGATAGTTCAAAAACAAGAAATGACAACCGCAATTTCAAGGATCATCCTTAATTTCATGATATCCCAATCATGAGGGTTTTAAAAAATTTACTCCAACAACATACTCAAGAGATCAACCCATTTTAGGGATAGTTAAACAAAAAACAACAACAACATCTACTTCGAAAGGGAAGAAGACAACAAGAACAAAGAAAAGAAATCTCAAATAGAGCTATAAGGATAACCCAGCATCAACTCTAACAAATCTGACCCTCAAAACATACCCAACCAACAGGATCTCACCTATGTAACCTTTAGTTCATTACTCGAGAACTTAAGAAACACAATATATATAAGATCAAAAGAAAGACTTCAAACAAGGGTATCCCCAACTCAAAAGCCTCAAAATCAAAGTGCTCAAGAAATGAATAACCCATAGTTTCCTTAGAAGAACCAAATTCAAGTAACCAGTTTTTTTTTAATGTAATAAAACCTTCACTCTTGTTTCCATACAAGAAGAACCCACAAAAAAAAAGATTCCAAACATTAAATAACTGCCCAGCTTCCATCATGTATTGAATCCAAAGAATAGATAGAGTATACAAAGGTTTCAAGAAGAAGGCACACATATTCAATTTCCATAAACAAATTCTTTATACAACTTTAAATCAAGCATGCATAACATAAACTTCCAACAGTAACATAACTTCCACAAAACCAAGAAGCGACAGTGAAGGGTATGCTTTTACATTCTACAACCCAAGCTACAGCTTGGTTCGAAACTTAAAGACACATATATCATTTCCATAACCCATTTTTGATCAAATAAGAAGGATTCACACATGCACCTTGTTACTCAAATTACCACAATATTTAAGGTGAAGTTCAACAACAAATAATCTGGAAATCAACTCAATGACTTCCTTTCCAAGTAGAGATTACTCAATCAAAGAATACAAATATTATTCAAGCAAGGAAACCAAATAACCATCACAGAAATAAAAACCCATTTATCTCAAGAGAACAAAGTTGTTTTAATGAATACACTTAGAGAAAAATAGAGGAGCTTAATGGATAGAGCCTATCGTGCCTGATAGTGCTTCTGTCTATTCGAAGAATATTTCCAGTTGAGCCTTCACAACTCCCTCTTCTCCAAATGAAATCAACAACCAGAAACTTCTTCCTCAAATGCCTCATATACTTCCATTGGATTGAAAATAGTCTAAGAGAGTTAAAAATAATAACAAATTGAAAATAGGACTACTAGTTCGAAGAACCAAATAGATCCATGCAAAGCAAAAATTGGAATGCATGAAATACCAAAAAACTCCCAAAAATCCACTTGCATGGTTTCCAAGGTGGTTTTCTCACCAAAAATGATGACAATTAATGTCATTAATTCCCAGTCTCCCACCTAAATCTCCATGTCACCACCATCCAAAATTGGCGTGTCCAATTTCAAAAAGAACATGTATTGTTAAATTTAAAGATAGTGCTAGCTAGGATCACCTATAATTTCCATGCCCCTATTAAACTGACAATACGTAATGATTTAAATTCAAAAATCAAATCAAATAAAATACTTAGGAACTGTCGTCATGCCTTCAACTTGTCATATGACCCCCTTATGTCCCCTTTTATCCTTACATTAGTTTAGGATAGATATCATTAGCTTAGGGTATGACCTTAGGTTAGTTTAGAAAATATTTACCTTAGGTAAACTTGTCACCTTAGGATAGGCTATACTTTCTACTAATGTAGTATTAAGTAATAGGTTAAAAATATACCTATCATCACCTTAGGTTGTTTCCAAATCCCTAACTTAGAAAACATGCAACATAGGTTAGGATGAGCAAGATTAGAGTAGGCATAGATATACGATAGATCCAATTTACCTTAGGTTAGAATCCCGTTAGGATATATCTTATAGATCTAGGACTTAGGCTTTACCCGCAATAGTCCTGAAGTAGGTGTCTTTCCAACTTACGTCATTCAGCATTCATGAGAAGTTGACAAGAAGATATGATTACACGACTTACAACAGAAAGCACAACATTAACTTCTAAGAAGGTCAATGAAATTGAAATCCTACAAAGGCTCAGTCTTTTATTTCCTTCAACCATTGAATGTCAATTTTCCATACAGATCAGGTAAGAAGAATTAAAACATACCTTGGATCAATGGAATTGATCCAAGGTCTCATTATTATATAGAGATAAATTTGCAAACAACTTTACCAGTTTACAACCTCAAACAAAATGGATTCCTTACAAGCAACAATATTTCAGCAATTGAATCCAAGAAAAGAAATAATTTATCCATGGCAAGCATGATTTCAACAGTCAAAAGAATACACCTTCTTAGAAAAATCGCATGTCAACGCTTGCATTACAAAGAGGAGAAGTTAACACTTTATCATAGGTGTTACATACTTCCCTCCTAAAAAGAATCATCGTCCCGATGATTAACTTATTTAAACAAATTTTCATCAAGGACAATCCATTTATTAAATTTCTTTTCACATTTTCATAACCTTTTCAGATTTTAAATTTTTCCAAAAATTAGCATTTACGTAGTTGTTTATTTCAAACAATGAAATATAGGTCCAAAATCGGTAGATTTATTGTCATAAAAGAATAAAATCACAAATTTTATCAGTCAATAGAATCAACTATGTCCAAATAAATATGGAAAAGTAGTTTTCATATCTTCCAAATTTTCCCAGGTCACACTATCCTCATTAAACTGGTCCCACTGGACCTTCATTGACTTATTTCATGATTTCTTAAGTGTAATTGGTGAGTTTCTAGCACTTGTATAGGCTTAACCACGATTATTCCTAGGTCTTGTACCTAAAAGTAATTCCAATTTAACACATGTGATAAATCTGAAACATATTTCTTAAGCAAAGAAATATGGAAAACATCATGCATTCATGACAAAGAAGGGGGTAATGCTAAACGATAAGCTACATGGTTGATTACTTCAACAATTTCAAAAGGTCCCACATAACAAGGTGATAACTTGGCAACCTTGCCAAAATTTATAGAACTTTTTTTCAGTTTAACCCGAAGAAAGACCTTCTCACCAAGTTCAAATTTCCTATCAACCCGCTTCAAGTCAGCATAACTCTTTTTCCTATCTATTGCTTCTTTCAAGCGTTCACAAATCATTTTAACTTGTTGTTCCATTTCCGTAAGGATTTCAGGTCCAATTACCTCTCTATCCTCAATGTTGTCCCAACTAACAAGGGTTCTGCATTTCCTATCATATAATTCTTCAAAAGGTGCCATCTTTAGAGAGGTTTGATATGTGTTATTGTATACAAACTCAACTAATGAAAGGTACTCTTCTCATTTATACTGCTGATCCATATAATACATTCTTAACATATCTTCTAAAACTTGATTAACTATTCCAGTTTTTCCATCTGTTTCTGAATGATATGCAGAACAGAAATTTATCTTAGTTCCTAAAGCTGCGTTAAGTGTTTTCCAAAACCTTGAAGCCATTATTGGATCTCTATCAAATATGATTAATATAGGTACTCCATGTAATCTGAAAATCTCATGAACAAACCTTTTTGTTAAAACAGGTGAATCATCCTTAAGATTACCAGCAATAAAGTGTGCTACTTTGGTTAGTTTATCAACAACAACCAGAATAACATCATGCTTATTTCTTGACATAGGAAACCCTTGTACAAAATCCATGCTTATCACTTTCCATTTGTACTGTGGTATGTTGTGAGGATACAATAAACCAGCTGGATGCATATGTTCAGCTTTAACACGTTAACATTCTAAGCAATGTGTCACAAACTCAATTACATCCTTTTTCATCCCCTTCCAGAAATATTGTTGTTTTATATCAGCAAGCATCTTTGTAATACCAAGGTGTCCAGAAAAAGGTGAATTGTGAAATTCAACTAATAATTTCTTTCTTAAATCCTTTAGCAAAGGTACGTAAACCCTATTTTCAAATCATAAGATTCCTTCATTATCAAAGTGAAAACCTTTATATCTCTCATCATTTGGATCTACAGCAAGTGTTGTTCTTACTTGTTGAAAATAAGAATCAGATTCCATAACGCTCTTTACTTCATCTTTGAACTGAGTTCTCAACGTTATAAAAGCAAAAATGTGCTTCCTATAACTTAGAGCATTGGATACCCTATTCTCCTTACCTTTAATGTAACTTATGTCAAATTCATATTGAGATAAAAACTCTAACCATCTTCGTTGTCTTGCATTCAGATTTGGCTGAGTAAAAATATACTTCAGTCCAAGATGATCAATTTTTAATTCAAAAGGTTTACCAAGCAGGTAATGCCTCCAAACTTGAAGTGCATGAACAATGGCAGCAAGCTCTAGATCATGTGGAGCATAATTCAGCTCATGTAACTTAATTTTTCTACTTTCGTAAGCTATGACATGATCATTTTGTAATAGAATACCTCCAAGACCTTCCCTGGAAGTATCCGTTACAAGAGTAAAGTCTCCATTAGGGTCAGTACAACCAAAATAGGTGCTGAAGTTAACTGATCCTTCAAATTTTTAAATGCAGATTCACATTTCTCATTCCACACAAATTTCTTATCCTTTTTCTGCAATGAAGTTATTGGTGCAGCAACTTTGGAGAAATCTTTAACAAATTTCCTATAGTAACCAGCAAGACCCATGAAGCTTCTAACTTCATGTACATTATTTGGTGCAGGCCACTCAGTTATAGCTACAATTTTAGAAGGATCTACAGCTATTCCATCTTTTCTTATAACATGACCCGAATAGTTAACTTCTGTGTCATAGAAAGAATATTTAGATAACTTACCAAATAACTGTCTTTTTCTCAAGATTTCTAAAACTATCTTCAAATGCTCATGGTGTTCCTCAATACTTTTAGAATATATGAGAATATCATCCAAGAATACAAGCACAAATTTTTCCAAGTATTCTTGAAAAATATTATTCATTAAATTCATAAAAGCTACAGGTGCATTTGTTAATCCAAAAGGTAAAACTGTGAACTCATAATGTCTATACCTTGTTCTAAAAGTGTTTTATGAATGTCCTCATCCTTAATTTGTAACTGATGATATCCGATCGAAGATCTATCTTAGAATATACCGATGCTCCACGCATCTGATCAAATAAATCATCAATTCTAGGAAGTGGATATCTATTCTTAATTGTTTCCTTGTTTAACATTCTGTAATCAATACACAATCTAAGTGTTCCATCTTTCTTTTTCACAAAAATTACCAGTGCTCCCCAAGGTGAAACACTTGGTCTAATCAAACCTTTAGAAAAAAATTCTTGCAACTGTGCCTTAAGCTCTACCAATTCAATAGTAGTCATCTGATAAGGTGCCTTAGAAATAGGTTCAGTTCTAGGTTTGATTTCAATTATGAAGTCAAATTCCCTTTTGGGTGGAAGACCTGGTAATTCCTCTGGAAACACATCACTGTAATTTTGTAACAACGGGTAACGTTCTAAGAGATCACTATTTTCTTTAGTAGATTCTAAAATTTTTACTGCATACAAGATACAACCCTTATTTTTGGCCTTTTTAAGTTGCATAGCAGACAATTTCCTAACTGAAATTTCACGTTTCACACCCTAAATCTCTGTTGTTTTCTACAGGTCATCTAAACAACTAATATGTTTTTCAAAATAGTCCACTTTTTCTTTATGCTCAGATAGCCAATTAACACCTATGATTACATCATAAGACCCCAAAGGAGCAACATAAAGATCAACTTCTGTGGAAAAACTAGGTAAGTCAAGGACTGCTCCAAAAAGACACATACTAACTATATGAACAACATTATTCCCATAATGTACAGTCCATGATTTATCCATTTTTCATTTTATTTTTATGCTAATTTACTATAAATAAAACATTCAGTAGCTCCCATATCAAAAATAATAGTTACAGGTATGTCAAATAACTTACCCGAAACTTCTATGGGTGTGACTTGCTTTTCAGCTTGTTTGTCAGCTACTGCAGTGTGTATCTTGTGCTACTGATTACGGTCATCCTTTTTCAAAGGACATTGGTTTGCATAATGATCCTTGCCACAATTTTAACATCCTCCTAAAGGTCCCTTTTTAGGCTCAAATTTATTCTCAGCCTTAAAGTTATCATTCTGACCTCTATAGGACTATTGTCTGTTATTATTGTTCTTGACAAAGTTATTGCGTACATTAGCAGCAGGCTTATTTTTTGTTGTTTTCTTATTATTATCAGCAGAGAACTTATTTTTCATACCAAACTTCTTCCATGGTCCTTTCTTAGGTGCCAGAGATGATGAAGAGGAGTTGGGAACTTTCTTTCTTACTTCCTCCTTATGAGCAGAAATTACCTTTAATTTCTGTTCCTGCCTTATGGCTTTTTCAACAACTCCTTCCATAGTGGTTGGGTTGTGAACATCTACCTCTCCCCCTATAATGGGATTCAATCCCATGATAAACTTCTGTATCCTAAACTTCTTGTCAGTTTGATACTGAGGTACATACTTAAAGATTTTAGTAAATTGCTCCCAATAATCTGTTACTTTTAATTTTCCTTGGGTTAAGTTCTGAAATTCAATCATTTTCTGATCATAGTAAAGTTGTGGCAGCCATCGTTGCCTAAAATAACTTTTAAATTGATCCCAAGTAATATTAGTTTCATCAATGTTCAACTCAGCCTTATGGTTATCCCACCATGAAGATGCTTCATGGGAAAGCTGATATGCTCCCCATATTACTTTTGTTTCCTCTGAAAAGTTCCTTATTGCAAAGTACTTCTCCATTTCTCTGAGCCAATTCTCAGCTCCATCTCCTAATGTGGTGCCATCAAACTTAGGTGGACTTATCCTTTTTATATCATTAGTGAGTTCAGCTGTCAGTCTTGCCTTTTTATTTTCTAGCTGATCTGGCATGTTTACATTGTTATTATCAACACCCAAATTTCCCAAATTGGCATTGTCCACAGGAGGTGGCTGATTGTTATTACCAGCATATTCTTCCTCCTCATTTCCCATTACTTGTTGTTCAAGTACAGTCAAATGATCTCTTGTGTCCAACAGGGCAGCAAGGATCTCATCGATTTTTTGGGAAGTTGTTGCTTCTCCACCAGGTGGTGGGTTGTTTGCAACATTTCCTCTTGTCCTAACCATTTTATGTTAACAAGAAAATTTAAGTTTTATCATATTATGGACATAATAGGTCCAAGAGTTGTAAACCTTCAGCTCTGATACCAAGATGTAACATTCCCATTTTAAGACTTTAGAAACAAGGAAAAAAATTGTATACATAATGTTCTCTGTTCTAAATAATCATAACTTAGAACACACATTCCATGCCAATCAATCTCATAACAGATAACCATATGCAGCTGTAAATGACTCGGTGAGCTACCGATCTCTCATTTCATGACTTGATTAACAACTGATCTCTCATGTTACTTAAGTATTGAATACTTTATGTATATCAAGTATACTTGGTTCTCTTACCCTGTTCTAGGTACTGAGTGTTTTGTTTAAGAAACCTATCTGAATATTTGTTACCAATATTCATCTAAAATCACATTGCTTAAACTAGGTGACATAGGACAACGCAACCAGTAGCTTGCAATACTTTGGCCAAAGATTTCTAACATATTGTTCATGTTATTATTCCTACATGGCATACTCCTCTAATCAAAATACATCCTTCACCCCAATCCTCTGTTATCTGGAATGGTCTTCACTGACTTCAGTCATTCCACTTGTCCAAGGTTTGACCCTAACGCAAGTTAGTGACATAATTTACAATAGGGAGTCACTCACAATGACCTAGGGTATATAGACATACCCTATCGACCTAAGTCAATTGGATGTACCTAGTTATCCTAAGTCATTGTGAGTCACTTCCTATGCTAAATCATAACTCTAAACTAACCTAGAGAGAAACTAAGTTCAAGTCCAAGTTTGGGTAGGTCTAGATGAACCAATGTTGAAGGGTGTTGCAACATGTCAACTGCAACCCTGTATCCTTGTGAAGACCCAAGTCTTCACAAAGGTATAGTTCTGTAGTTGGCATGTGCCAACATCCGACAGAACCACTTCATCTCAATGTACACACCTCAAGAGGTCATTTCCACTTAATTAGTTTAGGATTAAGATTCAAATTATAGCAACCTTACATAACCCTAATTCCAACAACCTTTAAGGTTTCCATCCCTATTTGAGTTGGTTAACTAATATGGAACTTCATAGACTAATGATTGCTTTATGTTCAATTAAATTTTTTCTTAACATTCAATTAATTGAAAACAGAATCAGCATCTATCAAATGATTTAACTAATGTGCCTCAACCATTCAAGGAATGTATAAGAACCAAAACAAGTTCTAATATAAAAGGCTTCATAAATATGAAGTCTAAATGGTTATCAAACTCATATATCATTTGTTTATTTTGCATCCTTTTTAGAAGAGGAGAACCTTCCTCATTATGGTTAAGTATTAGGATTTATTATACCCATATCCAATTTACACATCCTGACATTATAACTACACGTTCATAACATCATAATCAGCCATTCAATATTAAGTAAGAACATCAATACATACAACTTAGGAAGTTGCATTAAAGTAAGGGAATTTGTACTAATTCCCATTTATCCAAACAATTTACTGACATCAAAAATAAGGATCCAATCAAATATGAATAACAACATCAAGGATATGATTACAGATTTTTCCTTCTTATTATGAACAAGAGAATAGACTTAATCAGTTTAAGTAACTTTAGTCTTTTCAATTCATCAAAATAAAATACACATCTTACAAAACTATGCATTACTGACATATTTCATGTCAACAACATCAAGATCATTTAGGAATACAACTTTTCTTCCTTCAATACATTTCAATAATAACTCAGAATTCTCTATAATGGTCCAAACTTTTAATTCAACCAATACATCATAAAATTTATTGCCTTCCTTTATCACTTACGAAGTCCATCTGCAAAAATTTCTAGCACGGGTCAATTCATTGAACTGAGCATGATAAACACTAAGCATTAAAATGAAATGCTTTCAACTAACTGTTTCATTAAACCAAATCTGCTTTAATGAAACAGTGAGGTCAAGTAGACAAATAAATCATAGTAATAATAACCATAAAAGAAGAACAATTAATCAATTTGAATAACATTCAAAGAAATGTCATGATGTAATCTACAATCTACAACATGTTATCAGATAAATACAGTTCCATCCAATACACTTTTCCATATCAAATAAAAGTACCTTCTAATTATTTCCTTCACAAATCATCTTAATTAGAAATACAAATGCAAATAAGAGTCTCACACATCAGATGTGGCATCCTAATCCCAAATGCAAGGCATAGCCTAATTTATCAAGTTAGACCAAATATCAACATTAAGATAGAATTTACTCAATGTACAACATCTCACATTAGTCTTCTATCTCAATTATTAAAATCCTTAACACAATTCAAGAGAACAAGCAAGTAGAAATGAGGACTACTCAAGGCATTAAGGATAGTAGTGCAACTGATCCAATTAAATCTAACGACCAGATTTACCCAAAGGAAGAAGGAAAAATGTGATGAAATAGTAAGAGATTCCTAAATAATTTGGTTAGTCCGAATCCCAAACACAACTTCAGAGAAGAGTACACAACCCATAACATCCTATTATTTCCAAAGGTAGTGGTCAGACTTCACCTTAGAGACTGAAGAAGAAATATTCAAATGTCATGATTAGAAGGGAATTCCAACTTACTAACACACTGGAATAAGGTCGCAAAGGAAAATGTAGACCCTTCACTACTTCCCAAAATCCTTATAAAAGAAAACACATAAAAGAAGAGATCAACAAAATGTGCGATTGTTGTCGTTGAAAAATATTTAAACATAGTTTCCCAACATGGACAACCAATGACTTTGATATTAAACCATATCCAAAAGGAGATGCAATGAAAAAGTTACAAAATGTCATGTGGGTAATTACAGTCCCAACAGTCACTCAAGGACATTAAAGTTTTCAGTCAAGATCCACAAGACTGACCAATTCCTCCAATGATGGAAATAAAACAATCAGCAAGATAGACTCCCAATCGAATCCTCACAGAGGTGAGAGAAATATATCTTATGAAAGGATAGAGAAGGTTCCTTCATGATTCGATTCCAAGAAGGTACAGCTCAAGATATACATAGCTTAGCTACAGGTGTATAACTATCAACAAATTTATTCCCTCAAATCTTGCTCAGAGATCAAATAATGAAAGAGTCCAGAAAACCCCATATTCAGAACCAGTTTCGATAGTTCAAAAACAAGAAATGACAACCACAAGTTCAAGGATCATCCTTAAAGTTCACGATATCCCAATCAGGAGGGTTTTAACAAGTTTACTCCAGCAAGATACTCAAGAGATCAACCCAGTTCAAGGACAGTTAAACAAAAAAACAACAACATCTACTTTGACAAGGAAGAAGATAGAAAAAACAAAGCAAAGAAAGCTCAAACAGAGCTACAAGGATAACCCAGCGTCAACTCTGACAAAGTCAACCCTCAAAAATCCCCAACCAACAAGATCTCACCTATGTAACCTCTAGTTAAGTACTCAAGAACTCAAGAAACACACTATATATATAAGATCAGAAGAAAGACTTCAAACACGGGAATCCCAAGCTCAAAAACCTCAAAATCAAATTTCCCAGGAAACGAATAACCCATTGTCTCCTTAATAGAACCAAATTCGAGTACCCATTTTTATTTTAAAAAGGTAATAAAACCTTCACTCTTGTTTCCATACAAGAAGAACCCACAAAAAAAGAGATTCCAAACATTAAATAACTACCCAGCTTCCATCGCATACTAAATCCAAAGAACAGATAGAGTATACAGAGGGTTCAAGAAGAAGGCACACATATTTAATGTTTCCATAAACAAATTTGAGTTTATACAACTTTGAATCAATGCATACATATTCATAAAATTCCAACAAGAGTAACATAACTTCCACAAAACCAAGAAGTGACATCGAAGGGTATGCTTTTACATTCTACAACCCAAGCTACAGCTTGGTTCAAAACTTAAAGACACATATATCATTTCCATAACCCATTTTTGATCAAATAAGAAGGATTCACACATGCACCTCGTTACTCAAATTACCACAAGATTTAAGGTGAAGTTCAACAACAAATAATCAGGAAAGCAACTCAATGACTTCCTTTCCAAGCAGAGATTCCTCAATCAAAGAATACAAAAATTATTCAAGCAAGGAAACCAAATAACCATCACATAAATAAAAACCCATTTATCTCAAGAGAGAAAAGTTGTTTTAATGAAGACACTTAGAGAAAAGTAGAGAAGCTTAATGGATAGAGCCTATCATGCCTGATAGTGCTTCTGTCTATTTGAAGAAGATTTCCAGCCAAGCCTTCACAACTCCTTCTCCAAATGAAATCAACAACCAAAAACTTCTTCCTCAAATGCCTCATATACTTCCATTGGATCAAAAATAGTCCAAGAGAGTTAAAAATAGCAACAAACTGAAAATAGAACTATTGGTTCGAAGAACCAAATAGCTCCATGCAGAGCAAAAATTAGAATGCATGAAAGACCAAAAAACTCCTAAAAATCCACTTGCATGGTTTCCAAGGTGGTTTTCTCGCCAAAAATGATGACAATTAATGTCATTGATTCCCATTCTCGTACCTAAAGCTCCACACAACCTCCATCCAAAATTGGCGAGTCCAATTTCAAAAAGATGATGCATTGTTAAATTTATAGATGGTGCTAGCTAGGATCACCTCCAATTTCCATGCCCCTGTTAAACTAACAGTACGTAATGATTTAAATTCAAAAATAAAATCAAATAAAAGACTTAGGAACCGTCTTCATGCCTTCAACTTGTCATACGACCCCCTTAGGTCCCCTTCTATCCTCACATTAGTTTAGGATAGATATCATTAGCTTAGGGTATGACCTTAGGTTAGTTTAGAAAATATTTACCTTAGGTAAATTTTCCACCTTAGGATAGGCTATTCTTTCTACTAATGTAGTATTAGGTAATAGGTTAGAAATATACCTATCATCACCTTAGGTTGTTTCCAAATCCCTAACTTAGAAAACATGCAACTTAGGTTAGGATGAACAAGATTAGAGTAGGCATAGATATATGGTAGATCCAGTTTACCTTAGGTTAGAATCCCGTTAGGATAGATCTTATAGATCTAGGACTTAGGCTTTACCCTCAATAGTCCTGAAGTAGGCATCTTTCCAACTTACGCCATTCAACATTTGGGAGAAGTTGACATGAAGATACCAGTGCACGATGTACACCAGAAAGCACATCATAAACTTCCAAGAAGGTCAATGAAATTGAAATCCTACAAAGTCTCAATCTTTTATTTCCTTCAACCACTAAATGTCAATTTTCCATACAGATCAAGTAAGAAGAATTAAAACATACCTTGGATCAATGGAATTTATCCAAGGTATCATTATTATATAGAGATAAATTTACAAACAACTTTACCAATTTACAACCTAAAAAAAAATGGATTCCTTGCAAGCAATAGTATTGCAGCAATTGAATCCAAGAAAAGAAATAATTTATCCATGGCAAGCATGATTTCAATAGTGAAAATAATACACCTTCTTAGGAAAAATCACATGTCAATTCTTGCATTGCAAAGAGGAGAAGTTAACAATTTATCATAGGTGTTATGCCATGACCTATATGCCCCTTTCCTCTATCTTCATCTTGGTGATCTCCTCTAGCATGATTGTTAAATCTATTATGTCTAGTGTTCTGATGTTTATTTTTAGGAATTGGAGATAATCCCTTTTCAACTCTTGCTAACTTCTAAGAAATTTCTTTAACATCCCTTTCTAATGTTTTGACAACTTATTCAAAGTTAATTGTCTTACTAGTTTGAGGCTTCTCTGGGTTAATCAACTTCACAACCTCCCTATTTGATGGCTTTCTAGCATCTTTAATACTATCTTCAATCTAAATAGCCATGGTAAAATATTGTCTCTGAGTTCTAGGATTTTTATCTCTTATTTAGTATGTTGATTTCTTATCAAATGCATCTGAATACTTAATAAGACAAGATTCATCACTGTGTCTTATACTAATGGGTAATATTGTAAAAGTTTTATTGAATCTGGTATTGAATTCTTGGAAACACTCATTGGGATTCTTCTTGTTGTTCTTAAAAACATACAATATAAACCTTGGATCAGGTCTATCACCATATGAAACTCTGAATGCATTTTACATCTCCTTTCATGAATTAATTGATCCATCGAGAAAGGCTTTGAACTAGTCACGAAAATATTCTTCTAGAGTGTGTACAAACAAATTTACACATACATCCTCAAACTCAACTTCATATTCCTCCATTAGATTCTAAAATAAATTTAAATTGTGATCACCACTGATAGCATTATTTCCTTGAAACTTACAAAAACTCATTCTAATCTCATTAGGTACCTCGTTTGGATAACCTTTCATATCATTAAAATCTATAGGTTTATAAGTGTCAACCCTGAAATATTCTATACGTGTGGGGTCATCCATGTTATTCTTCATAGGATTTGGTGGATAATGGTGTAGCCAATGCTGAACAAGAGTTTTATGACCAAACGAATCTTGAAAATTATGATGAAAGATTGAGGGACGAATGGATTCTAAATCAAATCCATGGTTCTCCTTAGTAAATGAAATAATAGGATTAGGCTTACCAGATGCTTCAAAAATGTTATAAGTTCTCGAGTAGTCCTTGACCAGTGGAATATCAGGCTCATTAACTTGACTACAACTACTATTTGAACTTTGATCAGATACAATATTTCATGTTTACTTTCTTTGTTGAACATATCTAACTCAAGAAGAAAATTCTTTGTGGGATTGATTTGAAATAAGACTACAATCCTTCCATTTTTACAAAGTAGAAATAAAATGAATATTTACAAGATAAAACTAGTCTATCCTAGATTTACTTTAGGGATTTGACACTAGAATATCAAAATCTAGAAATAGATATAACCTTTAAACATGTAGATTCTTTGTAAATAGTTTGAGTCACAAAAACCTCAAATACAACACCATGTAGAACATGTATAGAAATAAATGACTAGGAGAATTTATAGAAATTTTCTGGAAATGGTGTCACTCAATTGTTGGCTCCCAAAATAACACCCCTGGGAGATGAGTAGCTAACTTGAGTGGGTTGGATTTGAGAGGATGATGAACAATGAAAATTTATTTATCATTGATAGTCAGGGATTTAATGAAAAATCATATCAATGAGGTGATTAGGATTCCCCTTCACAAATGGGATGGATTTACCCTGCTACTTCTAGTGATGTTTGGACTAAGGTGAGAGGACCTAGTTGGGGTATCTGAATGAAAGAAAAGCTTTCATGGATTGGTTTCCTCTATGGCTGGTAAAACTTAGTTTTAATCAAGTGTAGCCACACATACAATACTTCTCTCAAAATAATCATCACTTGATTTATTATAAGCACTTGACAATCAAATATATATCTAACAGATAGATAATGAATAACTTCAAATATTGCATTTGCATAACATTATTTACCAAGGTTGTTTTGAATGATATTGGATAACAAACTTGGTAGGTTACTTGGAAAATCTTACTGTTAATGAGAAAATTTTAAGCTCGGATTTACAAAATAAGAATATGTATGGTTTTTAGGTATAATATTCTTAGTAAGTATGAAGGTCACTAGTGGTTTGTTTTTTATATTTGAAGGGGGGAGGGTATAATGAAGGACCATTAACTCTCAGTATATAAATATGAATTATACTCTCAATTTTCGATTTCTAAGAGAATTCATAGGTCTTAGGGGTCATAAACAGTCTAGTAAGTAAGATAGAATAGTTCAAGTCCTTCAAAAATTCAAACTACGACACTTCCCTCCAAAATGCCAATTTGGACCTTCGAAGGAAATTTTTGGTTTGTAGGTGGTGTTGTAATGTAATTCTTAGATCATTTAAGAGGTATATTAGTTTTGTAGCTATTCTTATGGGTATAAACACCTTAATCATGATTAATTCATGGTAACTTCAAGATATGGCCTAGATGATACTTGTAACAAAGTGTTAAAAAGGCTAAATAAGTGTATTAAGGGTAAAAATAGTCCAAGAATAAGTTGAGAAATATTTAAAAGGATTATAAATGCCTGAATGTAACTATTTTTTCCCCATCATTCAAATGGTCATCAATGAAATATTTAAGCTTCAAGGGAAACTAGTAAATTTGGTTTGCAACTAGTTGTATGACTGTAATGTCTGTAATTATTTGGGTTTGTGTCTTGTTAATGCTTGTATGAAATTGATAAAACTAGTCGATATATACCTAAGATGATGGAAGGAAGACTGTAATTTTGTGTAATAATGTGCATACATGTAACTGGTGAGTTTTGTTATTGTTGCAAGATATTTTCTTGATAAATGAGATAGTACATATGAATCACAGTTGAGATATTAATAGGAATACGTTTATAGTGGTGGTAGTGAATGTAGGAAGATTACAAATTCTTGTTTGCATATTTAAACTCAAAATAACCTCATGAGACCAAAGTAGAGTACTCTTAGACTTAGAGGTGTTGGAAGTTGAGTCACCCTCATTTAAAGGTAGAGTGGGGAGATTTCAATCATTTTCAGTGGAGGATGATGCATAGAGATTTATTAGTAAAGTTAATTCAACAAGGAGATTGATATCATGTTAAAGGAAAATATTTAGATTTTGAAAAGGTGGAATTACTTTTGGTAATGAAAACTTCCCTTTAGGTACAGAAACCAAACCCTCATTAGGGTTTAAGATACCATTTTGAATTCTTGATTTCTACAAGAGGACAAGAGCTAAAACTTGTAAAATATATTCAAGGGAGTAATTGGAAGGTAACTACAAAGGGTTGAGGTTTGAGAATCTTCTATTGACAATTTAAATATGACAATGTGTATGCAACTTGTAGGTAACCGTTAAGAAACTTTGGTTTTTGTTAAAGGGTGTATAAAAGAGGGTTGAAGGTTGAGAAAATATCTGATATCTTCAGGAAAGTTTTATGGAGGATTAAATTAATGTAATCTAATGAAGAAAAATCCTATAAACCTCCTTGATTATTTAAATCCTGTAACAAAAATAACACTATTCTATAGATTCTTTCTTGAACTTATATGCATAGTATTGGAAAATTCCATTAAGGGTTTTTGTGATCTTAAATAAGTATACCCCTGTCTAAAAGTTTTAAATATTCAAAACAATCATGCATTGAAGGATTCCTAAGGTAAAAGCTTGAGGAATTCAATTTGTTTTAACAGTCAAGGTAAATATAGATTGTGTCAATAGAGACACCCATAAAAGTGAGAGAAATTGTAAAGGAAAGAGTGCAGGCTTGAACTGAGAGAACTAAATTTGAAATAATTATTTTGGCATATTTCTCTTTAAGACTTGGGAGGATATAAACCTTAAAACCTCATATATTATCCCTAGTCCTTAACACTTTGTATCTCAATCAGGACACTATATAAGACACCTAATTGGGAGATCCAAAATAGTGGATTTCAGGAAGAATCATAAAGAAGTTCAAATTGTAAGTTTGTACACAGCCTAAAGGACCAAATGGATTCCTAGAACAATGTTTAGTTTGATATTTGATACCTTGTAGCTGAATTTGTGCATAAAACCATCTCCATCATGACTATTAAAAGCTTAGATAAGAAAGGAATGGAGTTAATGGGAGAAACACTTAGACTATGAGTTGAGGTTCCAAATTTCACACACACATCTTATGTAGTTTTGGATTGTTGTAGATAATCCTTTTCATGATTTTGTTAGAGGTCTTTGTTTGAGAAGCATTAACTAAGGAAGTCTTGCATAAGGAAGGAAAATTAACATTTTTGATGATGATAAACCACTACAAGGGTGAATTTGGCACAATTGAAGTTGAAAAAAATGATACAGAGGTGGGTGTAGTGTCATGAGAAGGTATAATATATAATTTTCATGTACCTTGAGGAATGTAGATGGAGTAAACAAATTAAATTGCAATTCTATAGAGTTGAGTTGAGTTTTTAATTAATTGATTAGTAAGAAGTTACTTGTGTTAGAGTTTTATGACTACAACAGGGTAGTTTCTTTTATGACCTTGGTGTCTTAATGTTCATATGGTATGAATCCATCCCTAATTGAAATGCTTAGAAAGAATAATCAAGTTATTACAATCTTTGAAATAACATTTGCATTCATTTATAATCAATGTGCATAAAATTCATCTACATTCATCACAATCCTAACTAAAAATCATGGAGTTAGAAATGAGATAAATCACTTTCTTTATTTGTCTTGTAAACCCAAACGACCCTTAAGGGATATCAAAATATATTCAAAAGTGATGTTGCATTTAGGATTTTACAACTCAACTAAACCACTACAAAATATACAATATTCTAAAATGTCCACAGTGACTAGATGAATGCAACAACTAAGAAATACCATTGTGTACTTGAAAATTTAAAGCTAATGCAAGATAGTAATATAAATACATTACCTCATTCATTCCTTCAAAACATCGGAAATATGAAATTATAGCTTGATCCAAATAGTCATAATCTATTCATGTAAGTTTTGGATATGGGACATAAATAAATGCCTTCAAAACTTGTTAATGGTTTTACAGTGCAACTGAATCAGATCTTCCTTATAGACTTAGACACATACATTCTTTGAAGAAACTATAAACTAGAACTAAAAATTGAACTTGATTGAAAATTCTACAACTACCCCCAATCCGTCTCTTGGAAAAATGAAAGACTTTTACAATATATAGTAGATGAGAGAGAGAGAGAGCGAAGAAAAATATGATCACATTCTATAACCACCAACAAGTTGTATTAAAAATATTAAAAGGAGTATAGACAGCCTACCAAAGTCATTCATTACTTTTGTCTTACATGTTTAGAGAAGAAACTGGAACCATAATTCATTAAGATAGGTGGTTGACCAATATTGGGACTGTAACTTGAATGAAAAATATTTTTTGTTATTTTTTTCCCACCAACTATCATAAATTTATGAATTTGATGATGCCAAAGTGAAGAGATTGAAGAGAACTTTCTAATGATATTAAATTTGTAAGATTTGGAGCTCTGGATCAAAAGATATGGACCTTTCAAATTTTACATGTCAAGATGAATAGGAAAATGACATGGGGAAGCCTTTGATTGGGCTTAGAAATTGACTCTACCCACATGTGTTTTTACTTTCCTTTACCACATGTCGATCTTTAATTAGCTTGTTGTATCAGGCTTTGGTTCTTTTCTTTCTTTCGGGTCTAATGGCTTTTACTAAGTTTTGTTCATCCCAGGGCTTGGGTTACATCTGATTCTATTAGCCTGAAGTGTAGTGGAATGATACAATGTGTCCACATTTATATGCTTGATATTTTTATTCTCAGTACTAATTTTTTCTTGGGAATATTATGTCAAAAGAGGGGGCCATGATTGATCCTAAAATAGTGGAAGTAATCACTAAAGTTCTTGTCCTAAAAACTAGGAAAGGGATTTAGTCTTCCTTTACCCAGATAAGTTTTTTAGGAGATTCATTTCCAATTTTTATGAAATGACAATCCATATTAAAAGCATTTTAAGGAAGGATCATATTAACAAATGTGAGGAGGGAGCTCTCCAAGATTTCACAAGAATTAAAGAAGCATTGAGAAGTGCTCAAGTACTAGTAGCCCCTTATTACAAGAAGGATTTTCAAATATTTTCCTTCGCATCTGAGAACACCATTGCATGTCTTATTGTAAAAGAATGAAGAAGGAAATGAAAGGCCCATTGCATTTTTTAGTAAAGTATTACAAGGGGTTGAGTTGAAGTATACCATCATAGAAAAGTAGGCTTTCCCTTTGGTAAGAGCAGCTAATATTTTCAAGGCTTATATCTTGAGATATAGGATTTTTGCATATGTTCCCCACACTATGGTCAAGGAAATTTTATCAAAAATGAAGGTTTCTAGTAAAAGATGTCATTAGGTGAACAAGTTACAAGAATATGATATAGACATTCAGACCACAAAATTGGTAAAGGGTTTAGGTCTTGTAAGATTAATTGCAAAATGCAATCTACATGTCGTGGAAATCAATGAAGTTGAAAGAGAAAATTATATTTTTCCAGATAAACTAATAGATTCTAGATGATACAAAGATGTTATATTCTACCTCAAAAATTTGGATTGCCCAAGTCGCTTAGATAAAAATCAAAGAAATACACTCAAATTAAATTCCTAGAAATATGTTATAACAGAATACGGGTTAGCTTGGAAAAACCCAAAGAGTTTTGTTGAGGTGTATAACAGAGGAATATGCCCCAAATATTATTGATGAATTTTATGGGGGTGTATGTGGAGGTTACTTTATAGGAAGAGTAACTGCTCATAAGATTCTAAGAGCAGGTTATTGATGGCCTATAATTTTTAAAGATACAACATTAGTGGTTAGAAAATGTGAAAAATGTCAAAGGTTTTCTAGAAGAATGAAATCATCTGGTGCTTTTCCTTTGCAACTAGTATCTGTTGAGGTTGCATTCAAACAATGGGGTATAGATTTCATAGGAGAAATGGAGGACTCCTCAATTACAAGGCACAAGTGGGTTCTAGTAGATACATAATATTTTAGTAAATGGGTGGAAGACATACCTACCAAAAAATAAACTCATCAAGTAGTGATGGATTTCATCCTAAATAATATCATCTATAGATTTAGAGTTCCAGCAAAAAAATTGACTAAAAATGCTATGAGATTTAGAGCTAAACCTTTAATAAGTATGCGTCGGCAATATGGCATCGATTTGACTTATGCTTCAAATTATAATCCATAAGGGAATGGTCAAGTTGAATCTAGTCATAAAAACTTTCTCAAGATAATTAGAAGAACTTTGGAGGTCAACAAGAATAAGTACGGTGAGCAACTCAAGTTTGCCTTATAGGTAGACAATGTTACAATTAAAAGAGTCACTGGAAAGAGTCCTTTTGATCTGGTATATGGAATTCAAGCTGTATTTCCCTTACATCTGCAACTATCATCATATCAATTTTTGCAACAACTTGGGGAAGAAGGGATGGTCGACCCATACGAGACAAGAATGTATGAAGTATTGGCTCTAGATGAAGAGAGAAAGGAGTATCATCAGAGGTACCTAAAGTTTAGAGAGAAACTCAAGAAAAATTTTGATAAAAAGGTGATCCCTAGAGCTTTCAACGTTGGAGATCGTGTATTACTTTGGGATAGCAGGCATGAATACAAAAGAAAACATGGAAAATTTTATGTGTTATATATAGGCCCTTACTCCATATACATAAGAATTGGTGAGCATACATTCTTCTTGAAGGATATAGA
Source organism: Taxus chinensis (assembly GCA_019776745.2). NCBI lineage: Eukaryota > Viridiplantae > Streptophyta > Pinopsida > Cupressales > Taxaceae > Taxus > Taxus chinensis. The sequence continues at coordinate 331,131,522 of CM034152.1, read as the reverse complement.
TGGGGATCTGCTTAAATTAACTATTAATGATACACACCTTAAACATTTCCTTGATTGATCCAGGAAAGGTATGCATTCTTGTATAGTGTAAAGTCTTTTTTCTTTATATGTCCCTTTTGTTGTTTTTTTTGTTTCCCTTTTTGTTCTCCTAGTCTACAGTGACCAACTACCTTGGTTTCTTGGTCTATTCTTGTTGAAAGGTTTTTTCATTCTACCATGTACACATTTTAATTTGACTCCATAGTCTAATGGATTTTAGGCACTTGGTCTATTTGATTTGGGTTTATGTGGTTCTTATGGCACCCACAAAGGGTTCTCATCCTTGATTCGGAGCTTGTGTTGGTGTTCAAATTGATCTCACCCTCGAATCCAGTATATGCCTTTGAAAATTTTACTCTGACTAGTTTTCCAATGTTTTATAATGAATGCTCAGGATAGGACTATGTTGGAAACAAAAATGATTCATGCGTTTAGGGAGAGAATCATCTTTTTTGGTTGAGAAATGTAATAGTTATGTTTCCTCTGTAAATCCTATGAAAAATGGCCCCTTTTATCCTCCTAATATTCTTTTGTGCTTCACGGGACTAAAATTTACTTAAGGATCTGAACAAAACATGCAAGTTTTCCACGTGTCCCTTCAGCACATTGTTTGAAAGATACAAATAATTAAATACTCTCAAGGAATGAGGATCCGCCATGTGGCTAATGGTGAGGCAAGGCAGCACAGGCAGGCTGAAAAGTTGAAGAAAAGAGGAAGCGTTCATAGGCTTCCACATGTCACCCAGGCACAAATTTAGAAAAGGAGAGAAGGAGAGAATATCAAAGGATGTGTGGGGTCTCCACATGTTGTGTGGGGCATCTACCATTGGTGAGAGAGCTAAAAAAATAGGCAGAGCAATTGGTATTCAGAAAAATTCAATGCAGTTTTGGGTCCCGATGCATGCAGATTAAAAGCATGGCTAAAATTAGAGTCAAGGATCCTTAAATGGAAACAGAGAGGCTGCAAGTTGAAAAATGTCATGGGCACCATTGATGAAACTAGAGGAATTGTAGAGATACAATCAAATCCCTTGGAAAGCAAACAAAAGATGGACCAGTGCAGGGTGATTTGAACATTCACACTTTAAAGTTTTCAAACATCATATAGACTCATATAATGAATATAAAGAAATAGTTTCATATATAAATCAAAAATTGGGGTTCTATAGGGGCCCCAGCCCATGATGAACAAGGTTTTATACATTTTTTGAAGTAATGACACAAGAAAAGAAACAACACTTAATTTTCCTTTACTCCTACATTGAAATTTCCTCCGAGCGGATGAAGCTTGTTCAACAACCTGTTCTTCCTCATCATGAATTCATCTGAGCCATGTCATCTAAAAAAACATAATGGAACCCACTAGATCAAGAGGTATCCCCATATCCATCAATTACTCAAGGGTCATTCTAGGAATATCCATGATTTTCTCCAACTCGATCTTCTTCTAATAGGAAGACACCTAGTCCAAAATATCTGAACCACTCATGAATAATGTTGTCTTCCCTTTCCCCTTGTGAGGAGTATAATTTATAGGAGTTGACTAAGGGTAAACATCTAGAGTGGTCGGAAGAGCAATAACTACACCGTAGGGACTAGGTAGAATAAGATATCTTGATCTAGACTCACCCTTCCATCTCCTTTTTAAGGGTGGGAACTCTTTTGGATAAGGAATTAGTCAGGAGCCTAATAAATTTTGGTCCATCAGAGGGACATGATGCATTGAATGAGTGGAATATCGAATAGTAGAATATTGGATAGCAAACTTGCCCCTATTGTCCTTAGCAGATGAAATTTCCACCTTAAAGTGACAAGAAGATAGATAAATTTCTTCTTCTCCATCTGAAATGTTAACTGGGGGTTGGGAGCATGATTCCCCCTCTTCTTTCTTGAATATGGTGCTAGTGTGGTGGATGGATGTAATGGCACATGTCCTACCTGACCTTTCTCTAGAGAAATGATTCTCCAGTCTAGTTCATCCATTTTGTGAGGAAATACAGGCATTATATCAATGGAAGACTTTTCATACAGCACATAGGACTCCTTAGGAATCTCCTTCGTCAAAAATTCTTCATTGCATAAAAAGGGACACTGGTAATCAATCTTCTTTGACACAAAAATCCTCCTTTGATCCAATAATTCTTCAAGTCTTCTAAAAAAATTTTATGTTTCCACCAAAAAAGATGGAAGTACATGGATTGGAAGGCTGAGAAGACATGATTGGTCTTGATCAATCTCACGAGGAGTTCAAGATGAGCTTACTGATAGGTCAAGGGTGCTCTATTATCCCCTCAGACTATGATATCAAACAAAGCTCTAACAAAGGCTTCATCTAGACCACACAAAATGACACAAATCTAGATCTGTTATCCTCAACGCATCCTTCGCATTCTGAAGATTCTTCTCGTCCACAAAGGGAGGACCAATTTGGGTACCAACACATCCTACTAGATGAAGTTTTGACATTGATCCTACCAAGACATACACACTTATTTTTATTCACGAATGCTTCTAGCTTAGGTTTTTTTCTAATATTCTATACTAGAAGATTCTTGGTGTCACATCTCTCCACAAAAATCTCTATTTTGACAAATCAATCTAAAACATTTCACTTGGATTACTTATTCACCTATTTCAACCCTTAGTGGTGAGGCCTCGTATCATACTAGTTATGTGGGGTTGAGGCTTGGGGTAATTGTTCCTTCCCAAAAAGCACAAATCTTAAAATCAATAAAGTCAAAAAAAAGAGATAAAAATATAAACAAACAATAAAAATAAAAATTCTTTCTTTCACAAAATAACACCACACTTCCTTTCCCTACTAGTCTTTGGTGAAAATCCTATACATCCTATAAGTATAATGAGGCTAGGAAAGAAGGGAAGTGACCTTATTCAACTATGGCTTATCCTTTGTGATGATCCCTTATTTCTTACTAGTAGCATGGAGCAAGACATAGGGGATCCTTTCAAATAAATCAATGATTCGTAAACAATTCAGCAAGTAAAAAGTGTTTTGAGTCCTTTAAAATCATCTTAAAATGAGTTAGATGTATAATTTATAAGAGATTTAATCCATAAAAGCATATTTTTTCACTAAAAATTCCACCCATGGGTCTAAGTTTGGTTAAACTTACAAGAAAACTACATTCTAAATTAGATAGTTAGCCTTGCTTAGAGATGATTTGTGGTGTCCTAATTGGGTCTTTGTCAAAACCTTATCTTCATGACATTAATTTCATTCATCAAATTCATATAACTCATATCCTTCTTGGCTCTTAGTTTTAAGCCCTCACATCTCACTAGTTGTGTGGAGTTATGAATGGAGTGGGTTCATTTTCATTATTATATCACTTTCATCAAATTTTCCAACAAAACGGGAATATCAAATATTCCCTTAAAACCAATGTTTTAAGTTTGTAATTTTTCTTCATATGCATTACATTTATATATCTAAAACATTAAAAAATCATTATTTTTGCACATTTGCATCGTCATCATCATCATCATCCATACATGTATTCATAAATGCATATAAAAAGATCATCAGAGATTCTACACATCTAAGAGTACACAGATGAAGAAAGTCATGAGTGAGTAAACTCTTACACAAAATATCCAAGGAAAAAAGAAACGTGTGTGTGTGTGTGTGTAATAATCAAGTTTGTATACAATATCATCACACTAACGAGTGTGGTAAAAATGCTCGCAATGAGCCGAAAGTCAAAAAATGGATATATACAATCAAAAATGATCCAAAGCAATAAAGGCATATGGCCTATCCCTCTCTATGAGATCCAGATGAAGGTGCATGGCTAGGACTCCTACTATGAATCTTGTGATGGGAGTGAGAGCCTCCATGTCAGACATGTGAGAGTGACCATGAGATGATGAACCAAGTGATCTTCCAGTGGTGGCCTCACTACAGGAATGCTCTCATTGTTGTCTCCTCTCGGTTAGCTAATATCCAGCGAGATTGGTCCTCATCTTGGTCATATCTCCTACTGCAATCCATGCCAGAGAAAACACGTCAGTGTGTCACCCCATCATGATTAGATGCCCTAATTCCACAAATAGCTTGTCTTGCATCATGCACATGGGGTTCGTGAAGGTATCCATGAGAATAGTGCAAATAATATCTCATCAACCATCTACCATAGCTACAAAACACACGATAACAATGGAGAAAACTTTTGAAAACAAAAACAATAATTCATAGTCTACTATGAAGTCTAGTCTAGGTTGTAGAGTCGAGAGAATAGTATTCTACTTACTCAGATATCCTGGCCTCTAAGTTAGTTCTACCAGTGCTAATGGTGGTGGTGGATCTATTATGGGCACCTCCTCCACCCTGATTTCCTCTTTGTCACCCAAAAATTGACTCCTAGTCTCCTCCTCCTACAAGAGGAGGAGTTTCCTCTGTAAAATAATTCTTAGCCTCAGCCTCAGTCTTGGCCCTAGCTTCTCTAAAAGCCTCTCCAATGGTTCTCCACTCTATGTTACTATCCTCCTCTCTTCCCTCCTCTAGTTTTGTCTCCTCCTTGGTCTCTTCCTCTGTGTTTGTCTCGGCCTCCTCCTCCTCCTCCCCATTGTGGGAAGGTGTGGCCTCGATCTAAAGAATCAACCTCGGTCTATTTAGATTAAGGGCGTCCTCTAGAGTTCTAATTAGAAGACCAAGTGTAGTAATGGTCCACTTGAGATTTCCCTTAGGGCCATCTCTAGCCTCTCAAATCCCATAGTAAACAATTGGAACTTTCAGGAGGGCATCAATTTAAGGTAACCCAAACTTCTGGGGCACCCTCTGAGCTGGATAGACCTCCACCCTGTTGGTTTTATCGACTATGTAGTGGTACTATATGCATCCACAATAACAACATCCTCACCCCACAATCTATTCATATCCTAGTATGGTCATGTAACCATATCATATGTAGTGAGCGTGGAAACTGACTGATGACACCCCTTGAGTGGGTCCATGACTGTCCATCTTGTTACTTTGATAGTCCCAGGATCTGCTATCCCAACACCCCTCTGATATGGGATCATCCTCTTATAGAACCAACCCATAACAAGTGTAGGATGACTGAGGGAATTTCCCCTAGTCTAACAACCCTATAAAGATCATGGTAAGTGGCACCCAAGATGTCAATGCCCCATGCAAATATGTAGCCATGTTGCTTGATGCTCTGAATAATTGGGGCCCAGTAATAAAGTAACTTTTATGTGCCCTCATCCCCAACCAAACGTGAAGCCAAAATGCTAATGATGGCCTTGCGTAAGGTATGGATATGGGAAAAGGAAACTTACAATAATCTCATCCCATTCTTTGCACCTATATCACCCATGTATGTGGCCCACTTTTGTGACTATACCACTAAATTAGCACTAGCTAAGGTCAACCTCTTCACTGTGATGAGGACCCCTAGAATCATGTAGACATCCTCAATAGTGATATTCCACTCCCCTTTGACTCTAGGCAATTGTAAAGTGTTCTAGTATACGTCCCAATAACTTAGTAGATCAGATAACAAATAACTAGTCGGTGTAAGTAGCTGTGTTTAGGATATTCTCCATATCCTATCCCTATGTAGTGTATCCCTCTCGTCCTGAGTAAGAGCATCCAAAATGAGAGGTAACCAGCTACACTCCCAAGCTCTAATCCATCTAATTTATGGGCCTTGTATTCATAAACATCAAAAAGAGCATTTTAGAATCATAACAATGCATAATAATCTCACCAAAAACATCATAAAAAACATTTAAAAACCAAAAATAATCCATACTTAATCAAATCATGGTTCTACCCCAAAAATTACATAACTTTTTCTCTATATAGAGAGGTAGTTTTGTAACTGCCACTATTTACAGATCGACAGTTACGTGACTGCTGCAATAATCCTATATTTTTTTATACCCCTTTGATGGTTGCATAACCAACGTGATGGTTATGCCACCACCACTCTGCACAGAGTGACAGTTTCACAATCACTGTGGTGGTTCCATCTGTGAAATGAGGGTCATACCCTAAGGCCCCACAAATGCAAAAAAAATACAAAAATTTACCCTTTTTAACAAAACAAGTTACAAATCCTACTAGGTGCCCCCCTTGTGGACATTTTGACTATGAAATTGTTAAAAATATCCCCTCCTACATTGAATTTTTCACATTTTATATGTTTTAGGGTAGAAATGAATAAATGTAAATAACTCACCCATTTGTGACCCGTTGCTCCTCCCATTGGCTGGGGTACCATCACATTTGAATGCTCTTTGATTTGACTGTAATTTCATGCGAAATTGTCACAAGTGATCCAGAGCTCAAAAATATCTAAGTGGGTGAGTGAAAATGTTATTTAGAAATAATAATTTGGTTATATATAAACATGTTTTAACTTTGTTTTTGAGTGTGTGTGTGTTTTGCAGGGTTGGAGCACTGACATAAGTATGTTTATATCCTCACGGACATGGTAAGTCCTCTTCTCATTTTACTTTAGCATGTTTTTTCAATTCTACATTATATATGTACTTGATTCTTATTTTCTTCTTGTAGATAGAGAGAATCTTGGATGGGAATCATTTCAACACATTGATGTGTCAAGTATAATTTCTAAACCTCCCATTTGGGAGCATCATACTCAGACTCTACATTTTACGTCTCTTTGTGGCTAAAATGCTTCTCCGAGGGGGCAATATATATGCACCCAATTTTCCACGTGCTACATTTTCAGGAAGGTTTAAAATCCACAATGATGAGTAAATATCTTTCTAATGGTGTTCAATTCCAATATCTCATTTGCAGTATATATTTGTAACCTAAAACGCTTCTTTTGTCCATTTACATGTTTTTCCTTCTTTCCTTTATCATTTTTGTAGCTTTTCCTTGGCCTTTGTGATTTAAGTTATGGAACCATGCTGGTGGTTATGTAACCAACCCAGTGGTTGCGCAACCCCTGATCTTCCTTGAGTATTAGTTATGCAACCACCGCAACAGTTTTGTAACCGTCAGTCTGTGCATATTGGCCATTCCGTGCACTTTTTCTTGAGCCTTTTCCAACATGTTCTGAATGTGTGTCACCTTCTTCAAACTTGTTTTTAGCACACATTTCTTAACTAATTTGGATTTTCTTAAGCTCGTTTAATGTGTACCAACTTCTCCTTCCATTCCTTTTTTTAATTATGATTTAACTACCCCTTCCATAAGAGAGGTGGCATTTATTAGCTACCAAATGGCTTATACCATTTCTCTTCTGTTTTCCTATAAGATCCAAGATTCTCTCCAACATATTGGTTAGAGATCATTGTTTTGAATTACACTTATATGCTTCATGTAATCCTTCCAAGAAATACACAAGTAATCTCAGTTCTCTTACCTTGTTAATCTCTTACGTGTGTTGTTACCAGATTGCTTGCAAGCCATTCTAGCTCCAACATTTCTTCATCATTCTTCCACACAAGCCAACACATTTCCATGGACTCATTTGAACACCAATTTGGAAAATAAACTTAGGGGATAATAAAGCAAAACCTGCCCTAGAAATCTCACAATTCTACATGTCCAAGTTGGGGATGCATTTGGATTCTTAAATCTTTCTTTATCTATGTAGATCTTATTCCATAATTTGTTAGAGTATATTAATTCAAAGAAGTACAATTATCGTATCTTTCCTTTATTTACACAAATATTATATTGAAAGGTTCTTCCCTTCCTATCCTTGTGGGTTTTCCTGGGAATTTTTTCTAGAAAAATATTTTGCATCTATTTAATGTTAGTTGTAATTTCCCTTCATTTTTGTAAGCTTTCATAGATCTTGCAGCCTTTACCAGGGAAGTTTCAAGGGAAAAATAGATTTTGAGAAGATTTTTCGTTCTTCACATGTCTCTAAGGTAAGAACAAAGGAATTTTCATATCCACAAGTACAAATTGAAAAAAAAATATATTATAATAGATTAGATCCACTCTGAATAGGGAAATAACCACGTCTAGTTGTTTTCTTGTTTAGTTCCGTTAATTTAGTGCAGAAGTGATTTTAATTAATTAGAATAATTTTTAATTATCTATGTGTATTTCTTATGTTTTTCAGTAAACATAAAAAAAAAAAAAAAAATATTAGATTAGATTAATTAGTTTTATTTTATTTCCTTTACTCAAAATCATCAAAAATAACAAAAACAAACAGATTGGTTTGTTTCCTTTGTTTAATTAGTTAACTTTCATTTGTTAATTAGTTGCTAGCAACACGTAGATTTAATTAAATTTGAGGAAAGTAGTTGAATTGTGTTGATTTAAATTTTTTTGTTTCCATTATTTAAATTAGGAACATAGAGTTAATTAGAAAGGAATTAACACATCTCCCCATGTATCCCTAGTTGGTTTAGGATTAAACCTTGCCCTCTTACGGTTTTCTTTATGATATTGTTTGTTTCCTTGATTTAGTATTTTACACATCCCACATGACAATTCAAGTCCCTCAACAACCAAAATACCACATGTATGATCCTTGAGTCTCACATCAAAACATAGTAGAATTAATTACAGACATTGACATGAGCATTAGAATCTTGATTTTCCAGACCACACCGTTTCTACCCACCATTATCTCCCAGTTGACAACTCTGAATGTCAAAGTAGACAATGCTTATGAGTTCTAGAAAATTCATCTCAATCACAACTAGTTTCCACAATTCATCCATTTTTCCTATTCACATGTTTCCTCCCACACCTCCATGACCTTTTCTAGAGACTTATATAAGGTAAACATAGGACAATTCCCCCACATTCTGTAACTAGTTTGAAGATTCTTTGGTGACATTGATATCGATAGACTCCTTTATGTTTCCATTCTCCTCAGCAGTTCCATTACACCCGCCTAAGTGAGGAAAGCATTCATTTCTTTAAATGAGAAGATTCCCATGGTGCCCGTTGAGAAAATTAGAATACCTTTATCACTTCTTGAACATGTTTTCCAATTTTTGTACATTTCACATATCTACCTTATTTATCCCATTAGAAAGCAATCTATCCATTCCATTGTGATTTTCTTGGCATGACTTCTGGAGTTCATGTGTGCTTAAGATCGCGTGTTTATTTTAAGGCGTACAGGTACTAATAAAATTCAACCAACTTTACACACATTTGTAATCATGCTTATCCACAATATCACTTCCTTCTTTATAGTTCACAAATATAATCATGTTTAAGTTCTTAATTCAAGACATACATATTCTTGCAAATCATTTAAACTTCACATATCCATGTTTGATATATCACTACAGATCTCCAACAATCCTTTCTCGGATGAGTAACACACCTTTCTAACTTTCTCATATATGATATATCTCAATCATCTTCATATTATCTTTATGATGTATAAACACATTTAACATACTTCATATATGAATCAAGAGTTATGATACAAATCCTAGCATCATTTAACTCACAAGCATGCTTGGAAGCTTCATTTCTCCTTATCTTTGATGGTCTGATCAAGTCATCATACAAAATGATTGACTTTCACTACATGAATATAGCATAATTGCACCATGAAAATGCTTCAAACATCCTAAAGTAGACTAAACACTTTTGAAATCATAATAAACATACCTTAACACCTCAACAACATGTATGGATATCATGAAATCACTCTTGTAGTATCATAATTAAAACAAATCATGCTCCCACCTTCTCACAATGCTTAGTATGGATGATATGCCTCTAAGAATCCTAATGGATACATATGTCTTCATAATGAATCTAGAAAAACATATTGAATAGGTCCTAAGCCCTATTTGACACCTAAAACTGAAATTTTTATTATTTCTTTTGATCTTCACTCTAAAAACTTCCTTGATTTGCATCCATATCAGCTCTTGGTGGAACCATATTGTTCACTCTAATCTCCTATGACCTGTTTTGCCTCCTTTATTGCATTCTAAAACTCTGATACCTCGTGATTTGTCTTGAATAACCATAATGACATTCTCTAGCAACATGAACAACTTCATTGTAGTTAAAGCATACAACATTTCTCTTACCTTTGAAACCTTCATCTCTCCAAAACTGATTAGGTGGATCATATAGACAATAATTGGTAGTGTTTCCCTTTCTTTAACAATTATAGAAAATTGTATTCTTGATTTCTCATTCCTATTATCTCTCTCTAAATGATCATCCCTAAAAAAATTCTTGCATTCCTTTTCCCTATGCCCAAATCCATTACAAGTAAAACAATGACCATTAAATGATATCTCATACCTTGAAGCAGTAGGTTTCCTAATATCCTTTATCTTAACATTGTCTTTGATCTCCTTGTGCTCTTCTTCGTCCTTCATGCTTGGTTCTTGAATTTCCTTTCTTGTAACATTGTATTTTTGTATTACCTCTTTTCCTTTGAGGTTTTATTTAAATCCTAAGGATTTTATATCTCCTGCAGATCTATGACTTCCTAGAAGATCATCAAGATATTTAGTACTCTTTTCAAACTTTTAGAATTTCCTAGCTCTGTTGATTGCATCAGATAAATCTCCCCTAAGAATGATCACTTCTTCTTCCTTAGATTGTAAGCTTAGATTCATAAAACTCATATACATCTCTATCCTTTTAACTGTCTCATAAATGTTTTCTGTAAAATCCTAATATTTCTCCTCTAGGTCCTGAATCTTTGCCTCATATTCCTTGACTTGATATCTCATCTTCTTGTAATTTTTATTAGCATACTTTAGCTCATTCTAAACATGTACTAATTTAGTCTCAAATTCTTCTTCTTATTATTCTTCAAATTCTCTGTAAGATTCTGAAATGAAGTCACCCAATAGTATGGAGCCATCACTTGTAGACCTCATAGCCTCCTTTATCATAAATAATACCTCATCTCGAACATCACCATTCTCATATTTAGAATCAGAATCAGATACACCACTATCACTACTTGCTTTAGATAAAAAATCTTCTTCCTTTGAGTAGAAACTCTTCTTGAACTTCTTCTTTTTATCAAAAATTTTGAAATTCTTCTTGTCTTTTTCAAACTATGAGTCTTCTTGTCATGTTCTTCATCATTTTCATGCTCATCATGATATTCCTCCTTATGCTTGTGAGGGAATTTGATAGAAAAATGACCTATCTTACCACAATTAAATAATTTGAAAGTTATCTTCCTTTTGACTTACATAATCCAACCTTCACTTTTATAGCAATCATTGCAAATATTTTTTTATCATCAATCTAGGGAGCAACATCATCATTTTTAACCTTCTTTCCATTTGTATTCATTTCATTCTTGAGATAAATCTTCTTCTTAATTGGTTTGGAGTCAATAACCCTCATCTCATATGTAATCAAGGTTCCATGCAACTCATCCATTATCAAGAGCTTCAAATCCTTGGCTTCCTCAATGGCAGACACCTTAGAATCAAACTTAGGAGTTAGAGACCTTAATACCTTTTGTACCACCACTCCTTCCTTCACTTATTCACCTATTCCTTTCATGGTGTTGATAACCTTATCAACTCTAATAAAATATGTGGCAATAGACTCTTCTTCACTCATTTTTAAGCCTTCAAACCGATTTCTGATAGTTTTGAGTTTAGTTATTCTTACCTTGGAATATCCTTCATAAATGACCTAATTTTTCTCCCATATTTCCTTTGCTAATGTACAATTCATGACCTTCAAAAGTTCAGGTTCAATTAGACCACACATTATTGTATTCATATCCTTAGATTTATCACTACTTAGTTTATTTTCTATAGCAGTTGTTCGAGGAGTTTGATGAACAATATATCCATCTAGCATAGATTGCTAAATATCAAACCCTATGTACATGATGTGAGTCCTCATACTGAGTCTCAAAAAAATCATATTTTATCCCATCAAAAAGGGTGCCTTACTAGAAGAAGTTTCACTCTGTTGACTCTCCATTCTAGAGCTTCAAAGGATATCCTTTCAAGTGATTAAAATTATCCAAAAGGACCAGCTCTGATACCAATTTTTGGAAGCACAATAGACTGAGAGGGGATTGAATAATTCCTTCAAAACTTTAACTAATTCAATTTAACTTCTAAAAATAATTAACCATGCATTAAGTGTCATCTTAGTAACATGAAACAACCATCCACATGAACATAATCAAGGGAGAGTACACAAGGACACAATATGTAAGTGGTAAACCCTCAAAAGGAATAAAATCCACTAAAACTTTTTATTATATTACTCAAACAAAAATACTTTCATGAATATGACAAATCACGCAAGATTTATTTGGTGAGGCACCAACCCCATAAGGAGCTTAAACCCCTAGAAACCTTGGTTTACATTACTCATAACAAAGGAATTGTATGAATATTACTCATCACACAAGTTTTGATTAGAATACCATTGAATATATGTTTCCAACACACATGGTTGGTAGTGATCACAAAATTGAGCTCATACACCTTCAAACCCTCTTCAAACACACCTTCTCCTATTTCAATAAAAATTTCTCAAACATGGGATTTGGATAAATACCCTTGCACACAAGCTCTTCAACACTCTTCAAACATTCACAAACTCTCTTAGCTCTATCTTAATGCCCTTAAACCACTTTCACTCTCACACCTAGCTTGCACTTTTTCCCTCTCACAACACTAGTTCAAAACGAACACTTACATGCATGTTTACACATGACTCGTGATTAGAAAATCCATAGGTTACCATGACCATTAAATTCAGTCATAACAACACAAAAATATATCAACATACTCATAAAAATTCACATGAAATACCCATATGGATCGTAAATGCACCAAGTCACAAGCCAAGCCCAACTAAGCTCAAAACAAGCAAATCTCCTTCACCAAGCACTTCAATACCTCTAAGGAATTAATCCATTCTTTTCATGCTTAAAAATTCTTCACACATGTATATCATACCCTTACAACATCATCCATCAGCTTAAGGAAATTTTCACTAAGAAAATTCATCATAGCACCATCAAGTAGGATTGTTTCCTACTAAAATCATGTACTTCCAGGAACCAGTCACCAACAATGAAGCCCAAGATCACACAAAAACACCTCCACTATTCCATATAACCACTCATTAGAAATAAACTTACCTATATAACTTCACTATGTATGCTAGACTTCATGAAACAACCAAAATAGCAAATATAACCACTTCTCCTCTTCAGCAAATTGAACTTCCCAGGAACTAGTTTTGGAAACTCAACTTGTTTGCACACCACCATATGAAAGTTGGGAGAGTCATATCCATAATCCAATATTGTATGAACAATCAAACATAGCCTCATACCTATCTTTTATGGCCATAGCAAGAGTCAAAAGGTCAATACTTAGCTCAAGATCTTCCATAACTCTCGTAGCTTTCAAGACTTCTTGATATGACTCCTTTAAAACTGTCGAGAGCTCACCATCACATTTATTTGAATAATCTTCCTTTTAAAATTCAAGGAAACAATTTAGAGGAATTGATTCAATATCTCAAATCTCATTGCAATCCACTACTTGTTTATAGAGGGGAGTCTCAACTCCAAAGAATTCAAAACTCTTTGTCTCAACTGTTTCATCATAAAAAGAATCTTCCTCTTTGAGTGGAAAATAGAAAACTTCAATTTCAGCGTTACATCCATCACTCATTGTTTCAAAAGGGATATCAAATATTTGGATTCTATGGGAATTTGTTTTTTGGGATTTTCATATTTATGATATTTTTTTAGTTTTTTGGATTTTTGTTTTGGATTTTTTGGTTCATATATTATCTAAAATATGTCCCACAGTGAGCTCCAAAAAATGATGGTGAAATAATTTTTCGGGTGGGAAAATTGTGAGATTTCACCAACATTGTCGAACTAGGTCCTTCTACTTGAATGGGGAAGCTCCATTTATTAAAAGAAAGGAAATGAAAATAATCTAAAATAATTTTTGGGGTGGCTCAAACACCAAGGATCACACAAGAATACTTCCTTAAACCTGTGTCAATTTATTTTATGGAATACAAGGGAGGAAAATTGTTTAGAGAGGATGATAGGAGAGGGAAAAAGGAAATGTATTTTAATCAACAAATAGCATAGAAGATTTCATTGCATTAAAATAATATTATTTCACATGCATCAATGAGAAGAAACCATTCACAAAGAAAGTGGAAAAATCAACGTGAAACAAAAAGTTTTATTACATCATGTTGCATAATTTGCAATGCTTGTGGAGTATGAGTTGAGATGGAAATATTATAGTAATAGACCAGAAATAGAGGAAATGAAGGCACTTTTTTCTAGACATACAATGAGATCTAGTAAAAAAGAATTAATCCACCTCTTACGATGAGGAGGTCATGTCCTTTTATAGCTTTACAATCCATCTCTTCATCTACCCCCACATGAGTGTTCATGTTCCAATTCATCTTATGACTTTTCACTGTCCTAGGAAATAACAAATCGGTCCCTTTTTTATAATTACAAAATGAAATTTTACATTACACAATTATTACATAGTAACTTTAATGAATAATAGAAAAATTCATGATCATGCACAATGAGGAATTAAAATGAAGGGGGTAGAACGATAGTGAGAAAGAATGAGAGATAAGAGGAAGAATACTCTTAAATATGAATTAAGATGCCTCATCCCTTCATGAAGATCAGCTCGATTGATGTTGAAGATGAAACTTTTCTCCATGATGGCCCTATGTAACACTACTATTTTCTGTTGATGAATATTTCTCCTTTGGACACTTTTTCCACTTGCGATACTAGTTGAAATGATGAATTTTCACTATCAATGTTTGGATACACTAAGATGGAAAATGATGAGAAATAATGAGTAGACAATAGAGAAACATGAATGATTACTTCCCTCATTGAGAACATCCTTTAAACCCTTGAGACACTATCCCATCTTTATTATCAACCATTTACATGGGATAAATTTGATTCACTTTGTTCACAAAACTTTGAAATTGATCTTGTTGCTATAGGAGCATTGATGATATGATATTTTGAGAAAATGGAGCCACCCGTGAGATAAGATAGATATTACCTCAAACATTTGAATAATGAAGGTGAGAAGATGGATGAAATTTTTTTCCAACTTATGATCAACCCATCTAGTGAAGTGAGAAACATACCGAGACTAAAATGCTCCACTGTGACCAAAATTAGGAACTGAGAAGGATTCTCTTCTGTTTGAGACACAACGCCAATTTTCACCCTTTTGAAAGAATGATTTAGTGCTCTATGAAGGTTGAAATTATTGAGGAATGGAGGATGAGAAACCATGACTATTTTTTATCCTTTTTTGGATACTATTTTTAGAAAGTCTTTCCAGGGTAACAAGTTTTGGCAATTTCACCAAATTGTCATTTTGAGCACTTGTCCTCCTAGGGAATGAGCTTAGTGTCTCAAATACATTCCTTATTTTTACCTAACACCATTAATAATTTCCTTGAATGGGTACTTATTAAAAAATATACATTGGCCACGGGGTGTCAGGTCGGGCCAAAAAATATCTCTAAAAATTCTACTTCTCACTGGGATGCTTTAATCCAATTTTTCAGGTGTTTTTCTCCTCTAGATCTTCGTGAATTCAAAAAGGAAACTTGCAGGTCTGTATTTTAGTTTTCTGATAGAGTAGAATTATGGAAAATAATATTCCTCCATAACTTTAATTCAACACATTTTCCCAAGGAAAGAAAGGGCTCATTGGAAAGTTGACTTTTTTTAAAATCTCATGCTCCAATTTTTAGCTTCTTTGGCTCGTTGCAACTCTAGATATCTGAGGATGAATTTTTCCATGGTTTTAATTTTATTATTTCCTCAAAAATTGGAATAGGTCATAAATTAGTTCATGTAAACATTCATTCTAATAGCATTCATGCAAGGAACCTTCTATTTGAATTTTATTTAAAACGAAGCAAGGGTTTGTGAGATATGAGCAAAAATATGTTCTGACCATGGGCTTTCTAGATTAGGCATGATCTTGTTACAATAGAAATTAAGGTACATGAGATTCATATTTTAGTTTCAAAAAATTAAAAGGGTGATTTGAATGCTCAAATCAAACCATGGGTAAGCCAAACTCATCTCTTGATTTCTATACACTTCTTCTCCTTAACCTGGGTTGAGAATGGGTTAAAACTTTCCAAATGAGTTAATTGAGTCTCCATTCTACCTTACCATACTTGGTAGATAGTTAAATGGTGAAATATACATTAGAGAATTAAAAATTGTGCCATGGGGTCAGATCTCAAGAGAAGGGGAGCTTGTTTGCACAGTGGTGTGAGGTAAAAATAATTTCCTCGCATGCATGTTATGAGATCAAGTGTCGAAGGAGGGAGGGCTGCCAAGGGGTCACACTTTACTGCACTTGATGCACTTTTTCACAAGGTGTGATGGTTAAATCTACATTTCAGCACTATAAAATGCGCCAAGGATCATATTTTTCATGGGAGGGGTGTGTTTAAGTTGTGAGGTGGTTAACACTTACCCAGTGCACAACATGCTCACTTAAGTGATGAAATGAATTTTCCTCTGAGGGTTCACACTTTTCAGCACCTGATACACTTTTATACCAGGTGCAATGGTGAAATTTTCATTGCATCACTGCAAAATGTACCGAGGGTCAATTTTGTCATGGGGAGGGGACTAGTTTGCATATGAGGTGCCTAACCACCAAAGATGTCACTTAAGTGACGAAAGAGTAATTTATCCTTGGGGTCACACTTTTTCATACCCATTGAACATGTTCATGAGGTAAAAATGTGAAAATTTTATTTCAGCATTACAAAGTGTGACATGTACACTTATAGTAAGTCTGCCTTCACCAACAGTTGCCAAAAATAGACATGAAAGAGTGATCATTTTCCCCCGAAAGATTCCCCAAGAGTTTCATGGAAAAGAAAATTATGATTTTTACTATAAAATTACTTTTGATATCAATGGTAACACTTTAAAAAGGAAATTCTTCCTTAAATTCAAATTTTACCCCACTTTTTGATTTTGGTCAAGCCCGTACGCCGAAAGGCCAAACTGCCACCAGAGAGAAACCTGAATTTTTGTCTAACTTATCACATGGAGCATGTAGAGGGTTTAATTATATTAAATTTTATTTTTTTATCATGCCCCAATTCCCTTTTTAACTCTCAAAATTTTATTTTGAACCTCCACTAGGATCAGAGATCTTTGCTTGCACTGTCAGGCCAATATCTCAAACTGTCGACAACAAAATCTCCCAAAAAAATTTACAAT
This sequence comes from Taxus chinensis, assembly GCA_019776745.2. Lineage (NCBI taxonomy): Eukaryota > Viridiplantae > Streptophyta > Pinopsida > Cupressales > Taxaceae > Taxus > Taxus chinensis. Next base: position 331,114,249 of record CM034152.1, on the reverse strand, counting down.
GTGAATTATACCTTTTTATATTACCAAAGAGTATTTTATAACTTCAAAAAATTACCCAAGCCTCCTGAATCATCTGAAACAAGCTCACTAGCTTTTTTACTCCTTTCATTTCCTTGTACTAAGCTACAAGTAGCCCAATGTTGCACAACTTATTCCTAACCATTTTCACCTTGTATAACTTCCCTAAAATTCCTCCAATGATGGCATAGCTTAGTCATACTATAATCATATGCATTAGGTATTATTTATTCATCTCCAGAGGATATTCAATAGGTGTCAAAGTCCTGAAAATAACCCCTTTTAGGCCTCCAAGAGAAATTCCTTTAAGGTAGGTCACAATGAACCCATGAATTTCTTCCCACTAACTTACCTGCACATGAACAACACTTTAAAAATACATTTAGTACATCCCTCTCGAACATGATAGGGTTTACATAGTCATATATTAGTTGGAGGGAAAGTTTACACTGCCTAGTTCAAGGATTTTTTAATGTGGGCTTAGTTGTCATGGAAAAAAAATTGCTTTTTCAAGCTAGACATTTAGCATGAAAACAACTTGATCTAACTTGGGGACTTGTTTTGGATTAAAAAAAAGTGAAGACAAAGCAAGTAGGAATCCTAGAATCTAAAGACACTGAGAGGACTAGTGCCTTATCCATTGGGCTATAGGATTCGTAATAAAACAAGGATGGATACAACAAAACCTCATTTATTGAACATGACACATAACAGAAAATCAAACACACAATAGAAAGGAAAATGCACAACCTATATTCACCTATGGTACATGTAGAGCATAACCCACTTTCACTGAAGAACTTTATTTTCAGAATTTACACTTGAATGTGTAACATTGAGTAATGATGTTCTGCAAATCCATTTATTAGTTCAAGGAATTAACCTCCTTACCTAAACTTCTTATGAAAGCTAGGTACTTTCATAGCTACTTATATGTTGGATATTATGTGATTGTGTTATCATTGATATCTACACCATTGATGGAAAAGGTTTTTATAGTGTGGTATGTTTCCCCATGTGGTTTTATTATATTGTCAAACATGAAGGTTGATTGACAGTGTTAAGATTTAGTGAGTTTTAGGAGGTCATGGTGCATGGTATAGTGAGCTAAGTCATTGTATGAGCTCTATTGAGTTGGATGGATGTTTTCATAATGTCATACATGCTCTATGAGGTGTGTTATAGGTTTTCGTGAGTCATCATGAGGTTATTAAGGTTAGTTCAAAGGGATACAGCAATCTTCAAGTAGGTACAAAAATAGGTCATGACTCTTAAACTGATTTCTAGAAGTAGATGCTCAATTTTAAGGTTGATGATGAATTTATTAGCTCTTAAATTAAGATATTTTTTTTTAGATCACTTCTAGAAGCATTCATGCTCAAATGGGACTGTGTGAAAATATCATGATAGAGTTATGAAGAGTAAATAGTGTGCTCTCCTTTGTTTAAGACTGAAGATGTTTAATTTTATTTGTTGAGGTCATCAAAAGATGGTGTAGAGATGTCTAAATGCATGCTACAGATGATGTTTTCTTAGTCTTAAAGGGAAATAGTCTTAAATAGACGATGATGTATTTTCCCAAGTTTTGATGACAAGAGCATGATCTGAATGAAGCTTCCCAGATTTTCATGATTGTGACAAGATTCTAAACAAGCTATATATGAGATTTAAAAAGTGGTATAAATAGAGTCACTTAAATTTGACACAGTATCTAGGTGTGAAAGTAAATTTCTGAGGTTAAGTCTTTATGGCAACCTTATCTACTTTGATATTTCCTATGTGTGATAGATGCACCATGTGAGTTGTGTGAAGATGTATAGTTTACTACTAGAATCTGAGCATGAGTGTTTGAAGTCTTCATGAGGTCTTAGTTTTATTTTCTAATTGAAATTTTGTCTTGACTTAAGTTTGTGCAAGTGAGAAAGAAAAGATATAGGAATCAAACAAATTTTTCTTTTCGATGGCATTTTTGTCATGTTATTTAATTAGATGCAATAAGTGTCAATTTCTATGAGACTGAGTACTGCTTCCTACAGGTTAATGAGATTCAATTATAGAATAGTATGTTTTCCATATTGAAAAATTTGTCTACAGATGCAAAGAATTAAAAGGAAAAGCATCATGCAGTTTGTTTAGAGTGTGTAAGGAGAATGATTTTTGCTAAAGAATTGATAAATCTCTTTCACTGATACCTTGAACCTATCATTTGAGATGTGTGGGATTGTATAGTCAAAAAATAGTTGAGCTTCTATGCACACTCAAGGTTAGGGATGTTCAATGTATTTTTTATAATGGATGGTGTGAAGCTAAGATTGATTGTGATGTGATTATCAAAGAAAGTAACGCATGTGCCTTAGATCAAAGTGTGAAGATCAATAATGTGTGATGAAGAATCAAAGTAGATGAAATCATGTCTATTTTATGTATGTAAAAGTAATTGAGGTTTGTAGACCTATAGGTGGAGTCTTGAGTAAAGTGAAGTAAGTTATAGGAATCTTGAAGGTATTGCGTGATTGTAATGCAAGAAAATGACAAGTATACAAACATGTGTTCTTGAAGTAATTATATTAAACCTAAAGGATTGATTGATATCTATAGTCATGTCTCATAAACATGTCTTCAAGTTTTATCATGTTATTGATGTTGGTGAGCTATCAAATCTGATTTCTAAAGATGATATTGGTCTATAGAAGTCAGTGGGAGTACAATTTGACCATATAAGAGGGGTTTAAGGTCTAGAATGATTGTAAGGCAAGATGAATGATGTTATTCATGCTCTTTTATAAGGTAAATGGTTTATTGATTCAATAATCTTAACATTACATGCTAAGAACTATTTTCATAACCAAATAAGGAAAAGAAGACTGAAGGAGTGTTTTAGGGACTGTGATAAGAGGTTGTGTCATCTTCAAGCCATCCCAACAAGGTAAAGAGGCCAAAAAAAATGTTTTCAACTAGAGATAGGTAGTATTATCCTAAGAGGAGTTATAAGTTGATTATTCATAGTGAATATGATATTCTAGAGAATGGTTAATATTTTCCCAATTACACTGAAGTTGGAGTTTATGGAACATGGTCCAAAAAGCGGTGTTACTAGCTTTGGAGGTAGTTTTTTGTGATTTATTACATGATTTTGGCCTAAAAAGTGATGCATGAAAAAACTTAATCCTAAGAGGATGATTATCATGCTTGAGGGGATCTTTTTTAGGTCCATAGGATCATCATATGCTAACATTGGAGTCAGAGAAGAGAGATTTCAGTCCTAGTGGAGCTTCTTGTGCATGTAAGTCAATTCTTGCATTGTTGTCATTTTTTATAGTCTTGTGTTGTCATTTCTCATGTTTTTTCATCATAGTAACCTTTGTAATAGATGTTCAAGAGGGAGAGAGGTTTCAAAAACATGGGAACTAGTTCATGTGTTTGTTGGTCTTGTTGGTTGTTATCAATGTTTCTAAAGATGGTTTTCATCAATGACAAAGGGGGAGATTGTTGGCTATTATGTGACTATGTTGTCATTGATGACAAATACATGAATTTAAAATGGTTTAATTATTATTATGTGTCCTCATGTGGTGTTATTTTATGGTCAAACATGAAGGTTGATTGGCAGTGTCAAGATTTTGTGAGTTCTAGGAGGTCCTGGTACATAGTCTGATGAGTTAAGATAGCGTATGAGCTCTATTGAGTTGGTTGGATGTTTGAATTATGTCATAAATGGTATATGAGGTGTGTTATAGGTGTTCTTGATTCAGCATGATTTCATCATGGTTAGGTCATATGGTTACAGTGTTGAGTCAAGTCATTCCAAGTTTGTTTCTAGCCTTAGAGCATGTAGAATGAGGTAGATATGTGATATTTGGAGATGATATTTTTTTTTAGAATGATAACATCATGTTGATAGTGTACATGAGGTGTGTGATGAGTTTTAGATCATTTTCAAGTGGTTTGATGGTGTTTCAGATTCCTTCAGAAGAAAGCATATGAGAAACAAGCAGTTAGGCCTAGGTAAGTCATTATGACTAGAGAGTTTTAGATAAATTTGAGATATGTGCTTAGTTTTATAAGTTAGATGATTTTTTCATTATAATTCTTGACAAGTTTTAGTGTAATATACTAAATCAATTTTAGGATATGCAAGTTTTGGTGAAACTAGGTAAGTCACAATGTATTTTTTAAGAAAAGTTGGAACTTTGGATGCTCGTTGTGAATTATATGCTTTGAATGGGGACCTGATATATTTATAATATCTTATTAGGTCAGTTACTAATCTTTCAAAAAAATAATGAGGTTATTTTATTGTCACATTTTTATGAACAGTTGTTAAGAAACTAAAGTGGTTTGAAACCCTAGCTAAACCCTAGCTAGGAGTAGCTTACAGAATAAGAGGTATATTGAGCCTGTTTTGATTATTTTTTCCAAAGTGATGATTATATGATGTATATGAATCCTCCATATTTCCAAAAATGTAAGTTATATCATGTGGTAATATGTGGGCCCCACCTGAATTGGTTTGTTTCTTAAGAGTTCTAGTTTGAGGAAAAATTCTCCAAATGAAGTAATGTATAAATTGGAATTTATTATATACCAAGATATTTTCTTGATTTATATGAAGGTTTCAGGTCATGGTTAAGCTGAAAATTAAAAATTGTACCCTATTTATGAAGACTAGTTTTTGGGGCAGTTTGGAGTAGCTTGTAGTAAAATGGACATTGCAGGAGCTACGAGATGAGTTAGGAGATGATTCAATTTGTGTTGTGAATATGGTTCAGAGAAATTTCCAATGGTATAGAAAACTTGTTTTTTATATGGTATGTATAAGTTATGACTCATTCTTTTAGGGTCAAGTTTAGAGAATGCTCATTCTAGCAGGGTGCAAGTACCTACATGAGGTAAGACTTTGATTCTAATTTAATCAACATTGGTGAAGGTTTTTTATGTTTTATACATCATGTATAAGTGTGTTACATGATTTGGTTTATCTTGGAAGTGATTTTTTGGTGTGATGGAACATGTTGGGAAAATTGTCAGTTCTTGAGTCCTAGAAGGATAAAAAGTAGTTTTTAGAGATGGACATGGTTGAAGGCCTTACACTTGGAGTTGGAAGGATTTATTGTATTTTGTAGAAATAGGATTCATATATATTTCCAATAAGGTACTTATTGTCTCATTTTGATGTGTTTTTTTAGTCATTCAGGTCAATTTGAGAACAATTTTGTAGTTGTATTTTCAGGATATGGCTGTCCTTTTTAAAAGATTAAGTTGGTTAAAGCATAAAATGGTTAAGTTGATACTTGATATTGTAGACAAAAAATCATGCACTTAGACTCATTATCTATTCTTAATTGCATACTACTATTCATATGGTTCCTAAGCAAGAAGAGTATTGATTAACCCATGTCTTTGGCCATCTTTCGTTCCTTTATATTACTACTTTTGATCTTACACCTTTATTGGCCCAATAAATATTTTCATATTTTAGTTTCACCTTTTTTTACTTGAGTGCATAGCCAGGATGCCTGTGTCAGGTGCCGTCATCCCCTCTGGGTGCCCATGTCCTCTTTACACTTTATTCTCACTTTTTGAGTCCTTTCTAGAAGTTTGAGCATCTTATATTTTTAGTAGTAAACCTTTTTGCGGTTAATTATGAAATTCAAGAAAAGGAGTCATATAAATATAAAGTTATGTGATCATAATAAGGGACCAAGCACTAAGCACTAGCTATCACTACATGTTGCATCCATCAAGGCATCTATAGCTACATTTTCATCCATCTAGTTCCATCACAAGGTAAAAGGCTGGCTCATCTACATCTCACTTCATAGGAGGGGAAATGATTGTTTCCATGCACACATTTATTACATTCTATATCTAGTTACTTGCACTTTATTCACAAATTGCAGCTGGCACAAGACTAACCTAGGGCATGATTCCACACACACATGCACACAGAACTAATTTGGGTCTATGATGTAGTACAGTGTTTAGTGATAAATCCATCAATTTGGTAGTTGAAGATAGTCTGACCCCTTCATATGCATCTTTATTTTTTATGGTTTTGATGTTTTTTTGGGGGTTTTATAGGTGATTCCTTTATTACATGTTTACATTGACATCAGCGAGCTAAGTGTGATATACACATGACAAGTAGTGAACACTTTGCATCATTTGGTGACTCTATGAAATTGGATTTTGGACTTCCACACTTACCAGGGTACCCTAATCCCTTTTCTAGGAACCCCAGTCTAGCCAAATCACTCAGATCTAAATTTTATTAGGATCATGTGCGACAATCTCCCATTCTTGTTCATTCGGTCTTCACTGCAACACATTCTTACGGCATCTTCAAATCATCTAAGGTTCTTCTAAACCTCTTTTACATTAGGGTTTCATATTTTCATTGCTTAGTTGTTTGGGTATATTTTTATATGTCATTTATCAGTGATTTACATTTTAGTTATTTTTATATGTCATTTATCAATTATTTATATGTCATTTATCAATTATAGCATCTAGATTAGACTACTATCTTTACATTTTAGTTTAATCATTTTGGTGAACCTCACTCGTGATCAGTCTTTTGTATCCTTCTTTGGAATATTATCTTATTTATCATGGCTACTAAAATTCCTCAAATTTCTTTGTCTGATTTACTTTAAATACATCAAAATTTCCAAGTTTTTCTTAAAAAGGCCCTAGACACCATGTATCTTCCCCGAGATATGCCTCCACATCAGGTAACTGTTATTTTTTATTGTTTATTTGATGACCCTAGTCTTTGTCCCCTTCCATATAATAAATCCATGTTGGAATAAATTCAAGCTTTACACTCTTTATTTCAAAACAAATTTTAGGCTATGGAATCCATGATTACATCTCTCAAATATGAAATCCAAAAACTTAAGGATTCCTCTTAAGCTCATGTTTGTTCTCCTTCTAAATCTCGTCTTCATGCTATATCTAATTCATGTGCTCATAGCAGTGAGCCTCAAGTCTTTCCATTACCGAATCCTCTCACATTTAATCACAATGTTAATCAAAATGATATTCTTGTTGAGATCCTTAGCCATCAATTGATCAATTTACCATCTACTCATGGCTATCCTCCTTATCATCTTATAAAATATCAAGGTCATCCATATTGTAATTATCATTGAATCAATGGACATAATTACAATGATTACTATTCTTTACAAAAACAATCAAGCATCTTAAGCATCAAGGATTTATCTCATTTACTACACAGTGTTTTGTTACATGATCCTCTGCACTTTTTACATCTCAATGGGTCCCAAAATCTTATCCTTTTGTGTTTAGCAAGCATCCTACAATAGTCACTCGTGGTCCTTCTCTAGTACTACAAGATTCACCACAAGCCTCATCTCAAGCACAACCATCAAAGGTAGAACAACCAATTCCTTTGCCTCTAGCTAAGAACCCTCACTGACCTCCTATATTCAAACTTATCGTTCTACCAGATAATGCCTATGATGATGAATGAGACCCATATGAAGATTATGATGTTGATGAACCATTTGATATGTCATTTGAGAATTTTCACACATTAGGTTTCAATCCTAACAATTTTGTTGACTTTGATTCTGATGATGGTCATACCTTTGGTTCTACCTACTATTTTGATGATCTCAAATTCTCTTATGACACATTTTAAACTCCACCTCCATCATGCAAGGCGTCTTCACCATCACCACTTCAGCATACAATCACCTTTTTCAAAGAAAATACTCCTTATATTGATCCACTTAGTGTATTTTGACTAGATCTCCATCACTTATATACCTGGGGGGCATCATAGATTCTTCCCCACTTGCATTTCTATCAAATGTTGATCTCATCTCATGCAATTAATGCTTCATTCTTGATGATTAATATTTTCTAAGCATCATTAAAAACCTCTTGATCCATGTGTATCGTCATTACCCGATGATGCACTCTTTTTATTCGTTTCACACTTGACTGTTGAGGGCATCCTTACACATGAACCTCACACACAACACAATCAACACTACACATCATGCATCTTCAATCCTATATTTTACATCCTAAATGTATTATGTGACATACATCATCTACACATCTTGCATTTCATTTTATACATCCCACATTACACTACACCTACTACACATATCAAACATTTTTACCCATCTACTTATATGTTTAACTACCTGATGACACACTCTAGTCTCATGGTCCATACTGGATTGTTAAGGGTATACATCACAAACCAACCTCACCACATTTCACAAATTAAACCATGAAATTTTTCTCGTATGACATTCCTAGGTTAGTGATATACACCATAGGATAAATAATCACTTCCTATATCATCATCTAGTGATATACATCGTAGGCTACATCATCAACTTCATCTAACATCCCTTAGTGATATATGCTTTAGGCCAAATCATCACTTCTTCTATCATCTTGCAGTGATATAAGCTTTAGGATATATCATCACACATCCTCATCCTCACACTTTATCTCTATGTCACTTATCATTGTTACACATTCATCACAGCATGTTATGCACAACACATAGTTCAACCATTTCTCGATGACACACTCTCATTTACGTTTAATTCTTGATTGTTGAGGGGCATAAACAAATGAACCTCTCTGCATATAATCCCATTCACTTAGGGGTCATGTGGCTCATATCATTTGCTCTGCATTCCATTCCATCCATCCATAACATGTTACATATCTTGGTTGCACTTACTCTTGCTTACATTTAAGTGTACATAATCATCTTATTACACATTCTACATATATATATTATATGTCATTATATTTATCATACAAACATGCACGTTCACTTGCTTTCCAGTTGTGATCATAGACTCTACAAGTCCACCACATGTAACATGTATGTTTGGCACCACTCCCACAGTGGTTCTTGGGGGCATCCACATTCATATATTACAGGTGTTATTGTTTCATTTTTGTTCATAGAACATTACTTTATTGGTTCACACACACTTCATCAACATTTTATATTTCTAACATGATAACAGATATTTCATGTGCAACATTTTCTATGCAGGAATATTTTATTCCATACTTGTTTGTTTGTATGTTATTGTTTGTTCTTGTTTGCGGGCTATGCCCCTTTGTTTTGTGTGCACACTTGTTTTCCTGTGGATGTTGTGGCCTTGAGTTTATTACAACATCATGAGTGGTGTCCCATGTTCACAACCCACTTTACATTATGTACATTGTCTTCTTGGGTGTTTACATTATCTACGTACACATTTTTTTCATAGTTTACACTCGTCTAATACATGCATGATTTATTGTAGTAACACTTGTCTCCTAGACACTTATTTGCATTTGCCTTAGTTTTTACCAAGCACATCCCCTCCCCCTATAGGGCATAGTTTCAGTTACATCAGTTGGCCCTCTTTTGGGTTCACATCCTCTTCTATGGATGTCGCATGCGCCCAAAAAGAAGGGGGAATAATTTGGGTTTAAACACAGTACTAGTATAGTTAATTTTTTAGTTTTTTTCCATGAAAAAGTGGGTTACTTAGTGATTTGGCTCAACACAGTCTATAGAACTCATACATAGTGGATTTTACATGGCATATTGTCCTTAGCACATGTATGGGTACACACAAGCTGTAGCGGTTTTTTATACAGTGGGAATAATTTAAAGGTTGGAGGACAACACTAGGTAGTTTCTCCCTACACTTATTCCATTATATTAGCATCAGATCACCCAAAAAACTAGACAGTACAGAGATATCTTCAGTTTTAGGAAGTAGTTACAGGTTGGAGGATAAATCAGACTTTCCTCCCTACACTTCTTCAGTTAGTGGCATGAGATCGCCAAAAATATCACACTTCATCAACATGATCCTTTCTACACCCTTTTTCTCATCATGGATCAGGTGCACATGTTCCTTTTCCATTTTTATACTTTCATTACATGCCTTTTGCATACATACATGCATCCTTTCACACATTTTTACACATATACATGTGTATTTGACTACTTGATCATCTTCTCTTTTGCAGGTTTGTCTGTATGGGAAGTAAGTAGCCAACATCAATAACAACGTCACACTAACATCTAGGTACATCACACACATTAGCATTCACACACGTTATTTTTCCCTAGGTTCACTCTTATCACATTTTTACACTTTTTTTCATCTTTAGTCTCTATGCTCCATCTTTTTTATCACTCCATGCTCTTTTCTAGTCCCTCGTAACACTTTCTATACCAATCTACATAGATATCAAGTGTGGATCTCTATATGCTTTATGTTACTGAGAATTTTTCTTGCCAACATAAAGTGGTGGAAAATGTAGACATAAAATCATGCACTTTGAGTCATTATCTAGTCTCAATTACATACTATTATTCATATGGTTCCTAAGAAAGAAGAGTACTATTTAACCCATGTATTTGGCCATCTATCATTACTTTCGATCGTGCACCTTTATTGGCCCAATTTGTCTTTTCATACTTTAGTTTCACCTTTTCAGGACTAGAGCACTTAACCAGCATGTCAGGGTCACGTGCCCTCTTCCCTTCTGGGTGCTCATATCCTCTTTACACTTTACTCTCACTTTTTGGATCCTTTCTAGCCATTTAAGCATCTTATCTTATTAGTAGTCATTTTTTTTAGGGTTAATTACAAAATTCAAGAAAGGTAATCATATAAATATGAATTTATGTGATCGTAAAAAGGGACCAAGTACTAAGCACTAGCTATCACTACCTAAGGTTGCATCCATAAATGCATCTATGGCTATATTTGCATCCATCTAGCTCCATCACAGGGAAAAAATTTTGTTCATCTGCATCACACTTCATTGGAGGGGAGTCCATTGTTTCCATGTACACATTTATTACATTGTACATCTAGTTACTTACTCGTTATTCATAAAGTTTGGCTGACACAAGAGTAACCTAGGGCACAATTTCACACACACACACACACACACACACACACACACACAGAGATAACTATTGTTGTATTATTTTCTTGTTCAATTCAAATTAATGAGCTAGCTACTAAAGAAATTACAAAACTCAGAAATAATGGAGGGTTTATGTTACCTCGGATGTGTGATGGATATGGGTGAAAGATGATGATGGATCCTCACTGCTAGATATATAACTACAAAACTAGAGAAATATTTGATTATATATTATATGTGGGGGTTTCCCAGATAAATCTAGCTCCAAGAAGCGTTAACTTCCTTGGTGGATGTCAACCCCCATTTTAAAGAAAAAGTGATATAAATGATGGATAATCAAATTAGTATGCAGAAACTGAAGCGTAACATAAATCTAGAAAATAAATATAAGATTGGATTTAAAATCTGTTTAGATTGAAATAAATGTAAATTTAAGGTTACTTGGTCTATTCGACAGTGACCCATACTATGCAGAGGTAATTCAATGGTCACCTAGGTAGGAGGATCTGGATTTGTAAGCTGAATATGTAGACCTGTAAGGGTCTAAGTGAAAAATAGAAGGTAACAGAGACTTGTGGATACTATGAGTTACCTGTAAAAGGGAACCCAAGGTTGAAGGATCCAGAAGGTAGAAAAAAGTAGCAGTAAGTGAAGGGTGGATTAGGAATCAGGACCTTGGTTGATGGTGACCAGACTGAAGTGACAGTAAGTAGGATGTAGAGGGGTTGATTTTGATGCAATAGAGGACTTGATGATGGATCTGGTAGACTGAGAACAGAGACAAAACAGATAGGCAAAGGTATAAAGATGGCTCTGGAGATGCAAAACATAGTTACAGAGAGCCAATTCGATGGTGACTCAGTCTAGGAGATAGCGACTTTAGCATAATAAGGAAATGCCAAAGGTAAATTGACTGAAAAGGCAACCTACAAATAGAAACACTGATAGAACAGCCTAATAATGGAGTCCCATGAGTTATGATGGACCTATAATGTTAGATTTAACAAGATAATAGAAAAAATAAGACAAGATAGAAAAAAATTAATATAAACCTCTCTATGTTATGCAGATGATCAAGAAAATTCCAAGGGCTGTAAGAAGGATTGTTTGAGATGCTCTTGGTTTGAAGAAGGATTCAAAGAGTGGAAGAAGATCAGAAAGAAGTCACGTCTCTTGTGTTTTCCGTGTTGTGTGTTCTTCTTGGCCGTGTTTTGGGAAAGGAATGAACTTGGTTTTATAGGGTTGATGGTGACTAGGCTGGGTCACCACCGACTACGGGGAAAGTTTCCCAAATGGGGGTGATTTGTGTTTTCTGATCAAGATTTGGTGTTTTGATGAGTAGAAAATTTTCTTTAAAGAAAACAAACATGATGGGATGTGGTAAGGATGATTTGGGGAATAAATATAGGTTAGGAAAATCATGGAGATATATATTTAGAATGAAAGCATCCTAAATAGAAGGTTTGATTAGGGCATGTGGATGCCAATTAATTAATTAATTAAAGCTTAAATGATTAATTAATCAATTAATTGGAATTAATTAATTAATGTCCATTGATGAGGATTGGTTAATGATAGGATAAATGGGCATTTAATTAAATAAGGGGGATGAATTAAATAAATATGTGCACATGGGTGATTAAGGGTATAGATACCAAATTTAGGTGTCTACATTTTGCCCCTTTTTGTTGAGTGGTTTGAGCTAGCAAGCCATGAGACAAAAATGATGAGAGTTGGATGAGGATTGATGAAAGGATAGATGATGAGCTCCCCCTCAAATGGGGAATCGATGATGTCAAGGGAAATTGATGATGTATTTGAAAAAGGTTGATGATGAAGGGCGGGTGGGTGAAGAAAATATGGGTAAAGCATCACCAAGGAAAGATGCCTCCAGGAAAAAGGATCGCAATATGAATAAAAACTATGGTGGTGACTCCAATATCACATCGGTAGAGGACAATTGCGGTCTCAACAGAGACAGGCTACAATGTTCTATGGACCAGTGAGTGGGTGAAGATCACTACAGTATGGATGTAATCCATGATGACCAATGGGTCATAGGCAAGTCATCAAAGTATGCACAAATAAATGTGAAATCTATGTAAAATCCTTCATACATGAGGAATTGAGTGAAAAGGTATGCATCCACAAGGGACGAGGATGAAAAATTATGGTGCCCCATGGGACATGAGTGAGGAAACATGAAAAAGTGGTGATGAAGGAAAAGAAATATGTCTGAAAAAGAAAAAGGGAGATGATAAATGTAATATGATGAAAGTAATGCCCAAGGGGAAGATGTATGGTCACGAGATGGAATTTGTGCACAAATTAGATAGGATTTGTATTAAAATTCCTGATAAAATGACCACAAGGAGGGAATAATTGTATGGTCTAGTGGGACCTTTGAATATGTACAAACTTAATTATTTGAAAATAGTGAGAATTCCCTAATCGGAGAATGAGATGGCCACAAGAAGGAAAATAAATATGGCCACATATGTGGACTTTCAGAGTAAATGAGGATAGATAGATAAAAAAAATGGTGCCCCAGCAAAGGACACAAATATGGCCCAAAAGGAAAGATCAAAAAATGTGAGATATAGTGCCCCAAGAGGGAACACAAAAATGGCCACAAAATTGGACTTAAGATGAGATAAATTAGATAAGATATGATGAAATATATGGATAAGGTCAGATACATCAATAATATTAGATAAAATGTTGGATTGGATTTGGATGAGATAAGAGATAGATGTAACTTAAATAATGGTAATCTAGGGGCATATGACACTATGTCATATCAAGGAACGTGTGAGGAAAATATGCCTCCAACTACATTGGAGGCAAACAAGAGGAGGATCCAAGTAACACAAGGCACATGCGACCAAAACAAATATGTAGTATGTAACCAACGATAGTTAGTCATACCAAAGATCATAAGGAAACATGGATGAAATGATCTCATAAACCTAATGTTGACATGAAAAAGGGGTTTGAGATGAAACTTGTACAAGGAAAGAGGGTTCTCCAAAAGTGGTGTTCCCTAAAACTATGCCCCAGCTTTGGGAAGGGGAAAGAGAAAACTGATCAATGCGGGAAGTCTACTAGAACAATTTCGATCAATGTGGGAAGATTTCTTAGGATGCTAATAAAATGGAAGGTTGATCAATGTGGGAAGCCTTCAAATTCCATGAGGAGTAGTCATCCTTCGAGGGTATGGTCTACTTTATACAATATATAGATGTCAAGAATAATATGATAGTTGTCCTTCGAGGGATCGGTCTATTTCTTTTGATTTTTCTTTTGATTTTGATTTGCATGATTTTTCTTTTCTTTTTTTCATGAACAACTGTCCTTCAAGGGATCATTTCTGTTTTTGATAACTTTGATTTTTGACAAGAGCATCCATGAATTTTTTTTGATTTTACATGGGGGAGAGTTGGGACTAGCTAAGTAGACCACTTAAGAGGGGATAATGAATGTACAAGAGACACCCCTGGACCCTTTGCATGGTTCCAATAGGTGAATAAGAGGGTGATGGATGTAATGATCATGGATTTCTCACCAAAGGGGAGAACCTATCCATAAGGAATATGCTATGGGCATAGCCATGGTGCCCATATTTAAGGTCACATCTAGGAAGTGATAGAAGACCACATAATTCCAAATCATCACAATGAGAGATGGAAGAGGATAAGATGGAGGAATGATCTAAAGATATGACTAAGAGCACTGGTAGACATGCTAACAGTAGAATGGTCACAAGTGCAATGCATTAAGAGGTTCCACTTCCAGTTTACCATCAAGGGAAGGGAAATTTTCCATGTAATGTCCTGATTAAAGTCACATTCGAGATAGGATGATAGCTTGATAGGATGGGATATGATGAGATAGATGAGAAAATAAAATTATGTGCTATCCTTAATGAAGTGAAAACATGCATCCCTAACGAGACGGTCCTTAAGTAGATGTGTCCCCAAGAGAGGGCTTAAAAATATGACCACAAAGTTTGGATTTTGGATGGGTAAAATATTGGAGAAGACATTGTGAGATAAATAAGATGGAAAATATGTGCTACATTTAAAAAGTGAGGAAGTGGGAGAAAAATATGCATCCTAGTGACATGAAAAAAATGGTGTTCCCATGGCCACAAGAGGTGGACTTTGAGATGAAAAATATGGTGCCCCCAAAGAGGCACAAATATGGCCACAAAGGTGGACTTTGAATGAAAGAGAACAGATGAAATGGTGGATGGTCCCCAAATAGAAGCACAAATATGGCCACAAAGGTGGACTTTGAGATGATAAAATGAAAAGAGGCATGAATATGGCCACAAAGGTGGACTTTGATGAGATGAAATGACCCCCTAATGGAAGGAACGAATATGGCCACAAAGGTGAACTTAAGAATAAAAATGAGATGGTACCCCTAAGAGAGGCATGAATATGGCCACAAAATGGAATTTGATGAAGATGGTGCCCCAAGAGAGGAAAAATATGGCCACAACGGTGGACTTTGATGAAAATATGAAAATATGGTGCCCTCAAAAAGGAGCACAAATATGGCCACAATAGTTGACTTTGAAATGAAAAATAAATGGAAATAGATGGTGCCCCTAAAAGAGGCACGAATATGGCCACAAAGGTGGACTTTGATGGACAATAATGATGGTTCCAAAATGAATGGTCCCTGGAAAGGATGGAACAAATATGCCCACAAAAGAGGACTTTGATGAGATATATAAATAGATGGTGCCCTAAAAGAGGCACGAACATGAAAAAGGTGGAATTTGGAAATAAATGGTGCCCCAAAAGAGGCACAAATATGGCCACAATGAGTGGACTTTGATGAAATAGATGAAAATGGTCCCTCAATGGTATTTGAGAGACGAGTATGGCCACAAAGATGGAATTAAAATGGGATGAAGATTTAGACAAGATTAATGGGGATTTAAGATTGGATGAGATGGATTCGATAAGATTAAATAAAACGATGTCAAAAGTAATGCTGAAATATCCCCCTAGAATCAAGTTCCCAATGGAAGTTGTATGGATGGATAGGAAGATGAATTGATGTGGATAAGATGCATGGATGAGAGGATCGAAAGTGAAGGGAAGGTGCTCCCCCAGCAGAAGAGACTATGTCACATTAGGCGATTTGGATGCGAATGAGTGCGTGTATACCAAAGGGGATTGGATGGGATTGTTGATTATAATTTTATATCTGGATTGGATAGATGGCCAAGGACCATAGGGATGATCGGAAAGGAAAACAATATCGATGTATAAGGGAATACCTTCCTTAGGAGGAATGTCATGTGTAGGAGAGATGCTAAGGGATGATGTGGATGTAGGAATCTTGGTAAACCTAATGGATGGGATACGAATTGGATTGGTTATAGATGGAGAAGGATGTTCTCCCTAAATGATGAAATCATCTTTCTCAATAAGGTTATGGATGATTTCTGAAAGGATTTACAATGCTCAATGTCATGACATGGAGTATGGTGATAGGTGCATATGCAATTAGGATTGAACCATGATGGATTTTTATTATGTGGATTAAAGGCTCTAATGGGAGGAAGTATGATGGAAGATATTTGAGTTAAATGTCAAAGGATATCCGCGTAGGACCCAATCGAAGTGTCATGGGGAAGATAAGTCTTGTGGATTTTGATAGGGTAGTTTGACTTGGATTTAGGGGAGGGGATGGATGTAGATTGGATGGATGTATTAAGTGTCTTGGAAGGAAAATAAATTTTGAGAGGAGGGTTGGATTGTTTGGATTGGTATTTATTATTATGAGATGTATTAGATGAAGGGACTTTGACCCTAAAATAGATAAGGATGTGACTGGGATGGAGGTTGTAATATTGGATTGATGAGAAGAGGGAAAACCTAACTTCTTACGAGAATGCACATAAGACTTTTGGGAATGTTTACCATGAGTCTTAGATTTTGATTGAGAGGATTTACCCTTGGTGGGGATAATAATAATCTCATTTGGTGGATTTGAAGATGTAGGTGTAGGTTTTGGTTTGGTTGATGTAGAAATAGTTGATTTTGTAGAGGGAGAATGAATTCCCCTTATGTTTGTCTTAGGTGGAGATGATTTCTCCATGAATTTCTTAAGATGTGTCATTGGTGTGTTTACAAATGGAGGAGGTATGATTAGGTTGGTAGCGGTATAGATGTATGGATACAGTTGATGTTGAAGGGTTAAGTGTAGGATATTGGGATGAGATAGGTGGTTTGGCCATAAGCAAAGATGTAGGTATATGTGACAAAAATGACAAGGTAGATGTAAGTGGGATTTTCAATATAGTAGACTTGGATGTAATTGGAATAGAAATGGAAGTAAGTAAGGTAATGATGGATGTTTTTGGTGTAGATGTGGGTATATTCAAAGTCGGTGTGGTTGTGGTAAAGTTAGGGATAGATGTAGATGTAGAACATGTGGTAGAAATTAATGGGATAGGTGTGATGATCATAGACATGGTTGATATAGATGTAGGGGCAAAAATTAATGGAGCCATAGGCATAATGTTTGTGATAGGGGAAGATGATAAGGTAGATGAGATAGGTTAGGATGAAGGTGTTTGATGTATCATATTTATTGAATAAGGATTGAATGTATAATATGTGAAAGGTAAATATTTATTAGTTAATGGTGGATTTGGGAAGGGTTTTTGGAAGATACCAAGAGGTGGAGATTGAATTGGTCGTGGGATTGTGTAATGTTGGGAAGCAGGGACATAGTAGGATGGTTGAATCTGTTGAGACCATATATGGAGTAGAAATATCAAAAGATGGTGATTGTTGGATAGGAATGGGAGATGTAGCATGGATGTTATTGATATAAGATGATGGGGTGAAGTAAATTCACTGGCTGACATAATTGAGAGATGACTCTATGGTGAAAGTAGTCATAGAGGGGGACTAGAAGGAGACAAGCATCAGATATCAATCGTTGTAAGCGTTTTTGTAGCAGTAGCGATGGATGTGACCATTATGGGTGTGGGTGTAAGGATAAGTGTCAGATAGGTTTGGTTGTTCAATATAAGGGGTGGATGGATAAGGATGTAAGGAATTTTGGTGTGTTAAAGAAAAAGGGGATATTGGATAGGATATTTGGGGTTGGTTAGAAATATTTAATTGTTTATGTGCACAAGAAGTGTGAATCTAGATGGATTTTGGTGATTAGATGGGTATTCCATTGGTAATACTAAATAAAGTAGGGATAGTGTCCACATGAGAAGATGTGAGTGCAATAGAATCCTCTGTTGAATGGATGGATATGATTGAGAGATTTTAGGGGGTTGATGAAGTAGAAAGTCATAAATGGGGCTATAGGGAGGCTCAGAGGCCTCTAAAGAAGTTGGAGATGGTAATGTGGTTAGCCAAGGGGATATAGACTAAGGGGAACTAGGTGAATCCGTTTCAAAAGAGGCTCAGAGGCCTCTAAAGGAGCTAGAGATGGTGGTGTGGTTAACTAAGGGGATATAGACTAAGGGGAAATATGTGAATCCATTTCAAAAGGGGGGTCTATTTGAATAATATGGTCTTTACATGGTTGATAAATCCAATGTGGAATCTCAAGATTATTAGATGAAGTGGTAGCATTGTTAGATATATCACATTGTTGCATTGTCTAATTTTGAAGAAAGGAAATAATACCATGTGTGAAGTAAGGAAATATTTGTTTATGAAATGTATTTACAAAAAAATCAAGTAGCACAATCTTCATTATCTGGATTTAAAAAAGTGTGAAAGAGGGGAATGGATAACGGGGTACCTAAGAGAAGGAAGTGCAGCTCTTGTTTCAAGATCATTTTGGCTAAGGAAATCTTAGGAAGTTGCTTGTTGGGTGATGAAATCCCAATCAGTCAACTGGGTAGAGTGTGTTTTGATGCGTGAGTTTCAGGTTGTGTGTGATAAAGTATGAGATGTAGGAGGTTAAACCCCTATTTAAGCTATGTGGGAAAGTAGGATTAAAAAATAAAGGGTCCCTTTTAAACCAAATCAAAATTTTATTTTTCAATGAGGACACACACATGAAAAGGAAGTACGATGTAGAAAAGAGCAAATAAGGAAAAAGAGGAAAACCTAGATATAGCTCTTCCCTTTTATCTGCACTTTTGAGTGATGGGTGATCAAGACAACAAACCCAACACGAGCAAGCAATAAAGTGGAACCTCACATTGCAGTGTTAGTGGAAGATAGAAAAAGAAAAGACAAAATAAATGGATGTAAGAGATCACCTGAAGAGTGGTCCCATCGAGCGTGCCAAGAATATTTTATTATTTTCTCATTTGATTAAAGTTAACTACCTAGCTACTAAAGAAAGTACACAACTCAGAAATGATGGAGGGTTTAAGGTACCTCAGAAGTGATGTGATGGATACGAGTGTAAAGTAGATTATGGATCCTTGTTGCTGCGACAAGTTGATGACCTGTAAATAAGAATAACTAAAAAGGAGATGAATTAGATAGGATATGTGAGGGTTTCCCGTAAAATTGGATCCAATAAGCATTAACTTCCTTGGTGGATGTCAACCCTTGTTTTAAAGCAAAAACAATATAAAGGATTGATAATAAAATTGCATACAGAAAAAAAAAAGTGTAACTGAATATCAAAATAAGTAAGATGTAATATAAAATTTAATTAGATTAAAATATCTAAAAATTAAAGGTTACCTAGTCCGAGTCAATGGTAACCCAGACTATACAGAGGAAGGTCAATGGATGACCTAAGAGGCTAGATCTGGAATGTAAGTTGAATATGTATACCTACAAAAGTTTGAGTACAATTTGGAAGGTGCAGAGGCTTGAGTATGCTGGAATAAACCAACAAAATAGAAATAGAGGTAGAAAACTCCAAAAGGTAGCATAAAATTAGCAGTAAGAGAAGTGGTAGATTAGGAGTCAGGACCCTGGTCGATGGTGACCAGGGTGGAGTGACGGTGGCTGGGATGCATATAGGTTTGATTTTGATATAAAAAATGAGTAGAATGATGGATTTATGAAAGATTGGAACATAGATAAAGACACATGAAGATGCTAAAGAAGGCTTTCGATATGGAAAACATAGTTACAGAGAGTTGAGTCGATGGCGACTCAAGTCTAGGCAGAGAACAACTATAGTAGAATAAGGAAAGGCCAAAGGTACATTGAATAAAAAGGTGAGACCTAGTAAATATAAATACTGATAGAACAACCTAAAAATGGAGTCTCGAGTGCTGTCTAGACCTACAATGTTAGATTTGACAAGATAATACAAGAAATAAGACAAGATAGTAGAAAAATCAATGTAAACCTCCTGATGTTATGTAGATGATCATGAAAATATTATGAGAGCTATAAGAAGGATTATGGAGATGCCCTAGTTCAAAAAAGGATTCCATAGTGGAATATTATCATAAAGAATTCATGTATATGTGCTTTTGTGTTGTTTTTTCTTCTTCGTCATGTTTTGGAAAGGAATGAACTTGGTTTTACAGGGCCGACAGTGACCAAGCTAGGTCACCAACAATTTTGGGGTAAGTTTCCCCAATGGGACTAGATTTTTGTTTTCTGATCAGGATTTGGTGTTTTTATTAGTAGAAAAGTTTCTTTAAATAAAACAAGTGGGAAGGGATGTGGTAAGGATGAGTTGGGAAATAAAGATAGGTTAAGAAAAGCATGGGGATATATATTTAGAATGAAAACATGTTAAATAGAAGGTTTGATTAGGGCATATGGATGCCACTTAATTAATTAATAAAAGTGAATTAATTAATTAAATCTTAAATGATTAATTAATTAATTAATTTTGATTGATGAGTATTAGATAATGATAGGAAAAATGGGCATTTAATTAAATAATGGGAATGAAATAAATAAATATGCCCACTCGGGTGATAAGTGTATAGATACTGAATTTAGGTGTTTACAACTTCATTAGATCTTAGATGTAGTGCAACAATAAGTTATAAGTCCATCAATTTGGTAGCTGAGGATAGTTTGGCCCCTTCATATGCATCTTTATTTTTTAGGGTTTTTTATTCTTTGTCTAGGGTTTTCAAGGTGATTCCTTTATTATAGGTTTACAATGATATTAGCAAGATAAGTGTGACATACACACGACAAGAAGAGAATGCTTCACACCATCTAGTGACTCTATAAAATTGGCTTTTGGACTTCCCGCACAGACCATGGCACCCATATTATAGACCAAAGCACCCAGGCTCCCCAATCCCTTTTCCAAGCACCTCAATCCATCTGAATCACTTGGATCTACATTTTCTCAAGTTCATATGTGACAGTCTCCCATTCATGTTCATTCAATCTTCATTGTGACACAATCCTACATCATCTTTAAATTAGCTAAGGCTCTTCTAAACCTCTTTATATGTTAGGGTTTCATATTTTTATTTCTTAGTTTGTTTGAGTTGTTTCCTTCATTTATTTATTCATTATTTACTACAAACTTGCATTATATTAGGCTAGTTTATTTAAATTTTATTTTAACCAGATATCACCTAGAAATCAAATATGGGGTAATTATACATATATTGAAGGAATTTATAAGTCTTTAAACTATCATAAATTATGAAAAAGTAGCTGAGTTTGCAAAATAGGTTTTTGGGAAGCTTGTTTTGGTGAAGACTAACGTAGTTGTGGTTTGAGCAGGTGAATTATTCATGAACTCTAACTTTCTTAGGAGTGTGTTACAGGTATTGGTATTTCTATTTATTTTTCACATTCCATAATTTAGTTCATCTTGAGGAGTTTTGAGGCCTAAAGGAAAATTTAGGTTGTTGGAAACAATTGTTTTATGAAGGTAATGAGCCAGTGGGCTCATTAAAAGAAATAATATGATTGGTTCATATAAATTACGACCATATATGATGTTTAAATTTCATATTACTCATATATGGTGATTTTTAGATCTTGACTAAAAATATTTTTGGCATGAGGGGATTTTTCTCATTCTAATGGTAGGGTTTTAAGGCTTGTTCATGCATGATAAGTGGTTTTTGGCATGGAGGAACTATATGGGTCATATGTGAAAGTTGTAATAAATTTATTTGAATTTTTAAGGTGTATGGGTCAAATTTATCATGAAGGACTGACCTCCTTTGGGTTTGAGAGAAGAGTTGCAAATAAAATTGAAGTTTGAGCTCCATTTGAGAGCTAGTCTTGAATGGGGGAAAAGTGTGACCTAGAGGAGAATGTTTTGCATGTATGAAGGCAAGATTTGAAATCTTATCATATGTTTTTCATATAGATGAATGTTTTACATCATGTTTGCAATGGTTTAGAGGAAATAAAAGTTGATAAGGAAGAGGATAGAGAAAGTTTGAAGACCTAGGGTTTGAGCTAGGGTTTGTGAGTTGAATAAGTGATCTCCATCAGTTGTGGCAGCCAAAAAATCAGAGATCAAACATTTGCAGGAGGATAAGTTGGTGCTTAGTCATCCTAGGGGTTGTAGCCTCCTTGTGGATTTTTTTCTTCACTAAATTAGGGGTTTGTTCTCCTTGTAAGGTTGGTGTTCTACTAAACTAGGGTTTGGTGCTCCTTATGAAGTTGGTGCTTCACTAAATTACATTATTATGAGCAATATCAGAAAATATTTAGTTTTTTTTCTTCCACTTGGGGTTTTCCCACTTAAATATGGTGTGCATGTGTCTTCCTCTTTAATTCATGTTGTTGTGAATGTTTAATACATATCCAATGCACACATATGGTTATGAATGGTTAATGGATAAATGAATCAATGAATATATGTGATGGTAAATGAATTGAAAATTAATTTGTAGGAATGATTCACCCCCCTCTCATTCCTTTGTGTTTCCAACACTATATACTTGGGAGGAGTGATCCTACATGATCCCTTTGATGCTCAGATATTTTCCCATAAATTCCATTCATTTTAGATTGAAAATTGTTTTATGTGTTCACCCACATTACTTATTTCTCATTTAGAATTTCATCATTTCCCCAAGGCTGATTTTTGATAAAATTTCTTGATTATTCTAAGTATCTCTCTTATCTATGTTCATGCTTATTGACAACTTTTTCATAAGAGGCATTGAATTCATCTTTTTGTTCTATTTCATTATGATATGTTTAGACATTAAATGAAGAATCAAGCATAGCCTCATGCTTATCTTGTATGGAAATAGCATGATTCAAGAGATCAATAATTAGCTTGAGATCTTATGTAATCACATAGATTTGAATACTTATTTCATTGACTCCTTCAAATTTTTCAAGAGATCACCATCACATTTATTTTAAGAATCTTTGTTTTCAAATTAAAGGAAGCAATTCAGATGAATCGATTCAATATCCCAAAGCTCATTACATTCTACTACTTCTTTGTTGAGGGTATTCTCAAATCAATATAACTCAAAACTATTTATCTCAACATTTTCATCATAGAAAGACTTTTTTTCTTCGAATGGAAAAGAGAAAAAAATTATTTCATCATTACATCCATCACTCATTATTTCAAGAGGGATATCATATTTTTGGATTCTATAGAAATTTCATATTTCTAATTTTTTTTTTGGAATATTTTATTTTTTAGATTTCTTGGTTTGTATATTGGGTGCAGAATATGCAAAATCTGCCCCACGGTGGGTGCCAAAAACTATTGAAAAAATGATTTTTCATGTGGTAAAATTGTAATATTTCACCAATACTCTGGGGTAGTTCCATTTATTGAATGCAAGGAAAGGAAAACAATATAAAATAATTTATTGGGTATCCCAAAGAACAAGGATCACATAGAAATACTTCCCTAAACCTATGGCAATTTCATGTATGGAATATTGGGGAGGAAAATTGTTTAAAGAGGGAGATTAGGAGAATGGAAAAGGAAAGGGATTTTAATCAATAAATATCATAGTAGATTTTATTGCATTAAAATCAGAGTACTCACTTGCATCAATGAGAAGAAACCATTCACAAAGAAATATTAACAATCAACAAGAAACACAGTTTTATTACATCATGCTACACAATTTATAATTCTCTTGGAGTACAAGTTGAGAAGGAGATAGTATAGTAACAGAAAATAAATAGATAAAATGAAGGCACATGTTTCTAGACATCAATGAGAGCTAGTAAACAAGGATTAACCCCCCCTCTTACAATGATGAGGTCATATCTTTTTATAACTTTACAATCTATCTCCTCATCTACCCCCCACATGAGTGTTCAAGTTCCCATTCATCTTGTGAATTTTAATTATCCTAGGAAAGAAAAAATCAATTCCCTTTTTATAATTACAAAAGGTAATTTTAAATTCCACAAGTACTACATAGTCACTTTAGTGAATAATATAAAAATTCATGATCACGCACAATGAGGAATTATATGGAAGGGGGTATAAGGAGAATGAGAAAGAATGAGAGAAGAGAGGAAGAATGCTTCCGAATATGAATAAAGATCCCTCTGCCCTTGATGAAGATCATCTCCACTGACATTGAAGATGAATAATTTCTCTATGATGGACCTATATAACACTACTATGCTCTATTAATGAAGATTGCTCCTTGGGACACTTTTTCCCCTTACGAGACTCCTTGAAATGATGACTTTTTCGCAATCATTATTTGGATGCACCGAGATGGAAAGTGATGAGCACTAATAATTAGACCATAGAGAAACATGAAAATTGGATTCCCTCATTCAGAGCATCCTTTTGATCCTTTAGACACTATCACATATTCATGATCAACCATTTACATGGTAGAAATCAGATGCACTTTGTTCACACAACCTAGATCTTGATTTTGTCGCTATAGGAGCATTGATGATTCAAGTTTTTGAGAAAACAGATCCACCTGTGAGATGAGTTGGATATTACCTCAAAAAATTAAATAATTAAGGTGATAATAGGTATGGAACGTGCTTACAACTTATGATCAACCCATCCAGTGAAGTAAAAAACATATCAAGACCAGATTGTTCCACTATGACCAAAATTGGGAACTAAGAAGGATTCTCTTCTGTTTAATAAACATTTCCATTTTTAACCCTTTTGAAAGCATGAGTTAGTCATGTATGAAGTTTTACATTATTGAGGAATGAAGGATTAAAAACCATGACCATTTCGATCCTTTTATGGATACTTACTATTTTTAGTAAGTCTTTCCTGGGTGACTAGTTTTGGTAAATTCACCCAATTTTCACTTTTGAGCACTTCTCCTCCTAGGGAATTATCTTAGTGTATTGAATCCATTCCTTCTTTAGACCTAATACTCTTATAAATTTCCTTGAATGGATACTTAATAAAAAAATACATTGGCCACAGCATGTTGAATCAGGCCGAAAAAGATCTCCAAAAATTCTTCTCATCAGGATGTTTTGCTCCAATTTTTAAGGGTTTTTCTCCTCTGGAACTTTACAAATTCAAAAATGAAACTTACAGGTCTACATGTTATTTTTCTGATATATTATAATTCTGGAAAATAATATTCCTCCATTACTTTCATTCAACACATTTTCACGAGGCAAGAAAGGGCTCATTGGAAAGCTATTTTTTTAAAGATCTCATCCTCTAATTTTTAGCTTGTTTGGCTAGATGAAACTTTGTATATCTGAGGATGAAGTTTTCAATGGATTCAATTTTCCTATGTCCACAAAAAGTGGAGGATGGAATCAATGAGTTTATGTAAATGCTCATTTTAATATCATTCATGCAAAGAACCTTCAGTTTGAATTTTATGGAAAACAAAGAAAGGGTTTGTGAGATATGAGCAAAAATGTGTTCTAAACATAGGGTTTCTAGATTAGGCATGATCTTTTTACATAATAAATGGAGGGAAAATATATTCAAATTTTAGTTGCAAAAATGGAAAATGGTGATTTGAATGCTCAAATTAAATTGTGGTTAAGCCAAACTCGCCATTTGATTTCCATACACTTATTCTCCTTAACTCGGGTTAAGAGCGGGTTATAACTTTCCAAATGACTTAATTGAGTCTCCATTAAACCTTACCATACTTGGTTAATAGTTAAATGGTGCAATCCACATTGGATCATTGCAAAGTGTGTCATGGGGTCAGCTCTCGTGAGGAGGGGGGCTAGTTTGCACAATGGTGTGAGGTGAAAACAATTTCTTAACATGCATGTTGTGAGATCAAGTGTTGGAGGAGGGAGGGATGCCAAGGGGTCACACTTTTCTGCACCTGATGCACTTTTATATCAGGCACAAAGGTGTAATTTATATTTCAATGCTACAAAATGCACCAAGGGTCTTGTTTGTCATGAGAGGGGTTGTGTTTGAGTTATGAGGTGGTTAACACTTACCTAGTGCACAACATGGTCACTTAAGTAATGAAATGAATTTTCCTCCAAGGGGTCATACTTTGTAGTGCCTAATAAACTTTTACAGTAGGTGCAATAGTTTAATTTTCATTACAACACTGCACAATGCGCCAAGGGTTAGGTTTTTCATGGGGAAGGGACTAGTTTTCATGTGAGGTGTCTAACCACCAAAGATGTTACTTAAGTGAAAAAATTGTCTTTTCTCCTTGAGTTCACACTTTTTTTACCCATTTCACATTTTCACCAAGTGCGAAGGTGCAAAATTGATTTCAACATTGCAAAGTGTGGCCTAAATACTTATAGTAGCCCGCCTTCGCTAACAGCTGCCAAATAGACATGAAAGTGATCATTTGCCCTTGAAAATTCCCAGAGAATTTCATGGAAAAAAATTATACTATTTATAGTGAAACATTCTTATTGAGATCGATGGTACAAATTTCAGAAGACAATTCTACCTGTAATTCAAAATTTATCCCACTTTTTTATTTTATTCAAGCTCGTACACCGGAAGGCAAAACTACCACCAGAGAGAAACCTAAATATTTTATAACTTATCACATGGTCTATTTATAGGGTTGAACTAAATTCACTTTTATTTTTTAATCAGGTTCCAACTCCCTTTGGAATTTCCAAAATTCTCGTTTGAACCTCCACCAGGATCGAAGGTCTTTCCTTGCACTGTCGAGCCAGTATCTCAAAATCCCGACAACAAAATCTCAAGAAAAGTTTTTAAAATGTGAATTAGACATTTTTATATTTCTAATGAGTGTTTGGTTTCTTTAAAAAATTATGTGAGGCTCCTTTACATCCATAACAAGCTCACTAGCTTTTTTACTCCTTTCATTTCCCTGCAATGGGCTACAAGTAGCCCGATGTTGCACAACTTGTTCTTAAACCATTTTTACCCTATAAAAATCCCCTAAAATGCATCCAATGATGTCATATCTATTTCATACTCTTATTGGATTCATTAGGTATTCTTGATTCATCTCCAGAGGATATTCATTAGGTGCGAAAGTCCCAACAATATCCCCTTTTAGGTCTCCAGGAGAAATTCCTTCAAGGTGGGTCACAATGAACACATGAATTTTTTCCCACTACTTTACTTATACATATAACAGATGTAGAGTAATCAATGAAACTTAGTCATTTCACTATGTTACAATACTTAAGACTCAAAATAATACCTATAAGACCCTTCAAAATAACTCAATCTTTAATTCTTTCTCAACCCAAATCATGCACTTATGGATTTTTCTCCTCTATGAGCTTTACAAAACATTTCACCAAGCTTATATACCTTGAATTAGTCTATCCCAACCTTCAAATGGTTTATAAACACTCAAATTGTTTTCCTTACCACTTTTGTGCAAAATTTCCTTGTGTGGGATTCTCAACTCATTGCTTTTGTGCTTTCCCAGCTAGGAACATTTGTGAAGATTCATGGAAAATTATAAATTGATCCAAGTATCCTTCTATCCCTCAGTGATGTATGAAAAATATTATGCCTTGATACTCTGACTCAGTCTTCCTATTATTCTATTCTTCTCCACTAGCCTTTTCTTTTCTACCAACCCTTCGTAAAGGAGTTTCCCACCTTATCTTTTTATTTTTGGTCTCAAATTACAAGAAATTGATCATTTCAAATACCCATTTATCCAAATTTACTCTATGAGAAGTTGCAAGTGGTCTTCTTTTACTAATTTTTTTAATAGATAATGTTTGGAAAAGCCTCTAAGGGCCATTTACATAGCAGATATTACATTAAAGCTCTCAAAAATCAAAAAGTAACTATCAAAAAACCCCACAAAGCACTCAAGTAAAAAAAACATTGTCTCAACCAGAGCAAGACAAGAACCCAACAACTAGAGATAGAAAAAACCAAAATAGATAAGGCCACAAAAAAACTGGCCCAGAAAGACGATCAACAAAAAGTCTACAAGAAAACCCCTATACACATTTTTCCCTAGTCCTCGAACTCAGGCCAACAGAGTCCATCTAGATGTCCTCCTCATCATAGCTTCTTATGGCAAATTTCCTCTTCTTTCCTTTGTCGACTGCAACCATCTCCTGAAGAACAACAACCATGTTTTCCAAAAAACAATCTCTCCATTAGACCTCTTAACCCCCATAATAATATTCCTATCCTGAGCTTTTTTACTTGACTAACAATATCCTCCAAAGATTCAATTTTGCTAGAAAGAAATTTAAACACAGTATTTCCCTCCGGCAGCCTATCACTAGGGCTACCCTCTGTATTTTTCCCTATAATATTTTGTAGAATAGTCAAAGCATCCAAATCATTCTTGGCTCTCTCTTTCATTTTGTTGAGCCTAATGTTATCATCTAAAGAAATGTGATCCTCCCAATCTTCACCAATCATAATGCCAACCCCCCTTGTTTGTGAAATTTTCTTACCCGCTTTAATTAATAAAAGGATTAGCCCCTAATGAAGGGGAACCCCTATTTTCTTATCTTTAAAAATCTTTAAAAATAACTGAAGGGAATCAAACAAGTAAAATAGGATACTCATCTTCCTTTCTCTTTGAAAATTGTTGAGAAGCATGAGATGTTGAGAATGCAGTTTCTGATAATTACCCTCCAAAGTTATATATTTCATAATGTAGAAATAAACTTCAGACCATCTTTGTAGAAGATATTTACAGGACATACCATCCTCTATAAAACATATTTTCTCCTCATCATCAAGAAAAATGTGGACTTCGTTTGAAGTCAATTCCTATCCTTAAACACCTTGCTTCCACCATAATCCATATTAGTAACCTTGTCAATCAGTTCTTCTGACACCAAAAAACTTACACCCCTCATTATAAAAACCCCATTATCCCACACCATTACAAATTCCTTCGAGATATTTTCATCAAAACCTCATAGTCGTTGCAGAAAATGAGTAATTCCCCCTTCCTTAAAAATGTCCTAAATGATTATATCTCTCTCAAACCTGTGCAAGATTATGGCTTAACCCTAACCCTACTACCACCCATCTTAAGGAAACAAAACTGAAAATAGAACCAATCTTCGATGATCCTACACAAAAAACCTAAACAAGTGTTTAAATTAATGGTCAAAGTCAACACATACCTAGAAATGATGACTAGGATAACTCTCATGCACCGAAGAATAATAACAAGGATAGCTCGTATCCTTTTCTCACGCTTGAAATAAACTCTAATTTTTTGCATATAGGATATATTTAGTACTATCAGGTAAATTCACCTCACTCCACCACCAATTTTTATCATGTGCTCAAACATCAATACTTGCTAACGTGTCAGCACACGAATTAGCTTCACAAAAAACGTGATTAATTTGAACATTATCAAACTTTTCTAACAAGCCCTTAGCATCTTTAATAATTGAATCAATATTTATATGATACTTTGATAGGACCTTCTTAAAATTTACAATGTATAATGAGTCCCCCTCCACTTTAGTATTCTTTATTTGCAAAGAATTGGCCCATTTTAAACCAATAAAAATTGCATAAGCCTCAATATAATTATTAGATTTATTACCAATAGGCTCAAGAGAAACTAAAACTAGGGACCTTGTCTCATTTCTAATAATACCACCAACAATAGCTAACCCTAATCTACCTTTAGCAACTCCATCAAAATTGAGTTTCATCCATCCTTCATTGGGTTTGACCCATTTAGCATTTTTCCTAGCCACTGATTTCTACAAAGAAAATTTTTAAACACACTTAGTAATACCTAAAGCTTGAATAATATCCTTCTCATTATTAGGGAATCCACCTTTCTCTTTAATCTTAATAACTAAAACATTATTAACCAGTGCCCCTGAAATAACACTCCCCACACTAGCAGATATTTTTTGTTTTTCTTTAAAAATTCTACTATTCCGTTGAAGCCATATCCCCCATAGAAAATGAGGAAAAAAAACTCCAATCCTTTGAAAGACTTAGTGAAATAAAAGGAATCATCCATTGATCATACCAGTCAGCAAAATTCTCCAAAAATACCCAATAAATCTGGAAAACTCTTAGAACATGGGTTATAACTCTTTGAGAAAAGGAGCATTGAACAAAAAGTTGTTGAACAGTTTCACTGGCTTCTTTGCAAAGAATACACCTATTAGGAATCATCATTCCTTCAGCTTGTAGGTTATCAACTGTTAGAATTGTGTTTTGAACATCATGCAAAAGAAACAAACTAATATTTGGAATAATATTTTTATCCCATATATATTTCCAATAAAGATTTGGGGAGGATATTTTCTTGCTAACCCATAACTTGTTCTAACTAAATACTCCCCATCCTTTGTTAAATACCAAATTAATTCATCTTAATTATGAATTTAAGGAATGTGTAAACCCCTTAGGTTTTCATTTAAAGTTATAATTCCTTCATTGATTTCTTCATCCACTCCTTCCCATTCCAAAATTTTCCAAGCCCATCCCCATTCAGTTCTGATCCAATAGTCTCTAAGAAGACTTCCCATAGACCCCTAAAAAATGAGCAGTCACATTTCTCCATTTCTCTTGATTAACAAGGGGTTCATCAAAAAACCACCAGTCTTCCCAGAATTTAATTATAGAACCATCCCCTATCATCCACTTACTACCTTTTATCAAAATGTCCCTACATTTACATAATCCATTCCAAAAGTAAGAGCCTTCTGGAAGAGCATCATTAGATATAAAAGAAGCTTGATCAAAATACAAATACTTATCTTTTAGTATCCTAGTCCATAATCCATTCTCATGCTCTAGTCTCCGCCCCACTTTAGCCGTAAGATCCAAATTTATACTTTTAATGTCTTTCAATCTAAGACTTCCAGCACTCTTTGGAAGGGTAACTTTATTCCATGCAACTACAGGAATTATATCCTTAGTTTCCATACCTAACCATAGAAATCTAGGTTGAATATGAGTGATTATATTTCTAGTTTTTACAGGCATTTCAAAAATTGGCATCAAATACACCACCATACTCTTTAAGCAACTTTGAAGCAATTGTAATTTACCAACCTGTGATAATAAAACCCATTTCCATGTTGATAAAAAAATTTATAATATGCTAACCAGAGCATTCCAATTTTCCAGGATCATTCTCCCTTTAAAGAGTGGCATACCTAAATAGGAATAAGGTAAAACTTTGATTGGACATTCCAACACTGCAACAATTCTATTTTGAATAACTTTTTCCACATTCAAAAATAAAATTGAACTTTTCCTAAATTTGATGAGTTTCATATTACCTCCTCAAAATCCTAAAGAATCTCCTTGAACACCATAGCTTCTATGAGAGTCACCTTACCCATTAGAAAAGTGTCATCCACAAATTGTAGCAAAGCTATAGGATCCAAACCATTAGATATGATTAACCCATTGAGTTTCTTTTTCTGTTTATGATCAACACAAATTATGTCTAAATTCTCTGCCATAATAATATAAAGAAAGGGTGAAAGTGGATCCCCCTTTCTTAATCCTCTCCCTAAAGAGAAAAAACCTTCAGATTTTCCATTAATCAGAATTGAGTATTTCGGAGTAGAAATGCATTCCATTATAATATTAATGAAATGAACATGAAAACCCATTTTTTTAAGAATAATTATAAGAAATCTCCATGATACTCTATCATAGGCTTTGTTCATATCAATTTCTAACATCATTGTTGGTCTTTTGGAAATATCCACAAAGTGGAGAGTTTCATGAATAGTAATGACACTATTAAGAATTTATCTTACCTCCACAAAAGTTCCTTGATTTTGGAGAAATAAAACTTTCCAAAAGGTCTTTGATTCTGAAAAAGATAATTTTAGTAATTATTTTATAGACCATATTACATAGGATGAATGGTCTAAAATCTGTAAGTTGTGCAACACCAGAAACCTTAGGAACAAGATCTATAAAGGTAATATTTACCTCTTTCAAAATCTTACCATACCAAAAGAAATCTTTAACGGGATCTTCAACATCTTCATGGACTATTTCCTAAAACTCCTAAAAAAAATAGTAGGAAATCCATATGGACCTAGATATTTTTCCCTTTCCAAATCAAAAACAAAAAAAAAATTATCTCCTCAACAAATGGAATTTTAATCAACTCATAATTATCTAGTTGAAAAATAATAGGTTGACAAAAAAAATTATAGAACTTTCCTTACCAAATTCAGGTTCCCTACCTGCAGCAAGCAACTGAGAGAAAATATATATAAATTCCTGAGAAATGTCACCCTACTATTTTATTTTAACCCCTCTTCTATGCTCAATCTCCAAAATATAATTATAATTATTATGCATGGAAGCAGTTAGATGGAAAAAATTGTGTTCCTATCACCCTCCTTCAACCACAAAACTCTAGAATTTTGTTTCCAGTATGCCTCCTCTTTAGCTTCTAAATTATGATGTTCAGACAATAGAGATTTCACCTTATGCCTTAAATATTTATTCAAACCTCTTATTTTAATTACTTCCTCAATTTTTTTAAGATCATCACTAATTTTGGTTTTTTGAGAAAAAATATTACCAAAAGTTTCCTTATTCCAAACTTTCAATCTGGCTTTAACATGCTTTAATTTTGTCACAAGTCTGAATATAGGCTTACCTTTAACATTGCTTTGCCAACAAGATTGGATCTCCTCCTTGATATTAGGATGTTGTAACCACATCTTAAATAACATAAAAGGCCTCCATCTTTCCCCAACATTATTACCTATTTGAAGATAAATTGTACTATTATCTGATCCAATCCTTGGTAAGGCAACCAATGAGCCATCTAGATTAGAATACCAAGACAAATTGATAAGAAATCTATCCAACTTAATTTGGATCAGATCATCACCAATTATCTGATTAGACCAAGTGAAATGAGCTTCTCTCAAATCAATATCCACCAAATTACAGTCAGCAATAAAGTTTACAAAATCCTCCATACTATAACTGTAGACATTCAAACCACCTTTTTTTATCTTTCGGGCTCAAAGGAGTATTAAAATCATCCCCAATAAACCAATTCAAATCTATAAACTGGCTACAAAACTAAATAATATATGCCTAAATTTTTCTTTTTTCCACCATAGAGTTAGGGGCATAAATATTAGAGCATACCCACATAGAACCATTCTCCTTTTCTTTAAACAAAATAGCCAGATGATGAGGAGATTGAAATAACAATTACCCATCCCTATCATTTTGTTTCCAAAAAGTAACCAAACTACCAGAAGCCCTAGTAGAGGATACCCCCTGCATATTAGATCTAAACCAAACTTTATTCTTAACCTCACCCATTTTTTCTTTTGACATTTTAGTTTCTTGAATCAAAAGAATATCAAGATTATTCATATTCCTAAAAATTGATAAAATACTTTGTTTATTGGAATTATTTAAACCCCTTGTATTCCAAGAAATGAGCTTCATATTTTTTTATTTGGTGGTATTCTCTCCTCAATAGAGCACTACTTACCAGAATGTATTTCCTTGGCTATTTTTTTCTCCCTCTTATTCCTATTTGACATATTACCTTTCTTTGAAGGAACCTTCCCACAATCTTCTTTAACTCTTTCTTTTTTCGAAACACTTCTTGTATTGATCTTATTTTCTTCCAACACATCCTTATACTTTTCCACATTGAAATAATAGGGTACAACCTCTTCCTGAGATAGCACCTCCTCTTCTTTTAAAATAGTTTCACCCTTCTTATTTTGATCCTTATTCTATTGATTTATGACTTCCATACTAATTTGAAGCATCTCAATAGGAACCTCCTTAACAGAGATCTCATGATTTTGAGTTTGAATCACATTGTCCTCTAACTCATGAGCTTAATCTAAAATTTCCTTAGCCTCTTGATTTGGTTCCTTCTGATTATCCTTGTTTATCTCTATCTGTTCTTGAATCTCAACTTCCTCCACCTCTTCTATCTCTAACATATTAAAATCAAACTTGGAAGAGGAAAAATTATTTAGAGATGACTTGCTATTTTCGTCATTTTTCCCCCATCCCTTTTCTTTTCTATCCCAAGCATGATTTCCTTTATTATCCTCCTTACATTGTCTTTGCTCATGCCCCATCAGCCTACATTTCTAGCAAAACAGCAATGAAGCTTCATATTCAATCTTCTGGATCTAAACCCCAAACTTCATTTTTAGTTTGATTTCCTTTCTCAGCAAATTACGAATAGGAACATTAACACAAAAATGAGAATACATTATCTTGGTTCTTTCCCTAGTAACTGGATCAAAAACAACCAATGATCTTATAGCATTAACTATAGCAGTTAATATTTCTCCTTCCCAAAATTCCATCGGAAGTCCCGATAGTTTTACCCACACATGCAACTCATTCAATTTCACTTTATATGGATCAAATTACGAATGCCATTTTTGAGCCAGCAAACTAGATCTACCCATAAATCATGCCCCACCCAAAAGGATGTTATTACAGTCCTCGTAGTTTGAAAGCTTGATTATAAAAAACCCATTCACATAGGAATCTATTTCCAATAAACCCATAGGATTCCATTTCCTCTAAGCCCATTCACGAAACCATTACACATTTGGTCTCGAACCATAAAAATTTCTAACTAAGGTATATTCCATCCTGGATTTATCTTTCTCTGCTAACCCATCAGGAATAACAAGACTTAACAACCCATCCTTTTCAACAGTCATAATAATTGAAACAAAAGGATGATTAAAAATTTCCATTTTACGGCCCAAAATTTTTTCAACCCATGATGAAATCTAAAAGACGTACCTCCCTCGTGATGAATCAGTGGGTCCCCAACCTAATTTTCCTCAATCTGAGGGTCCATTGTGTCCTACGACACTTCTCGTCCATTTTTTTTGTTAATTTTCTCCTAAACACTATTCATGGCTTCTAAATTAGGACCTCCACTGAATTAGATTGTCTCAATTCTAAACTGTCATCAAAATCTCAAATTTTTCCCCATAAAAATTTGAAATTATTTCACAATCTATTAGAGGACCTTACCTTAATTACCTTCTTCTAATTTCAACTCAAAATACCTTTATTAGAGCCTTCATTCTATAATCCCTAGTTAACTCAGTTTACAAAATTAGTATACTACAAGTATCCATTAAAACTATCATATACCATAAGGTTTTGGAGATGGATCTGATTTATTTTCTTCTAAAATATGTTAGAAGAAGGTATGTAGGATAAAGGTAAGAAATTTTCTAGTCATCTTGTAATGTTTAGACTCTTCAACAAAAAAAATTAGATAAACCCTGCCTAGGTTTTCAAACAAGCCTGAGACTGGGTGTATTATTCTAAAATTGATTTCTAACAAATTGAAAAGCTCTATTTACTTTCTAAAGGTATGTGGAAATAATGTTACAATTTTAGACTTACCTTTAGGATCCATGTCCCTTTATCTTCTCATAGTGCATTCTCAATCCATGTATTATGTCTCAGGTAGGTATGGTATTTCCACAATTAAGGTTTTCCTACAATTTCCTCCATAGATTCTTCATGTAGGGCTCAACTGAAGTCGAGAATTATCTATCTCTATGTCTTTAAGACATTTTTTCATTCATTTAACATGAATCGCCATCAAAGCATTATTTGAACAGGATCTAGACCATGACACAGTTACCCCACTAACTTCTCATTATCACCTTCTTTATCTCATTAACTAAAAAAATCACACTACTAAGCACTAACCATCAACATAATGAATTATGAGATCAAATATTTACTTCCACAAATGATTGCTAGAAATATTAATTGTTTGTTCCAAATCAATAAGAAAATTTTCATGCAAATATACACAATCTTGTTTTGATAAACAACCTTTTTTTAACCTCTGAGCTCTTCCTTTACTTGCTTCCTCAGACCCTTTAAATGATGGTCTCAAGAAATTAAAAAACATTATTTATCTTGTTTCCTCGAATTATTACCTATAACTAACTCTCAAGGATGCATGGAAAGTTCGTATGGATATTATCTCATTACAAGAAGGATCTACACAATGTTAAGGAAAGATAAGAACACTAAACATTCACAACATGACTCCTAGACTCTTATAAACACAAATCATGACTTCCTAGACCTCTATGGGTCCAAACATATGTGTGGGGAACCATAATGATAAAGATAATTCATGAACTCGCCCTACATAAAGCAAAAAGCCTTCAAATTTCAAATTTTTCACTTTTGGAGGGAAAAAGGAAAATTTCAATGTGAAAATACTTGGACCAAACCTAGCACACCTAGTGGACTTATATTGACCTCATGAACCTAAAATTACACTTATCAAACCAAAATTGTTGATAACAAGTCTTATTTATAAGTCAAGGAAGATTATTCTCCATCAAAAACACATTTTAAAAATCCATTTAGCACATCCCTCTTGTTCACGATGGGGTTTACATAGTTAGAGATTGGTCAAAGGGTAGGTTTACATTACCTGGTTTGGGGATTTTTGAGTGTGGGCTTAGTTTCCATGGAAAAAAAATTCAATTTTTCATGCTGGACATTTAGCATGAAAAAAAGAACATTGGAATATTCCTCTTAACAAACTTACCTTATCCATTTGATTTTAATTATCATTATGTGCATACCCTTTTGGGAAATCTAGTGACCTGTCTTTATCAACTAATTTGACCTACCAAATGTGTCAATTTATACCAGAATCACTCTCGTAAGCCACCTATCATGATCATAACACCACTCATGTTGATTTTATTTTATAATATCTTTAACAACTCAAACCGTTAATGGGTCACACATGTAACACAAGTGAGCCCATTATTTTTATTTCATCACTTTCCCTGTGAATTACCATTACATATCAGTCAAACATCCATTAAAAAATTTATAACACTTCATACTATCAAAAATAATATCCTCGTCTAATGGAATTAACCTATCAAAAATATTCTTTGGATACCTTCAGTTAATCTTTCAACTATTCATCTTGGATGAAGATTTCATCCAATTGGTTCTTGGGATTCATTGTAGTCCAGCTATTGATCACGAGGACTTGATCAGGAACATGGTGTAAATTTTTTTAATGAATGAGATCACAAGAATGGTGCCCACATTTGTCATATTCCAAGTTCTGCTTCATCAACTTATCCACTGAAAGGATTACGTTGCATTTTATGAAATGAAGTAATTTTGGCTTCATCGTCACCCAACTATCAAAATGAATATTTCAGGGAAGACTTTCTTCACTCCCACACTCCTGAGATAGGATCTACCATATATTAAACCAATAAGTGAGTCTCAACCCAAAAATGTCATTATTTCCTGATGGATAGATGCTCTTGAGGAATTAGTTGTATCCGTAAAGAAGCTAATTGCAAAACCCACTCTTCCTCCAAATAAGTGCCAAATAATTTTTTGTCAACCCGTAACCATGCCCAAAATAATTCCACCACCACAACACACAACTCCCTGGGGAACCAAGGCATACCTTAAGGGGGGAGTTGACCTATTAGAATGGGCCAACTCCCTTTGAAATAAGTCAGAGTTAATGGAGATTTTGAATGGCCCCCAGGTAAATATTCATGACCTGATGGAAAAAGGGATGTCTCGCCACATGGCGGCAGATATAAAATTTGTCTTCTATGCTACCAACGAGAAATATTTCATTTCCCACAAAGAAAATTTCCAGCATCCAGTCCCAATTTTTTATGGAGGAGTTTGTAAAAATGGAAAAAATGATCATACCAAGTATACTATCTCATATGTAATTTTGTTTATATTACCAAGGCTAGTGGGCCTATAGAATCCCCATTTTGTTATTATATATGAAAAATATTTATTCTTTGTATTCTATTTTAGATTCATTTTTCTTATTTCTCTCTGCTCCGTAAAACTCTTCATTTCCTACATACTTTAAAAAAGAAATGCAATTCATATTAATGCATCAATTATCATGAAATAAGCCTCCCAAATGTCACTAACACCTCCAAAATTATTAAATTCATACCACCAAGTGAGAATTTATGAATAAAAATGTAAAACTTGTTTCAGGTCCTACCATGAAACTGAGAGTGTTTCCCTCCAACTACAATTTGTTCCTAAACCTCTAAGGAGGTGTTGTGTGGCACTCCACTATAGGATGGGGAAACTAGGACTGTAAGAACAATTTATATTCTTTATTTATAATTGTAGGGTTACATAGATGCACCTTTCCCCAAGCCCCAAAAACATGCCATGTGCCCATGTTGACCAGTCATGTTCCATATTCATGATTTTTAAAATAACCGAGCTCCTCATTGTCCACAATCTAAAGTTGACCAACCATCATTACACCACGTAACTACTAAAGGCCTCGTGTTTTAGGGAGCACCTCAAATTTTTGATCTAAAGGAATTTTTGGATATCAGTAGTTCCTTAGAGCTCCCTAAACCACAACAAACTGGTAGATAGTTCAGTGACCTTATCGTTGATACCTAAAACATGGAAAACAGACTTCGTATGCTAAAGATACAGCTGGTCAAATTTTGGCCAACAGTAAGACCCAAAAGTGGGAACCGACCAAGGTGGCAACAATACATGGTTAAAGTGGAGTGTAAGCATGGAGGAGAAAAAAATATGGTTTTGCGATGCCGGATTTGACACTCAAATTCAAACGGGTGGTTTTTTGTCATTTTCAATATTTCTCTATCTGGTGGGTCCTATGGCCACCACGTGTACTACCACCACAATGATCATGTTATTAAATGAAGCCAACTCAGTTGGGTGAGATCTCTACCTCCCTCAGCATAATGTAGGGTGGTGGGTCATGTGACCACTACATGTACTACCACCACAATGATCATGTTATTAAATGAAGCCAACTCGGTTGGGCAAGCTCTCTACCTCCCTCGGCATAATGCAAGGTGATATTTTTTCATAGCTTAGTGAGTTGGGTATTTTCATTGTAGGGAAAGTCACTACATTCCTCGATGACCTTGTATTACCTTGGGTGAGCTCACACAACTCAGTGATGGATAAGTTTATTGTTGGCTCAGAGAGCCATTTTGGAGACCAAGATTATTATCACCCACTTTATTATATGGTGAGTTCATGGTTAGTAAACTATTCTATGTGGCATTTACCACCCACTTTATTATATACTCGGAAGTCTTCTATGACTCAGCTAAGCCACTCACATGGCACTCAAATAGCTTGGCCATTTATACACCATCCATTTTCATATAACACGGTCCTTTATGGAGTTAAACAGAATTACCACGTGGGGATGCTATGTGGCACTCCACTATAGGATGGGGAAACTAGGACTGTAAAAACAATTTATATTCTTTATTTATAATTATAGGGTTACATAGATGCACCTTTCCCCAAGTCCCAAAAACATGTCATGTTCCCATGTTGACCAGTCATGTTCCATATGCATGTTTTTTAAAATAACCGAGATCCTCATTGTCTAAAAAATAAAGTTGACCAACCATCATTACACCACGTAACTACTAAAGGCCTCGTGTTTTAGGGAGCACCTTACATTTTTTATCCAAAGGAATTTTGGGATATCAGTAGTTCCCTATAGCTCCCTAAACCACAACACAGTGGTAGACAATTCAGTGATCTTATCGTTGATACCTGGAACATGGAAAATAGACTTCGTATGCTAAAGATACAGCTGGTCAAATTTTGGGCAACAGTAAGACCCGAAAGTGGGAACTGACCAAGGTGGTAGCAACACATGGTTAAAGTGGAGTGTAAGTGTGGAGGAGAAAAAAATATGGTTTTGCGACGCCGACTTTGACACTCAGATTCAAACGGGTGGTTTTTTTGTCATTTTCAATATTTCTCTATCTGGTGGGTCCTAGGGCCACCATGTGTACTACCACCACAATGATCGTGTTAT
The DNA here is from genome assembly GCA_019776745.2 of Taxus chinensis. Classification (NCBI taxonomy): domain Eukaryota; kingdom Viridiplantae; phylum Streptophyta; class Pinopsida; order Cupressales; family Taxaceae; genus Taxus; species Taxus chinensis. The sequence goes on along the minus strand of CM034152.1, from coordinate 331,074,135 downwards.
TAAATGAAGCCAACTCGGTTGGGTGATCTCTCTACCTCTCTCGGTACAATGTAGGGTGGTGGGTCCTGGGGCCACCACATGTACTACCACCACAATGATCGTGTTATTAAATGAAGCCAACTTGGTTGGGTGAGCTCTCTACCTCCCTGGGCACAATGCAGGGTGATATTTTTTCATAGCTTGGTGAGTTGGGTATTTGCATTATAGGGCGAGTCACTACATTCCTCGATGAGCTTGTATTATCTTGGGTGAGCTCACACAACTCAGTGATGGATAAGTTTATTATTGGCTCTGAGACCCATTTTAGAGACCAAGATTATTATCACCCACTTTATTATATGGTGAGTTCATGGTTAGTAAGCTATTCTATGTGGCATTTACCACCCACTTTATTATATACTCAGAAGTCTCCTATGACTCGGCCAAGCCACTCACATGGCACTCAAACAACTTGGCCATTTATACACCACCCATTTTCATATAACACGGGCCTTTATGGAGTTAAATGGCAAGAAAACACTTTACCACGTGGCCCAAGCCACAGGTTAGAACAATTGGCCAAGCCTTAAAAAGGCTTCATTTCATGCTTAGACCATGTATGTGGGATTTTTAATATTCCCACTGCCACATTAATAAATGGGGGCTTACGTGGCAAGTATGGGTGCCACATCAAATTCATTGACCAATGTAAATGCTAAAGGTGGGGGTTAGAACACCCACGTGGATGCATGGAGTAGTGTAGCCACAATGTGGAACAATCAATGGATATGCCATGTGTATATAGTGGGGGCATCACATATAAAAAGGAAAAGCCATGTTTATATCGCTCTTAAATGCCCATGCAAAATTGTAACGGTGGTAGTTTAATCAATTTCGAACCCATACCCACTCACTATAAAAATAGCCCCTCATTGTCATAAAATTATGGATTTCTGTGTATAAATATGAGCGCATGGTGTGTTTATTACCCAAGTTTGTCATGTGTAAGGCCATAGGCCATAAAAGGAAATTTTCATATATCATCAATTTTGAAGGAGTAGGCAAATTCAGCCTTTGCTGTAAAAAGGGAAAATGCTCAGAATTTCCCCATGCTCCTAACGATGATATTATCTTCCCACCATGGAGGATTTTTGACTCTATTTTAATCTACAGAATTCACATCAGCATTTGGCATCTGACTAGAGTCTTTGTCAAGCGTGTCGCTCATCTAAGGAAGATTATTGAAGGAATATCCTTTTATGATGATCATCAGTTAATTCCTACTTCTCAATGGACGGAGCAGTTTGTCTTCATATTTATGGTTTAGAGTAATTTGTTGTATCTTGATCACTTTTATTTATCTGGTTCAGATTCATGGGTAATCGGCTGGGTATGTGATCATAAATCAATATACCACTATCACAAAGGGTGAAATCCCTATACCACTATCAAAAGGGTAGAATCCCTATACCACTATCATTGGGTGGAATCCCTATACTACTATCATGTGGATAGAATCCCTTTATAAACTATCATTTTGGGTACTCAGATCAGATATGTTTCATGTATCCTCATTTATATTCATAGCTTCATTGTATGTTTGTACTATTTTGCATATCTTTTAAGTGTAATGAATCAATTTGTATGAACCTGGAGACGTAGGCATTTTTGAACTCTATTATCAATCTTCTACGCATTGTGTGTGTACTTTATTTACATTGCATTCTTGTTTGAAGTTTATAGTATATGTGGAGTACAAATTATAGCAGTGCATATAGGGGTCCGTGGGTAGTTAAAAATTTAACCCATGTTTACGGATCATTTTTACATCATATGTGAAAATGCAAAGTGTAAGTTCAAGTGGAATGCTTGGTCTTAAAGTGTGATAGTAACATGTTAGGGATCCCTCCTTTTGTCAGGTTCTGAGTCTCCAGGATGTATCGCACATTTACACCACGCGTAAATCTACAAAGTGTAAAAACATAATAAACACCCCCTAAGTCATAGAAAAACATCGAGGAATACCCCATTGGGTATCAGGTGTATGCATGCACATTACAACTTTACACAAGTTACAAAACTATAAAAAGGGTCCAACTACCTGAATAATAAAATGAAAATATGACCACGTCGGGCAACGGGAATAACCCACCATCCTGCATTATTACAACCCCAAAAACCACCATGAATCCTACAACCATATTAACTTCCTTCAAAATTGAGAAAGGTGTTGGCTCCCAATCTAACACCCCCTAGGGAGTAAGGTATGAGATGCATGAGAAGACAAGGGAAAGGGAGAGACCCACTTGTTTTGTTGTTTAATAGCCAGGGATAGGGTTCTCCCCTACTCATCTAACCAGGACTTCATGGGAGTAACAAAGAGGCACTTGACTAAGGGTGTGGCTATCCACCTACTACTTTTGGCTCTGGCTAAACCAAGGTGAGATAACCTGAGGTTCTTCCTAAAAGTAATAAGGGTTAGGGATATACCCTAGGCCTTCCAGCTTGGTTGAGGAGGTCAATCTAAGGCTAAAAGTAACCAATGAATGCATTTCTCACCCAAAAGAGTGGTTACAAAGTGTTGTAAACACTTGGGACCTCAGACACATACTAATAAAGACATTATATATGATCACAAACATCAACCCTAAATTATTTTACATAACTCTATTTGTGTAAATGTTAAGAATAATTTTCTTTGAACACTCGAGGTAAACACACTTAGGGTGTGCATAATTTGTGTGTCTCTCCAACAAATCTCATGTGGATTTTGCTATGGTGGTGAGACCTATAAGATGGATAGGACATGCAGGACAATTTTTCAACATAAAATATGGGGATAGGGATGGGTTTCAAAAGAATAAGGTTTGACGGATGGGGGAATGCAAGGGGATTGAAGAATGTGTTAACCACATTATCATGGTACCTCTGTTATTTTATGATCTAGAAATTCCAAAAAATCACTCTCCCAACTTCATCTTCTCCCAGGAACCTATAAAGAAAGAAGAAAATAAAACAGCATTCAAAATTTTAGTCTAGGCCCCTTGAACCAGAGTTTCACATGCGGATTATGCTAGATAGTCAAATCCAAGGGACACCCAGGAGCTAAAAATGTTCAATCATTGTAATATTTGGAAAGGATCTTTACAGGTTCAAGGTAAGGTTCCCAACAGTATCACACAAAAGAGACATGATTCCCTTCACCACCCAATCCACATAACCACTAAGTGAATGGTTTTATGCAAGTTCTCGGTCATAATCCATACAAGATCTATAAAAAAAATATGAACATTACTCAATTTTAAGATTAGTTTAACAAAAAATTATGACAAAATAATCCTGGAAGACCACTTGAAAGTACTCATTCATGGAGAAAAATAAGGGATATATATATATATATATATATATATATATATATATATATATATATATATATATATATATATATATATATATTCTCTTAAATATTGCTAATGGATGTACAACCACAACCACCTTAGCATAAATATTAATAAAGAGTAGATCAGCAGAGCTTACACATGACTAAAACTCCCACAACAAAGGCACCCATCCAACCCTCATAGAGCACCTCTGAAGAGATCCTCCCTTCCTTTAAAACCATCTCCCTTTTTCCTAGAATGAAATATCATCTTATATAATGTTATCCACAAAGGGCCCTACCAAAATATTCCATAGGATCACTTATTTCACCATGTTGGACCATTATTAAGATTAACTAAGGAATGTAGATAATATTCCCCTTAGTCAATCTTCAAAATTTTCCTTTCCTTTCCTGTCACCATCATGCAAACATGCTCAAGGGAAGTTTATTACATGTCATGCTTTATCTAATTTTATTTTCCATTTCATAATACATTTTGGTAGGGTAAAGAAAAATCAATTAAAGGATAAGACCCTTTGATTGCATTAATTCATAATTACCACCCAGAGGATAATTTTTCTCATGATCAAATTGTCACAATTTATGACTGCTCGTGTTAATTGATTTGGGAAAGATATGAAAATTAAATGTAAATCAATGGTTCACACAAGCCTCTTTAAAATCATTCACAATTTAAATTCATCTCACCATCCTTTTGGGTTACAATCCATTGACACAAGCCTTCTAAGAGTTTCTTTGTAAATCCTACCCTTATAATGGCATCATCCAGTTCAAGAGTACACCTTTCTGAATTTCCATCCAAATCATAAAGGGAACCTTTCACTTAACCAGTCATGATGAGGATTTCATCAAGATGTTGTTCCAGGTACTGAACACCAGATCTCACCCACCCAAAGGTTCCTCCCAAAAGGTTAATCTGAACTCAAGCTAATGACACAAGTGGATTCTAACAACAACATAATACTTCACAAAATGGACTGAGGCGGTGGCACTCAAAGAGGCAAATGAATCTAGAATTCTAGAATTCTATGAGGGGATAACAACCAGGTTTTGCATACCTGTCACTATAATATTAGATAATTCATTGGCATTCATAGGATCAAGGGTCACTGAATGGGCTGTTGGAAATGGGATCTATTTGAGCACTTCATCAAATTATTTCCCTCAAGGTAATGGCCACGCTTAATTTGCAAAGAAGAATATATTAAGGATCATCAAGAGGACTCTTGATGAGAATAAGAGGACTTGGCACACTAAGCTCAAATCAAATCTATGGTCTGATAGGATAACTCCCAAGCGATCCATACATAACTCTCCATTCAGAATTGTTTATGGGAGAGAGACAATCTTGCCTATGTCACTTGAGTTGTCAACATTGGAACGCATGAAGCAATTGGAATTGTTGGAATTTGAACCCATGGAGGTTAGATATGAAAAATTTATGGAACTCCAAGAAATCAGAGAGCTTGCAGCCCAAACAATGGAGAAGGGCCAAGCTTTAATCAAGATAAGCTTTGATAGGAAAGCTAAGGCTAGAACCTTCCAAGTTGGAGATCTAGTGTTGAAATGGGATGCAGACCAAGCAAAGCCAAGAAGGTGTTAAAAGTCTGATGCCATTTGGAGTGGACCCTACATGGTCACAAAATGCAAGGATAGCAATGCCTTCCAATTGTCTACGTTGGATGGTGAAGAACTGCATATTCTAGTTAATGGAATCCATCTAAAGCATTGCTACGAGAAGGACAACTTCTCACCTTGTACATATTAGCTTAGATTTTTATCCCTCTAAGTTCTTATGCACATTTTTTTGTTGTAGCTTAGATTTACATTTCCCTAAGTGCTTTGGCATAGGTTTTATTTCCCTAAGGATGCATCTTTTGTAGATCATGTTCCAGATCAAGTAATTTTCTACTCTCACAATCTTCATTCTAGAGATTTTCTAATGGATTGAGAGTAACAAACAGTTAAGTTCATGACTCCATTACCCAATGGATTGCTTTAGGAAGTTGGTCACTTCATCTAGTAGGCAAATGACCCCTCTGAGTCACCAAAATTGTTATCCAAAATAAGCCCCCTCTGTATTTTTGGCTAACTTTCCTCCATTCCTTCCTTCCTTGTGCCTCAGTCAAATTTTTTCACTTTTCAAGCACTCAAAATTATCTATAAATGGCTTCATCAGATAGAAGGTTTTCTCACCTTTCCAGAAAGGTAAAATTTTCCTCCTAACTCCTTGTATTTTACAAGTTATGGCTCGGCAGAGTTTTTGGGGGAAATTTTTCCTGGGAAGGCCCGCAACCAATAGGACGATGACACGTGTCATGGCGGAGCAGTGGTCGTCGAGGGAAGTTAGAGTTTTGATGTTTTGGTCAATTGGTGCAAAGGGAATATTTTGGCCCAAAATCCCGCAAGGAGATGGGAAAGTGCCATGTGGTGGAGGAGGTCGGGCCGGTGGAGGTAAGTTTAAAAAATTGCCAAGGGAGTTAGCGGAGGCAAAAAGCAAAATTTTGGCCCACAAGTCCGCCGAGAAATGTGAAGGTGCCACATGTCTAGGAGTGGTGGAATGGTGGAGGCACGAAGCTATTTGGGAAAAAATTCCAAAGAACCAAAAGGGGTAAAAGACAAGGATGAGCCCGCATTCCCATTGGCGAACCAAAATTTGCCACGTGGCAGTGGAGTGGCGGAGTGCAGACCTTTTTTGGGAAATTTTCCCAAGGGAAAAAATTGAAAGAAAAGTGAGGTTTGATCCTATGTTTCATCAGCAAATTGGAAGGTGACACCTATCCCAGAGCAGCGGAGGCATAGAGGATTTTGGGAAAATTTTCCAAAAGGGAAAAATTCAAATTTTGGCCCACGAATCCATTTTTTTGCCCTAATTTTGAAAGTTTTTGCCTAAATCTTCAGAGGGGCATAACTTTTGATCCAGAGCTTATATTTTTGCATTCTTGGTGTCATTTGAAATATATTGAAGTCCTCTACATGATGGAGTCTTCGATTTCATTTTTTGGTGGAATCTAGTGGGGGAAAAATAAAAATCACCTTTGGCACGAGAAAAAGAGCAGAACTGACATTCAATCACCATTTTTAATGCAGTATGGCTTCCATTCTTCTCCAGCATGGTCAAAAATCTTAGGGAATGAAATTTTAAGGGTACCCATGCCATTTTTATGAATCTAGTCAATGGTTGAACATTCATTTTGAACTTTCCCATGTTTCTCCTTCCTGGACTCTATTTTTCATTATTAAAAGCCAGATTTGGCTCATTGGTAAAGGGTTGAACGTTTTATTTCTTGCAGACTCCCCTCTTCCCCTTGGCACATGAATTTGAGGAGTTTCAGACCTTCCATGGAACCTGTGACACATTTTTTTCCTTTCTTCCAGTGTAATGCATTGTATCAAATTTGGGAATGGTAATGCATGTTTTGTGAATGATATCTTTCAATCCTCTCATGCATATATTATTATTTTCTGATATTTCATTACATTCTGGCAATCTTTGCATGTTTGGTGTTACATCTCTATGATTTTTGTTTATTTTCAAGACAGAATTTCATCACTCCTTTGGTGTATCACCATTTTTACTCAGTTTTATTTCCTTTTGCATCTCTTAACTCTACCTCCTTGGAATTTAGAATAGGAATCAATATTGAACCTCTACAAATCCATGCATACACATAAACAGAGGAGTAAGAACCATCTTTCTCTGGAGATTTTTCTCACCTTGCAAGGTCCCACACCTTGGATAAAACTCGATGTTGTACAATCACACTAAATGACCCAATTCTGGACTGTAGATTTGAAGGTCATTTAGGGGGTGCTGTAGATTTTCACTAACAATGTTACAAATCTCCTTCATGAATAGGCTCACAGAAATGTCTCCTTCATTCCTCATCTTCCAAGTCTTACTCTTTCACCTCCTTCACCCACAAGATTACCCCCACAAAAAACAACTAAAATAGCTCTAGTCTCAACATCACCTTATAGTTCAAAATGGGAATTTATTGGTAACTAAGGCATATTTTACCCCTTCTTTCTCAAAGTTGAGCTCCCACATTACACATTAGTGGGTACGACACAGGGGGAAAACCATCCATCACCCAAAGGATGAGTGAATCTAAGGAAAGGATCTTTTCTCTAGAAGTAGTTGTGGTGGAGTTTTAAACTAAAGAGGCATATGTAAAGACTCCACCATTGAATAATCCACAGATTGTCAAAAAAAATTGGCTGATGAACCCCAAACGTATCTCTACATTTCAATCATCGACATGCCGTGGAACAAAAGCCTACCTGAAAGAGGTCTTGAATCTCCTCGAGTGGGTCACCTCTCTAGAGAAGAAGGTGGAGTTGGTTAAATTCTTTATAGGTTGTGGTTCGGTATAAAATATCTTATGCTAAAAGGAATGTCATAATGTCTCTTAAATACCATTTACTATGTTTTTAGTGCAGTGGGGTATGAAAATTTTAAAATCCGCAGGGACAGGCTCCTTTCTCACCTCCCACTATTCAGTAAAGAACTACTGATAATTCACAGTTAAGCAAGTATCACATGTATATTTATCTTTTTTATATATATTACCATTAACAGGGGCCTCTATAGAACCCCATTTTGTAATATATATTCTAAGAATCACTATTCCAATTTCAATTTTCTACTTTCCTTTGTTCTGTAGAATGTTCAATTTCGGCATGTTTTATAACAGTAGAAAATTTTAGATTCATGCATTATTTTTTTAATTAAATAAACCCCCCATGGATAGCTTCATGAATAACTCCTTTGACACCGACAAGATCATTGAATTTTGATCAATATGTAAGAAGTTTTATTAAAAAATGCTTAACTGATTTCAAACCCTACCATGGAACATAGAGAAATTTCCTTTGACAAAAAAACATGCCCAAACCCCCAAAGGTATGGCACTTGTCACTCCTCAGCAATATGGGTAAATTGGGTAAACAAAATAGTTTTGATTTTGCACACAAAATATATGGGGCAGCACATATGCATCTTTCCTCTTGTTGAGTCCCGATAGTGCACCACATGTCATATTGACCAAGTGCATACTATTGGGTCCTAGATACAATCTTGCACTTCATACATACGCATGGATGCAAGCTGTAACTTTTTTTCCATCCCTACTTACGATTGTATTCCACATGTTTCTCCATGAATGAACCTCAGGTTCAGGAATAAAATAACTAATTCGTATAAACAGAAGCATGCAAAGGGTGCAAAGTGGGATGTGTGTTTCTCTCGTGAATCTTAAAATTATTCAAACATTATCTTTCATGGGCCTATGGGAGGGTATTTCATTTTGCATCTGCATAAAACATGTTAATTCTACAAAACAACTAAGCTCCCCCGTACCCTTTGGGAACAAGAAACCACCATTTTTTCTATTGCCTATGACCATGAACAATATAGGAAAGGAAAAATACCTTAAGGTAGAAATATAACATGGATGAAATAAATATTCACAAGGAAATACCATGGTAATTTAGAAGACTTGATGATAGCACAATTTTGAACATAAAACCAACCAAACTTGGGAGGAAAATCAGCTAAACAATTTTGGTATTTGGCATGAAAATTACAGGCACCACCACAAGGGAAAACTAAAAGACACTAGGGTTTTAAGTTGCATATCTTGGACATATTAGTATGGAATTCATAAGCACTACATAAGCATAATTTCACTTCCCACCTGACTATCTATCCTTTTAAAATTTCTTGAGTAACAACCAAGGTGAGAAGCAAGTAGTAATATATGGAGGATAACTTAGGGTAATCAAGGAGCCAAATAAAGGAAGTAATGAGGTTTTATGATGATGGTGCCAAAAATATAGAGTGTAAAAATAAGCACCAATAATGGCTCCAACTGGGTATGGACACCCCTAGACAAGAACCATAGACAAGAACTCGTTGATGGAGTATACCAGGTGCCTATCCATTAGGTAATAGATTCGAACAAATAAACACACAACCTTTGTATTGCAGGGATCACATGAGTTACACAAACTTCCAAGGATGAAAAAAGGGATGAAAAGGAAAACAAGGGACTAGAAAAACAAATAAAATAAACTATACACTTAATAGAAGAATCATTGTGATCTAAAGGACCGAAAATTTCCATGAAAATCTACCAGGATCCCAAAACCATAGTTGAATATTCACTTAATGCATGGAGTCAAAGAAGATACTCATCAAGTTGGGTAATGAGAAAACATATGTTTAGAGCCTCCATTGAACTAAAATCCTATAGTTGTGTCTCCACATCAAATCATGATTTAGTTAAATCCATAATAGAAACATAATATTTCAAACCAACATGTGATTCATACCCCTCCAAGGAGACATGTCAACCAATTTCCTCCTCATTATTTAATTCACGGTATGACCATGTCAAAATCTTAGTGTACCCCTTGAAACATATGATATAAATTTGTTTCTCATGCTCGGTCAAATTAGCATTTAGCCAAACCCTTCTAATTTCAATGAAAATACCAAGACCAACTTAAATTCCCTTATTATCAACTCGATTCAACATGATCACTTCTAGTGAAAATCATCACTAGGACCTTTAGAATTGTTCCATCTGCATGGGAAGATATTTTATTCTTCACAAATCACTTTTTCACTAAGGGAAAAGCACCAACAACTAAGTGATCATCCTTTAGTCTCAACATGGATACACGATCTTCTTTCAACTAAATATCATCTTTACAAGAAAAAAATGTCATATTTTTTCTCATATAATTCCATCAAATTAAACTCAACTAACTACTCAAGGGACATAAAATACTAATCACCATTAAAACATAAGATTGGATCAACAAACAGGTCAACATACTCATTTTTACTAAACAGAGGCTTGATATCATGTTCTTTATCATCTAGAGATGAGATAGGATACACAAACTGGTAAGTATCTAATATCTAGTATTCATGATAGTTTTTAGAAAAGCCCAACTACTTATTAAGTTTGTAAGAATCTTGGGGGTTAAAAATGTGTGCTCCAAAATCAATATGAAAATCTTGTATGACATCATTATGGATAGTTTAAGGTATACCAACACAAAGTTACTCATTAAATTGCTCATGTAACTAATTTGTCCTAAGAGCAACCTTGGGAATATTACCTAATGTCTAGTTCATGTTCATGGAAGCTTAAGCATATTTCCTTTTTTCCTTACTCCTTAATTTGTATTCTTTTTCTTGATCTACAAACACATCAAGTAACAAGCATCTATCCTCCCTTTAAGTAACTCCTCGTCATATTTTTTACTCATCATATTTCTTAAATTTCCAAATTCATGATTAGAGAGATCAATATTATGGGTAAACTTTGTTACACCACTACCTTTAGAGGATAAATAACATACCTTCATGACAGGTGCCTACAAATCATCTATAGTATGGGAGCACAGAAGATTAGTAGAGGTATCACCCTTTATCAAATTCACTTGATTATCCAACATGAAAACATCATCAAATTTTGGTTGACATTTATCCGCAACATCAATTAAATCACCATGTTTTCATAGAGCACGAGGCATCAAACGTCTATCACACCATAGACTGAAGTGATCATTTTATTCAATTCCTAGAACATTATCATTCACAAGATCAATATTTTTGAATACCTACTTAAAGTCTATTGATTCCTCAACAAGTCCCCTCTCAACATAGTATGAACTTTCACATTCATTTCTACTAGTCATACCAATTGTTCTAACATTTTTCTCACTCTGAATAGCCATAGAAAACTCTTATCTCAAAGTCTCGGGTCCTTTGTCTCTTAAAAGTTGGGTCACCTCTTTATCAAGTGCATTTCAACATGTGATCAAAGATGATTCATCACGTGATCTCAAATTATTTGGTAAGTTATTCAAGGTGTTACTAAACCTATTTTCAAATACTTGTGAACACTCACTTGGGTCTTTCTTAATGTTTTCAAACTCAAAAAATGGGACTCGAGGGTCATCTTCATCCTCAAAATAAATTTTAAACACCTATGTCATTTTATCCCAAGAGTGTAATGAACCCTGAGGCAAAGAATTAAACTAGTCCCTTGCATCTTCTTTTAATGTGTGCACAAACAACTTCATAAAAATATCTTCATTTTCTACTTCATATTCTTCCATAATTTCTTCAAACAATATAAGATGTTGTTTTCCATTGTAGTCAAAAAATCATGTGCTTTAGACATTTATTTATCTCTGTCTCATACTACTATTTAGAAGGTTCTTGAGGGAAGAAATTACTAATCAACCCATGTCCTTTGGCCACTTTATTTTATTTTATTTCATCATTACAAACCTCTTGCACCCATATGCCAAGTCAACTTCTGTCATCCTACGTAATTTTAGCCTCAACTGGGGCACTCAAATTAGTACTAGGGCACCCGTGGGCACCCCAGTCCCACCATGGGTGCCCCAATCCTTCTAGATATTTCCTACCACTTATTGGGCTCTTTCTAGCCATTTTACATCTATCTTCCATGTGGTTGGCATTTTTGGGGTTAATTACGAAATTAGACCAAGAGAACCCTATAAATATAAAGTTATGAGACCATAATGAGGGACCTAGCATCACTTATTACTATCACTTCATCCAGAGTTGCATCCATCTATTGCATTGGAGATCACTTGTATCCATATAGCTCCATCATCAAGGCACAAGGCTAGGACATCTACATCATTGTAATGCCTCTGCCATGTTGATATTTGTACTTGCTTTTGTAACTGAAGTTTGCAAATGTTAATATGTGATTCTTGTTCTGAGTTAGTATACTCTTTGAACTATTTTTCATGTTTTTAGAAGAGATATCCACTACCTGTAGAAGAATATGATGTTACTCATACTTTGACAATATTGTACTAACATTGAATTATTATCATGTACTCACTAAATTGAGCTTTATAGTACATTATGTGAACCCAGCTGGTAAGAAGTAAATGTATACTTTTAGAACCATATGGGTAAGTTATCTAAATTGGATATGAAATTTGTTCTTTAGGTTATTAAATCTATATTGAAGAAGGGCAATACCTTGGATCAATTTTAGTTATCCAAGGCATACTTGGGATCGATATATTATTTTTATAAAAAATTTAAGTCGATTAACTTAGTTAAGGTTTTGATAAACCATCATGTTCAGGTTTTAATATAAGGTTGTTGGAGATTTTTGTGACATCTTATGAATACATCTAAACTATCAGTTTATCTACTCTCATTGCTTAAATTGTAAATGATGACATCTTGTGTTTAATCGGTTCATAGCCTTCAACTTTATTATTTGTCTTTTTCACTATGATTGAATTAATAATAAAAGCTATAAAGTTATTTAAAACTTAAAATAGTTACTTGATGGTGGGGATCTAAATTGGATTACCCTGATTTAAACTATCCTAAGGAATTCATTATTGATCATCAACCTAAGCTAAGGTTGATTCATTTTAAAAGGGGCACTATCCCTAAGCATAACTATGAACCTAAGTCCTAACCTACAGACAACAATGGTTGGCATTTTTTTGAATGGTGGGTTAAGTAAAGGTGGTGGCACCATTTCTTAGGGGTACTTGGAAAATTAAATTGTGTAATTAATTACAGACACTGCCATTTTTGGTAGCGACCCATTCTATTTTGACATGCACATTATTTTTTATCACTAAAATTTTTGGCATTGTTTATTTTAACTATTGGTTAATGCTAATTTTGAACAAATGGTTGGTGGGTTCTAGGTGGATACTAATAGTCTGCCATTACATTAATGATCTTGATTAATGTGTAGAAAACCACCTTAGAAATGGCAAGATGGTTTGGTGGAAAGGAATGGGGGTTAGTTTTTATTTGTCATTTGATATTTCAAGCTCAATGGATCTACATGTGGACCTTATATTTTTCAAACCAATATATCTTTTTTGTTGCATTTACAATCTTTCCATTGCATGGCGAATTTAGAGGAAGGAAATTTATTGTTGAAGCTATAAAAATTAAGGAAAATAATATGATGGGTTTCAGATTGATTCTGTTGCAAAGTTTTTGTGGAATCTATAGCGAAAGCTTAAAAGGAAACTCTGGGAGCTTGGAAAAGTTTTGTAAGAGCTCTACCAGGCATGATAGGCTCTAACTCATTAGGATAATTTGATCTATTTAATTGTTTCGTGAAAAGAACTTTTTTTCTTCTTTGAAATTTCATTCTGAGATTTTAGTTTTTGTGAGTGAACATTTTTTTACTTCACTAGTTTTCAATTTTTTATAGTTTGAAAACCTCATTTACGTCTATTTAAATGACCTTATTTATTTATATTAACCTGTGAGTGATTTTGTTATGAAATAGTAGATTTATCTAGTACCGGTTGTGTATTTGGGTTTTGAATAATCATTTTCGTATCATTTTTGTACTGAAACCCATAATGAAACAATATTTAGAGACACTATTTATTTTCAGGGCTAGGTATTAAACCAATGAGTGGTTCATTTTCTTTTGGTTGTCTCTGTGTAGGCTCTTCATTCGGTCTTATTGACCATTATTTTTGTGAATCTTGGTTCAATAATTTTTAAGAATCGAAAATCAGTCTTAACCCATTATGGGTGTTTATAGTTTTGGAATATTATATATCTCCATAAGGGAGAAGGTAATTGGTTGCTAGTATGGATTTCTAGTCTCCTTTTTATGATTGAGTAATTATTTTCTTGTTTTGTAACCACCCTTTTTGGGTTAGCGTAATTCTTGATCAAATTGAGTAATGTTTGATCCTGGTCTTCTATGTTACTTATCTTCTAGGTTGTGCACTTTTTCCATTCGAGAGCTTCATACAAATTTGGGTTTCAAGGTGTTCTCTTAATATGGCATTTTTTATCTTCATAACTTTTACTTTATTTGAACTTTGACCAGATTTCATATATGGGCATTCATTTTTCGATCAGGATCTATTATTGTCCCATTTTTGTGATTATTAAGAATGATACCTGGTTTCAATTCTTTTGAGTTATTCCTTTCAGGTTTCATTTTTTTTTACCACTACGCTATTACTTGGACATGGGTCATCAGATTGACCCCTGAGGATTTATACATTATTGTGAATGAACCATTTCTTGTATCGAACTTAATTCAATATCTTTCCTGGTATTTTTTTTCAAATGGATAACATGTGACTAGACTTGGTAACTTTTTTTGGAATGCTTTTGAACTGGTTATAGTGGAATTATTTTTGAACGTGTTAAGGGGACTCTTAACCCCTGAGAGTACGAATTTGAGATCTTGTATTGTTTTTGTTTTTTATGTATTTTTATTTGCATTAACTATGTTTACCTTATTTTGATCTCGTGTAGGAGATGGTTATAATATATTATCGATAGTATCAATTATAAATAATACCCCTTTTTGGTTCATAGACCAGTTGATATTTTCAAGGTTGACTTGGTCAATAAATTATTGTTGAATAATTTAGACGTAGCTCACTATTATAATATTGTGTATCAGCCCTTTCTTTGGGTTTTATATTGAATTCATCCTGAACTTCCATGAATTTGGTAATGGTTTAAACCAATATGTTAGATCTTAAATGTGTTATTATTCTGAATATGTCAAACCACTCTTGTTTGATAGTAGCATCATTATATGGATTTGGTAATGGGGACTTGTTAACAAATCAGGATAGGAATATAACTTGACTGTTATATCAAGTTACATTTGATTCTTGAATAGATATTGGATATTTATTAGTCTTATTGTATTTACTTGATTACAATTATAAAATATATCAGTGGGATAATGTTATCCAATTTTGCACTCATGGTGAAATTGGACAACATGGGTCAATCGGTCAATCAGACAATCGGACCGTAGAAATGAAAAACCCCTTCATGAAATATTTTGGTGACATTATAGGCAAAAAGTTGTGTTGAAGGCACATCTTGACGTTATGGGAAATTTGGGATTGTTTTGGATTATTTTCCCCATTTTGGGTCGTGGAAGTTCAGACTTTCCTCAAAATACGAAAGTTGGCCCTGGTGGGCCCACTTCTAGTCGTCACAAGAAGAAATAATCAAATTGATAAATTATGTTAAAGGGTTTTTTTATACTCCTTTTACCCTTCCAATTTCAAATAAGGTCCCATGAATATCAAATTTTGGATCGAAATTAGGTCTAGAGGGTCCAGTGGGCATGAGCTTGAAACATCTCGACGAGATGCTTTGAAAGTTAGGGGTAAAACTATATGTATTGGGCTCAACATTGTGTGATGTAGCTTGGTTGGGATAAAATAGAATTAGGGTTAAGTTTGACATAGCTTGTTGAGATATGCAAGTGACAAGTATCACTATGTCACAACCAAATGCGTCGGTGAATAATCATAAAGGAAGGTTGAGCAATGAGCATATATGAAGATGTCTCGATATAAAACGAAGGATAATTTACTTGAGGGGTTTGATGCCAAAAGGTCTCGGCATCATTTAAACTAGAGAATCAAGTGGGGGATGTATTGGCCCATGACAACAAGGAACACACAATGAAGAAATTCACAAGGAAATGGGTCGATGACCTATACATATTGACTAGTTGTTTAGACATTGGCATCGAGCCAAAATTTATGAGACAGAGTACTCAGAGACTCACACAAATGGCCGAAGGGATTCACATGGCCGAAAATCAAAGGAGAGCTCGTTTGATTTACTTATATGGAAATTAAGTGCAAGTTCATTGAGCTCATTTGGAAACACCTCGGCGACCTCTTGTGAAAATGGCTCGAAGCACGAGGGTAGTGAAACTCGGTGGTGTGAGCTCAGTGTCAATACTGGTTGGAGAATAATGACGGGAAATGTTCATTATGTAATATAAGTGGTGAATTTGTTAAGCACCATGGCTAAGGGGGAGCTCGATGGAGATGATATCAATACCATGTGTGGAAGATCATGTAGATGTGGAGAGTTTGACATCATTTCAGCACTTCATGATTTGACTGAGCTTCGGAGGGACTCAAGTGAGTTCTCGGAAGAGATCTAGGAGGTAACACAAAGGAATGGGCATGAGTACCATGAATAGTAAAACCAAGTTGGAAGTAAAAGCATAGGTGAGCTCGAGATTGTAGAGATCACCAAAATAGACTTAAGCTTGGATATTCTATGTACAAAGGATGGAAAGCTCAGCCCTAACAAGTTCATTTCAATAGAGCGTATGATTCACCTGGTGATCTGGACTGTATATTTTTTCCAAGAATAACTCAGTGAAAGTTCTGGACAATTGACATTTCAGGTGTTCAGATGCGAAGCCATGGATCTCGTTTCAGGAATTAAGCGGCTGAGTTCATCTGGTAGAATTCAAGTGAAATAATTAATAATGGCGAAGTATAGCTCACTCATGGCGTTGCAAGTTGCGAGAGATTGTGAAAAATTAAGATCATGCTTATGGAGCTAAATGTGCACATTAACAGTCATAGATGGTTCATCAAAAGAAAACAAAGATAAAATTTGAGATGTAAAACAACTCATTTTGACTCATGAGCTATACAGAATGGGAGGCATTGAAGAATTTGTAGTATGATGGGCGTGCATAAACAATGACAAAATGATTATGCCAAGATCATGGAACGCTTCAAGAGAACAGGTCAAGGGGCTTAGAAATGTGAATGGGGTATTTGAAAACAAAGAAGAATTTACGTAACTTGACACATAAACTCAGAGTTTATTGAATTGGCATGAGATTCTGCAGACTAAATAGGAATACATATATGACCAATCTATGCTGAATTGGGAAGCAAGGGGAGTTTTAGGAAATTTTGGGATCATTTCCCATTCGATTGGGAAAAGTGGTGCCTGAATTCCATGCTTCCAACATTGAAATAGGGAGTTTGAGCCGATGCAACCATGGTGTAGATTCAAGGCGGTCAGGCCAAGGGGTTTTACTCGAGGGAGTTAGGGGCCGATTGGGGAAATATGGTAAGAAGCGGTTGGCGTGGATTGAGAGCTATCTTTCCAAGTTTAAGAGATTGGAAATGGCAAGTCAACATACGAGTTCCATGCATGGGATATTTAGGAGAGTGTGGCCAAGTGGGAATAACAATGATGGAGAACCAAGGGAGAAATTCTACCAAAGAGACATGCCATTAAGGGACCAAGTTTGATGTCGAAGCTTCCGGCTAGTGTGTGGAAAAAAAATAATGTTCAACGAGCTTAGAAATTCATGGGGGAGAGTTCATTGCCGATTTTAGAGTAGATGTTAGTAGAATCAACACAACTAACACAATATGAGACCGGGTCAGTCACCAAGTTAATAGGGTGACGGGTGGCTTAACGCAAGACATATAGAGCCTATGGAGAATTCATTTCTAATTTCAGAGGAGATGAGCCCAAACAGATACATGGTGATGGGAACAATAGGTTAACATGTTAGGGAATATCATTCGAGCTTAATATTTATGATATGGAGAGCACATTTGATCAAGTCACAACTTATATCAGGTAGGATGATTGAATATCATGGTGTTGAGGTCGTAAGGAAAGCCAATTCAAAGAGAATATCTATGCATCAAGCTATATCTTAAGCTCATGACCAATGAACATGGAATTTGTTACTACTGTTATGTGGGAGGACTGAGTTGTATTCAGATAAATTCAAGAGGCTAAGCTCACAATGTATGAACAAAAGATGAGCTCAAATCCAAGTGGTCATGGTGGCTGAGAAGATAGGTTAAATTTGAGGATAACCCACTTGAGACAGAGACGAGTCGATCCAAAGAATGGAACAATGTGTGTAGTTGGCTCAGAAATGGGCTCATGGCAGTAGCTTGGAAGGTCGAGCTATGTAAGCAGAATGAAATATATCTCATTGAATAATCCAAGTCGTGGCTCAATGAGTCATAGAAATGGCTCCATGTTAAATTAATGGATGAACTTGGTGCTCATCAAAATACGCAAATTATCTCGATCGATGTGCAGACAATAGGAGCTCAATACAGAATAAATCTTAGTTACGGTTAGAAGAGAAATTCATTTGATGTAAATCTCGTGTTGTGGGTGGCTCTGCTCAATGCGTGAGACTTGGTAAAATTCATGTGAAGATCACCGAATCAGAGGGAATGGACCTCGCCAAGAATGAGAGGATCTTGATGGAAATTTATTCGGTGATGGTGAGTACACGGGAGGAACTCGACAATATTCGCGGTGATAAGGCCAAAATATACCTCATCAATGTGTAATTAATGGTTTCATTTTTCTCTCCTTTTATTCAAGTTTGATTACATTTTGTGGCTTTTGTTTGATCTAGTATAAGTTAGGATGTAATTTTCCATATTTTGTTTGATTTATTTCTAACATCTAAAAAATCTGTAATTCCTAACAAAGTGTGTGCAAATTCAATTTTTGGAATAAAACAGGTCACAGTCGGTCAGATAAGTAAAGTATGAAGCAACTAGCACCTTTTTGGGAACATTGGCTTCAATGTGGCTTAGCTCCAGAACCTTCAGGATTAGTTTTAGAACTCCATCACTCATCTAATGAACTCTATCGCTTAGTTTTGAAACCTTTAGACTTAGTTTCAGAACTCCAGCACTTAGTTCCGAAACTCATGCGCTTAGCTCCGTAACTTTTGCAATTAGTTATGGAATGTTTCCCTTTGGTTCCGAAACTCCTCCAAAGTTCTGGAATCAATGGGAGTCTATTTATTTTGACAAAATCTGGTGATAGAGAAATTAATGGGCCCTCTAAACAAGAACAGAACAACGAATTGTTGATTCTTCATACTCCATAAATACTTATGTAGGACAAGACAGTTATATGTCTAACAAGGTTTCTAAATTTCACATCTACTTTTAGCACTATTTTGCTCCACTAGAACCTATAGATGGATGGAAAACTATTGAGCACTTATGGTTGTAAATGTATCTTCGGATGATAAACCTGAAGATAGATTAAATATAGAGAGATATGATATAGATATACAGTGAAGTTTTTTAAGACAAAACATTTCAGTAATAATATAGCCATTTCATTTTGAGAAAATCATACTTTGTCAACTCCTAATTCAAGGTGGAGCAAGGGCCCATTCCTCCAAGAAATAGGATCCTTATTTGATTGGTATTTATATTTTTAAGAAATTTGTGTAAATCTGTTAAGTATTAATTTTGTAAGTACTTTTGATTCTTCAGTTGAAATATGTTACGTAATTGTTCCTACAGGTGTTGTAGATTAAACTCTTATTTCTTTGCAAGCATTTTCAAAAGCATATTTTAAACGTGTGTTTATTTCCAAGAAGTGTGTTTAATTCTGTAACGTACATTTATTTCTAGCAATTTGTTTCATTCTGTAAAAGTGTGTTTATTTCCAGCAATTTGTTTCATTCTGTAAAGTGTGTTTATTTCCAACAGTATGTTCAATTCTGAAAGATTTATTTATTTTAGCAATGTGTGTTTATTTCAGCAAGTTTCTTATATTTTAGCTTTAATAAGGCTTTGGGCCTAGAAATCTTAAAGACACTTTAAAACCCCCCAGAAAATAAAAATAATAAATACCTACAATCGATTACTAGATCACTAAGATTTTTCTTATTCCATATATCTTCAGACATACCCCTGGTTTGAATATGACATCAACCAAGAGTTTAGTAAATGAAGGTAATAACGACACCCATCATTTTTGGTGTCATTTACAGGGACCCACTAGTTAGAATTGTCTAATTAGGTTTCAACAAGAGCAACAATCATACATCTAGTAATTGAAGAATCTTCCCTACGTTATCATAACATTTATGAGTAGACCAAGATACTCAAAGGGTAGATTTCTCCTAAAAATATCTCAACAATAATTATCAGCATCCTCTAGTACAAATAAAGAAGTTAAGTAGGAATTAGACGTGCGATTGTCCCCTGTTAAACAAGAAACAGAGCTTCCACCTTTGGAATTTTTGGATCAATCACCAGAATGAAGTGGAAATTTTAGGAGAAGAATTATATTCCAAGACCCTCTTAGAGCAAGCTTTGATGCTCAATTAATTAGTCAACCTCCTACTCCTAACTTCTCACCTTCACCAAAGTTTATCACATACCACATTGATTGGGGAAAAGATCTAGAAGATACTACAGAAATGGCACGAGAAGCTAAAAGAGAACCTGATAGGACCTTTACTTATCCAATTCAGTTAGAGGATGATGATACACCAATGAATAATATTCCACCTGCACACTTGCCTACATTTAGAGGAATTTCATCTGAGGACCTTGACCAATTTTTGTTAGAATTTAAAGTATTGTGTCAGACCTATGACTACAAAAAAGAAAATTAAAAACTCAAGTTGTTCACATCTACCCTGAAAGATGCAACAATGAGGTGGTTTATGGGATTAACATCAAATTCTATTACAACTTGGGGGTAAATGGAAACTACCTTCCTAGACAAATATCAAGACTACTGTAGAGGGAAAAATAGGAAGGAAAATTTTTTTAGGATCAAATAGGAAGAGGATAAAAATATGGAAGATTATTTAGATATATTCCTCTTTGTGAGTAAAAGGTGTGGATTTGTACTTCAAGAAGAGCTAAGAAAAACCATTTTTTTTAAAGGTCTGGATGATGAATATAGGGAAGCCCTTAATTTAATGGGAGGTGGAAACATCACTCAATTGAGAATGAATGATATTAAAGACCTTTGTAGAAGTTATTCAATAACAGGGGGTGGACCTAGGAAAGGAAAATTTGTGAAAAGTGCAAATCAAGACATGAACAAACTTATGGATGAAATAGCAAACTTTAAAATAGATATCCTAGTTCAATTAACTTCCACCATGGATGGATTGCAAGCCAAATCAAATGCTAATATTGAACCATTAGCTATGTATTGTCCTAGATGCAGAAAGAAGCATGCAATAAGAGATTTTCCTTTGGATAAAATAGAAATGTGTCTTATTTGTGAATCTAGAGAACATGCAGTTAATTTCTGTTCTCTTTTTCCATTCATAAAAATTAGCTTAAACAAACTAGCACTTCATCCACTACAAAAGTAGTAAACTTTGTCTAAAGACAACCAAGTCAGGGGCAGTTCATACCAAGATTTGTTTCTAATCCTTGGATGATGCCATGGGTGGCTAAGATATTACCAAAAAATTGGGGACAACCACCTTGTACCCCTCAACCAACATAGAATCCCCAAGATTGGGCAAGACAAGCTTGGTATTCTCAAGGACACCAACAACCATGGTCCGGTCAAAGTAACCATTATACTTGGTCATAACCTAGGTGGAGCTTTACTAACTACACTCAAGGGAAAACATATCCCAACTAGCATCAACATGACATAATGGGTTCTCTAGTGCAAGGTTCACAAACTGAAAATGTGGTTCGAACACAAATACCAGCACAACCAGTGGCTAATCCCAAAAATAAACAAACAACCCCTGTCTATGGAACAGAGCAAGAAAAACCAGTTGATCTTAATGCCATGGATTGTAAGGATATTCAAACAAGATTTGGAAAAATAATTAATAGATCACCTGTTATAATTACTGAGATGATAGAAGAAACTAAAACCCCTAGTTTAGTTATTCCTAGTGAGGATGAAAAATAGAAAGAGAAGCAGCTAGATACCAACTCTACTGAAACTCCATTTCCAAAAAGATTCAAGGAAGTTATTGAGACCAATGAATCTAAATTAGTGTAGGAATTAAGAAAACTAAATATTGAAATACCATTGTTGCAAGAAATCAAGGAAATTCCTTAATTAAACAAATTAATCAAAATGTTATGTTTGAAAAGACCTGGAAGGAAGAAGCGGTACCCTAGGACTATTAAGGTAGATGGGAAACTTGTTGATTTATTGGCAGGAAAATTCTTACTTCGCAAATATGGGAACCTAGAAGCCCTGTTATTTCTATCTCTATAGGAAATAAACATAGACATAATGTTTTAGTTGATTTGGGAGCGGCTATAAATGTGATGATAGTAGACACTTTAAAAACATTACCATTTATAGATATATAACCTACTAGCACCATATTACAGATGGCAGATCAGTCGGTAGCAAAATCAGAAGGGATCATTGAAGATGTGGTAGTTCTGGTGGAATCATGGGAGTATCCAGTGGAGTTCCCTATATTATGGACAAAAGGTAAAACATTTGGTTATCCCATTGTTTTGGGCAGACCATGGTTATCTATAATTATTGCCTTAATTGATTACAGATCATGTGAATGACTATCTCAAATGGTAATAATTCTAAGAAAATTTCCTTATATCCTTCTTCACTACCTTTTATTGATAATCAAGAATAATTATGGGTTGATGATCTTGATACTAATAAACAAAATTTGTCTTCTTTGGATATGATAACATTACAGGATCATGTACAGGAGGTAGATAATATGATTAACCATCCATTGAATGATCACCAATTGTCTTTGGAACAATCGGGGATAGTTTTGAAACCTTTGAACTTAGTTCCAAACCTTCAAAATTATATCCGGAACACTCAGACTTATCTCTAAAACCATAGAAATCCCATGCAGATGTAAATAATTTCACTCTGAAGGAATATGGTTTCTCTTCGGGAGGGGCAGAAATAGCTACGATATTAGTAGCTTTAGTCTCAAAGATATCAAGTAATAGTGAGGATTGTTTGGAAAACAGTAGTGTTGAGGATTTTGACCAACTTTAAGATAAGTATTATAACTCTTCCTATTGTCCTTTGTCTAATATTCTTTCTCAAAGGAACTTTAGAGACATTGTTACATATCATATGTTGTTACCACATTCATGTCCACTAAACACCTTAATGGAACCTTTTCAACAAATGAGTTCATCACACACTGGAACCAAACAAATTGATATTCAACCAGGTAAAATTTTGAGCATTAACAATCATTTGGAAAATGATCAAGAAGTTAGAATTGTTTGATGTCTTGAAAGGTCATACTAGAGATTTTTCTTGGGACTATAAAGACATGAAAGGAATCCATCCAAGTATTTTGTAACCATCACATTTATACTAAAAATGTTAAACCAGTTAGACAACCTTAGAGAAGGATCAACTCAGCCTTGAGGGACATATTCAAGCAGGAAATTGAAAAGCTATTGCAAGTAGGCTTTATCTACCCTATCTCAGATAGTCAGTGGGTGTCTCCTCTTGTGATTGTGCCTAAAAATAATGGAAAATGGAGAATTTTTGTTGATTATAGGGAATTGAACAAATCTACACTTATAGATTATTTTCTCTTACATTCATAGATCAGGTTTTAGACAACCTTTTAGGTAAACAGTACTTTTCCTTCCTGAATGGCTTTAGTGGATATAATCAAATCAAGGTGGATACTGAGGATCAAGACAAGACTACTTTTACTTGTCCCTGGGGTACCTTTTCCTACAGGGTATTTCTATTTGGACTATGTAATGCTCCAACAACCTTCCAAATGGTTGTACTAGTAATTTTTGTAAATATAACCAATGATTGTGTGGAAGTATACATGGATTATTTTACTGTGCATGGAGAACCATTTGATGATGCCTTGAAAAATTTAGAAAAAATATTAACAAGATGTGAGCAACACCATTTGTCTCTTAGTCATGAGAAATGCTTGATGGTGGTTGATGAGGGAATTGTACTAGGACACCACATTTCAAAAAGAGGAATTCAAGTTGACCAAGATAAAATCAGAATTGATTTCAGACTTACCTGTTCCTCAAACCCCCACGGATATCAAGTCATTCTTCAGACATGTTGGATAATATAGACATTTTATCAAATATTTTAGTAAAATTGTTGCCTCCATGTTTAGTTTACTTACCAAGGATTGTGAATTTCATTGGGATGAAAAGTGTTAACATGCTTTTTAAGAGATTAAAGAAAAATTAATCACTTCCCCAATATTAAGAAGACCTAATTGAGAGAAACCTTTTCACATCCAAACATATGTCTCAAATAAATCAATCAGTGCAGTTTTGGGATAGAAATATGAAGAAGGGAAAATGTATGTTATTTACTACCTTAGTAAAAATCTTACTCCCATTAAAAGAAATTACACCACCACTGAAAAATAATTTCTTGTTGTGATTTATGCAATTAATAAGTTTAGACATTATATTACAAGGTACAAAATATTTATACATACAGATCATTCAGCAATTAGATACTTAATGAACAAACCAGTGGTTGGAGGTAGGATAATTAGATGGTTATTACTTTTACAAGAATTTGATATTACCATTGTGGATAATCTAGGAAAATATAATGTGGTAGTTGATTTCTTGTCAAGATTAACCATTACAAGGGAGCAAAATCTAGTTAATGAAAACTTTCCAAATGAACAATTATTTTTTATTTTAGTTGATACACCATGGTTTACTGATATGGAAAATTATCTTCCAACAAGGAAGTTTCCCCCTTATTTTACTAAGAAACAAATGAAAAGATTAATCAAAACTAGTGCACAATTTAAATGGTTAAATGGAATGTTGTTTGTATATGGTCCTGATTTGGTTTTACACAGGTGTGTGAGAGAAGATGAAATATTTGACATACTTAGGGCATGTCATGATGAACCAAGTGGAGGAAAATTTTTAGTGAAAATAATAGCCCATAAAATACTTGGCACTGGCTATTATTGGCCATCTTTGTATAAAGATGTGAAGAAATACATCAAGCAGTGTGATCCCTGTCAAAGGATGGGACAACCAACTTTCACTAGTGAAATGCCTTTGTAACCTCAAGTAGTGATTGAACCATTTGAAATGTGGGGGCTAGATTTTTTTGGCCCTTTTAGTCCTCCTTCACAAGAAAAAGAGAACATTCTTGTATGTATTGATTATGTGACAAAGTGGGCAAAGGTGTAGGCTTTAACAAATGTTAATGAAGATGCAGTTGTTGATTTTCTTTAGCACAAAATTATGATGAAGTTTGGTGCACCAAGAAGCATAGTTTTAGACCAAGGTCCACAGTTCAATTCCAATATGATCCAGGCCTTCACAATTTACTATTAGATCAATCATAGGAATTCATCTCCCTATCACCCATAATCAAATGGACAAGAAGAAGTGACAAATAAGGAATTGGAAAACATTCTCACTAGAAAAATTGAATCAGGTAGAAGAGATTGGGTGAAGAGGCTACCTGAGGCTATCTAGGCTTATAACACAACTTGGAAGACTACAACAGGGTTCTCACCATATGAGTTAGTCTATGGGAAAAATCTCTTGTTACCCATTGAATTTGAACTACAAACATTGAGGATAGAAGCTAAATTTGGTATTGCATTGGATACAGCACAAAAGGAAAGAATTCTACAACTCAATGAATTCGATGAGCTGAGATTGGAAGCACTTCAATAGACAAAGATAATCCAAAACCAATGAAATTAGTGGCATGATACACATATCAAGGAAATGCAATTCAAGATAGGAGATTGAACATTACTGTTTGATTCCAAGTACCAGAAATTCAAAGGAAAGTTGAGAACTAGGTGGTTAGGACCTTTTCAGATTGAGAAGATATATGATAATGGCTCTATTCAGGTACTTCCCATTGATGGTAGTAGAAGGACACTTTTGGTCAATGGAAATAGGCTAAAACTCTATAGGAAGCCTCCTACCAAGGATGAATTCTTGAAGCAAATTGAATTAGATAAGGAATTTGATCATATGGAAGAACCTATTTCTTCCAAAATGATCAACTAATCAGATGCAAGGATCCAAAATAAAGGGAAGGAAAAGAAAACTAGAAATGGCATTCTCTTCCCCAAAAAAAATAAAAAATAAAGAGGGAAGAGAATGAAAACCAGTAAATGGCATTCTCTTCCCAAAAATAATTCTCTCAAACAGCAATAGAAAACCCAAAATGATGGTTGGTCTCCTCAATAAATGGCTAATTCAAATAAAAGGAACTTCTTCAGAATTCCAACTGTCTTTTCTAACCGTTTTTCTTTTTCAATTTTTTAGGAATGACGAGTCATCAAGGAAAATGGATTACATCAATAAGGATGGTAATTATGACTTGATCTTATTAAAGGTTAAATTAAAATTTTGCATGTTTGATTAGACTTGATTTAAGTAGACAGTATAATGAGTCACTTATTACACGTTATGATTAAAAGTAAGTAATCATAAGGGTGATGTCGAATAAATAAGTAAAAGTGGTGGCATATTAATAATGAACTATCATTTGGGTGAAATAAATGAAAATTGAGCAGTTGCAAAGAATTTAAGGAAGAAACAGTAGAATTATATTTGAAATTCCGCAACTAAATCTAGCAGTTTTGTAGCCAAATCTAATAGTTCCATAGCTAAATCTAGTATTTCTACAGCTATCTCCTGACAAAGTAAGGATTTGAAAGAAAAAATAATTTGAATCGTCCTCTTTTCCATGCATATCAAAAATAAGTTAGAGCCAGATTATGATACACAATTTCTTGCAGATTGAGAAGTAACATCCATTTTTGAACAAGCAGGTTGGTTGGAGTTTCTGAAGAAATTCTCAAAATCCAATGATGAACTGGTAAGATAATTTTTGTAAATTTAGATAAGTCCAAAACTAAGGTTAAAAGCATTGTAATTCCCTTTACTGTTAATATGATAAGTAATGTATCAGGGGTACCAATTCTACATGTTCCAAAATCTATAAAGGGAACCCTATAAGAATTGGTGGAAACCTTAAGACAATAGGGTGAATCTAAACCCCAATATATTTATAATACTAAGAAGATCATCAAGGGGGTCAAAAGAGCTAGCCTGCCCAAACCCTTTGACAGAGTAGCCTTTTGGGCAGTTAAGTACATAACTTGCAATGGCCACTATGGGACTATGGGAAGGGAAGTCCTTAAAATGTTGATATATCTTAGATATGGGGCAGCAAAATAGGAGTATATAGTAAACATTTCTGGTTTCCTCTTTAACTCCACCCATATAATTGCTCAGAGATATTATTGGGGAGTTGGGATGATTAGGCACCATGGATTATTCCATCTGGTCTATCATCACCACTTTCTCTCAAAGAAAAATGGAGAAGAAGCACGAGAAAAATTCCTCAATAAGTTCAAACAAATCCCACTTCAGGACATGTTGAAGCTCCTCAAAGAAAAAGAGTTCATAAGATGTATAGGGAAACTCCAGTAGATATTGAATTACATGAGGGTTTTGAGAAAGAATTTGTTGATATTCTAGGCAGCATGGAAATTTCTCCTCTTCTACCAAGTAAAACTGGGGAATTGGAGAAAGAAGATGAAAGATTTGAAGGGCAGGATTTTCAGGAGATGGGAGAATCGGAAACACTGTCACATGAGGAAGAGGAATTACCATCTTGGAAACAAAAAGGGAAATCCCATTTGGTGGAAGAGTAATGCTCATTCCCTAAGTAACTTCCAGAAAAAGAGGAGAAATAGCAAGTTAGGTAGGCTATGTTCTTGTCTAGAGTAGAACTTATCATTAGGGAGAAGGATGAGGAATTAAACTTCCTCAAAAAAAATTGGAGCATAGGGAAATGCTCATTGAATAACTGAAAACTCAGTTTACATATAGGAATGAAGAATTGGCATTGGTCAAACAGCAAATGATGGAAAAAAAAAAAAAATCAATTGGCTAGTAAACAGAGAGTTATGACAAAGATATATTCAATGGATCAAATTTTACAAATTGAACTAACTTACAAGCCACTTAAGCAGTTATGGCATTATACCTACACAAATCTTAATGAATTCAAAATATCAAATCAGGAACTAAGAAGCAAGATGGAAGAGGAGAAGAAGGAAAGGAAAGAGTGGGAATAAAAATTCTACAAAATGGAGGAAGAGAAATTTAAATGTCTGGAAAAGATACAAATGGTCTGTATAATGAGTAAAATATTACTCACATGTAGGAGACCTTCTCCTGCATAAAGTGTCTTTATAGAAGAGAAATTTATCCGTTGGCAACTATCAAGGATTGCATGTGGTCTTCCACATGAAATAAAGGATGAATCAAAATTCATGATATCATATTCCTTAGCCAGTGTAGAGCTGAAAAATATTCTCTACGAATTTTATCTCTACAACTTTATGCTCGAAAATAATATGGGCTTCATGATTGATCTGTATGTAGGAGAAATTCAGTTGAATGCATTTTTTTTCATACTCCAAAATTAGATGCCTTGGAAAGAGAGGGATAATGAACACTTATGAAAGGTTAGTTCATCTGGTCTCTACATGAGAGCTCACTATGGAAAATCATCTGCCTTTGCTATACATTTCAGATCCCATGCCTTTGACAGTGAATTCAAGGAATATTATATTGTCAGCATGCAGAAAAGTATTGATGCCTTCACCTCTTATGAAGAGAAAAAAATTGAAGAAATTTATGATGGATGCCTAAAGAGATGGGAGTTTCTTACTATTGCATTGAGAAGAAGAGAAGTGATATCTCCCACAAACTTAATATGGAGTCTAGAAAGAGCTAGATATTTCTGTACACTCATCCCTCAAGTCAGTGAAAAACGTAAAGGCATGTGGATGGGAATGAGAACAATGCCTCCTCTCCTTCTCACTCCCATGTCTCCATGGAAAAATAGAGAGCCTCAGGATCCCACTCACTTTGAAGAGTGGCAAAAAAAGATAGAGGAGGGATCAGGATACAACACTTCTAAACTGAAGCACTGGGATATTCAGTTTCAACCATTTGACCTTAGCAGTCAATTGGAATGCAGAATTCACAATCCTAGTTTTGAAGAATAGATTTTGTAAGAGGACTTACAAACAAGTAAGTGTGGGGGAGATGATAAGGCTAAAATATGTCTCATCAATGTGCAATAAATGATCTCATTTTACTCTCCTTTTATTCAAGTTTGACTACATTTTGTGGCTTTTGTTTGATCTAGTATAAGTTAGGATGTAACTATCCATATTTTTTTATTTAGTTCTAACGTCTAAAATCTTTTCAATTCATAACAAAATGTGTGGAAAATCAATTTTTGGAATAAAACAGGTCACATTCGATCAGATAAGTAAAGTATGAAGCAACTAGCACCTTTTTTGGAACATTGGCTTCAATGCAGCTTAGCTTCTAGAACCTTCAGGCTTAGTTCCATGGAACTCCATCACTCAGCTAAGGAACTCTATCACTTAGTTCTGGAACCTTCAAACTTTGTTCTGGAACTCCAGAACTTAGTTCTAGAACTCCTGCGCTTAGCTGAAACTTTTGCAGTTAGTTCATAATGTTTCCCTTTGGTTCTGGAACTTCTCCAAAGTTCTGGAATCAATGGGAATCTATTTATTTTGAAAAAATCTGGTGATAGAGAAATTAATGGGCCCTTCAATCAGGAACAGATCAACGAATTTTTGATTCTTCATACTCCAGAAATACTTATGTAGGACCAAACAGTTGTATGTCCGGCAAGGTTTCTAAATTTCACATCTAATTTGATCACTATTTTGTTTCACTAGAACCTATAGCTAGATGGACATATATTGAGCACTTATGGTTGTAAATGCATCTGTCAGATGATGAAATATATATAAAGACCTGAAGATAGATTAAATATAGAGAGATATGATATACATGTATAGTGAAGTTTTGTAAGACAGAACATTTCAGTAATAAGATAGCCATTTCATTTTGAGAGAATCATACTTTGTCAACTCCTGATTCAAGGTGGAGCAAGGGCCCACTCCTCCAAGAAACATGATCCTTATTTTATTGGTATTTATATTTTTAAGCAATTCGTGTAAATCTGTTAAGTATTAATTTTGTAAGTGCTTTTGATTCTTCAGTTGAAATTTGTTACGTAATTATTCATGCAGGTGTTGTAGATTAAACTCTTATTTCTTTGCAAGCATTTTCAACATTTTTCAAACATGTGTTTATTTTGAAGAAGTGTGTTTAATTCTACAACGTGCATTTATTTCCAGCAATTTGTTTCATTCTGTAAAAGTGTGTTTATTTCCAGAAATTTGTTTCATTATGCAAAGAGTGTTTATTTCTAGTAGTACGTTCAATTCTAAAATATTTATTTATTTCAGCAATGTGTGTTTATTTCAATAAGTTTCTTATAGTTTTATCTTTAACAAGGATTTGGGCTAAGAAATCTTAAAGACACTTTAAAACCCCCCAAAAATAAAAATAATAAATACCTACAATCAATTACTAGGTCACTAAGATTCTTCTTGTTGCATATAGCTTCAAACACACCCCAAGTTTGAATATGACATCAACCAAGAGTTGATTAAATGAAGGGAATAATGACACCAATCACACGACATTGGAGAGCAAGGTCAATTGAGGCACTCATCGCCTAACTCAGTGAGATGGCTCGGCGAGCCAATCACCGAGTTGGACTATTTTTTTACAGTTTCACATGGAAACCCCCCTTCGGTGCAAACCCATCCCCAAGGGGGGCCACTAAATATTTTAATTAAATTAATATTTTTATTTAAATATTTTTAATAATAATATTTATTATTAGTATTTAAATATTCTTTTAATGAATTGCAAAGAATAATTCAAATTGGGCATTAAGGACACATGATGGAACCTTCTCAAAGTGGTTCAACCAATTGTAATAAATACATCATGTACATTAAACTTAGGAAGGAAATTATGACCTTTCCACTTCTCTCTCACATATTCTTCTATAAATATAAGTTGAAAGCTCATTCCAATAGTTCAAATAGGTTGGACAAGTTAGACTTCTGAGACAAGTGTATAGTTTTCAAGAAACCTCCTTCTTCTGCAAGTTGTTCTTGTATGTTGAGAGAAATTTCAAGCCTTCTTTCAAGACTATAATGGCAACCATTACCTCTTCTGAATGTATGATGCATTTTTCATGTTATTTGAAGTAATAAAAGTGTGTATTTTGTGACTAATATTGGTCCTTTCATCCTTATATGCTTTTTTGTGCCTCTCTCATGCTTGCAGGTACACTATGCAAGTTCAAGTTTCTATTACATGTTCTTGGAGTTTTGTACTTATCAGTTGGTGGAGTATTACATGCAGTTGAGTTGTGGTGCTTGTTCACCCTTCTCAAGTTCATCCTTTTCACTGGAAGATTGATACCTTGTTTGTGTGATCAAGTTTAACAAAGGAAATACATGCTTCCTAGACTGTGGTATCATGTACCCTCTCTAAGTTATAATAGGTCAAGTTGACTTGTGGTGCTCACACCCTCTTCAAATCAACCATTCCTGAGTTTGGAAACACCCTTTATTTGATGTATCACCATCCCCTAGTATAGTTTCATTTCTACAAATCTTTTTCCCTAAAACCCATGAAAATGTTAGCATAGGACTAGATAACTATTTTATTGCACTGGGAGTAGTATACCACTTATTTTAGTTTAAGAGGAAGTTGGCATTCTCTGGAGGTTCACCTCGAGCCCAAATCCCATAGCTTGATAGGTGATTTCATGTGTCCCAATCACACCAAATGTCATGTTCACATTCTGGCCATTCGGAGGGTGCAGTGATTTAGCGACAACAGATAATAGTTGCATTTTATGACTACCATGTAAATGACTTACTCTTCTTATTTAACTTAAATACCAATTGATTAGTTTTGTGTCTTGAATTATTACCTATAAAAGTAAATAGTAAATAAAAGACAAGGTGTTAGGTTTCAAACATATAATCTATTTGGTTATATGACTGAAATATTAATACACTTGTATCTGTGTTCTTGACTTTCAAGGATCAAATGTACTTAACTTATCTTGATGACTGAACATTTATTGATATAGATAATTTATTCATAGATGTGACTTAAATTGACTTCCTTTCGTTATTGAACATTGTGGCATTTTGGCATGCTTAAAAGAGTTGTTAGTATTTTGGAACTTAGAAAAATTGCATTAAATAGCAGTTTTCCTTTCATGAAATTGTTACATAGAAGCATACTGCTCTAATGATTTAGTACTTATCATGCTCAGTTCCTTTAAAATGACTCATGATAACAATTTTGCAAATGGATTTTGTGAAAGGTGAAAGAAGAAATACTTATAAGAAGTTACATTTATTTTATTGATGAATTTAATTTTAATCGGATGTATAATTTTCGTAAAAAGAGCTTGTAATGATTCTGTTTAAAGAACCATAAAGGCCTAGTGCCATAGTATTCTGTAATTTTTGGAAAGGATGTTAATGTTGACCTAATATTTATGAGATATTTATTGTTGAAGAAATAAAGTGAATTATGCATTTGTTCTAGTGAATTATTGTATGATTGGAATTTGAAAGATAGTTCTTTCCTCTCATTATGATCAATGTTGATTGATTAGTTAATCTTAAGCCAATGTGGACATGATTTATTAGATACCTTATGGATTAAACTGTTGATTGGGTTAGAGGATTATATATATATATATATATATATATATAAGCCTATTAATATATATTTCTTCCGCATGGAAATTTTTTGTAAACTAATATGAATTTGTAATTCTGATATGATCAACCTTATTCGATTGTGTCATTAGTGTAATATTATGTGATTAAGAATGATATTTTGTTCCTTATCAAGATTATACTAAATTATGTCGTTGAGAACTTATAGATGAGATAATAAGTTCTTAAATGGAGGAAAAGAGAACTTTCTTATTATGTTCAAAAGTACATATTGCATGAATCTTAACCTATGTTTATATTTAGATCTATAAGGTCCAATGGGATATAAGATCATATTTAATTACGAACCAATGCATAGGTAATTGGATTAATAATAATGCTATGTTATGGTGGGGATAACTGATATCAAACCACTTTATTTAACATAACAACTATTCAAATCTGATTTGTACTTACTTGTTGGACTTAATTAATGAGACTAAAATGTGTTTCTTTACTTTTTTAAATCAGATTGATATTTATCGCTTAATGGGCTAAGGGAAAATGAATAATTAATCAATTAAGGTAAACGCATATGTGATCTTCATACCTTCAATTATGAGAAGGTGTAATATGATCCTCAATTTAAGGATTAATCGTATCAAATGTCAGTGTAGGTTATTATTTATCCTTTTATTTATTTATTAGAATAATTCTTACACTTGTGTTAGCCCTATACTTGTTGGGTTAGCTTGCTTAGGTGTACTAGTTGTGAGGAGTTAGCTTACTAGTCATGTTGAGTTATCTTCTCAATTATGTGGAGTTAGCTTACTAGTCTTTTGGAGTTAACTTAACTACCAGTATCAGTTAGTGCAAGTTCTTCACCACTGATTTAGCTAGTAGTTGCACTTCCCTCCTACTATATGTACATCTTTCTTATTGAGTAATTAAAATCATTGTAGTGTAATGTATTGAGCATTATGGATTATGATGGATTTTCATATATGGTATTGTAGCTCTTATGTTTTGTAAATATAATGTGGTGTGCTATTATCATATGAGATCATGGCTTGGAATAATCTTTTTATCATTCCTTTCATGGTATTAGATCAACATCCATCTGTAAGTTTTTTTTTGCAAACAAGGGTTTATTATTTTCATGTATTTGGAATTTGTTAGCACTTTTCTACATCATGCATATTTATACAAAATGGAGTGCACCATTGGATTTGTAAGGTGCCAAAACCCTAGAATCGACTGTAAACTCAACCGTGTTTTGAGAAAGTAAAATCTAGACATTTTTAAGAGTTTGTTGGCACATTTCTCAAAAATCCATACGATTATGTACAGACATATTTTTTGCCTCAAAAATTATATCATCTTTCTGAGTTTTTTGAGAAAATTTCTAGGTTTCTCTCTATTTTTTGATACATGTGCCAGAAAAAGATATATTTGTAATCAAAGTTTGTATTAACAATTGTATTGTTTTGGTGCATTCTTTTATCCATTAGATATAAGTGTGTACCTTACAGATGCATTCTTTTACACTCTGGATATTTCAGTTTTTTATGCAGTCTTTTTTCCATTGGACGCAGATTTGTACCCTCTTGGTGCATTCTTTTATCCATTGGATATAAGCATGTACCTTCTAGCTACATTATTTTACCCTCCAGATATTTCAGTTTTGGATAAAGTCTTTTATCCACTAGACGCAGATATGTACCCTCTGGGTGCATTTTTTTATCCATTGGATATAAGTATGTACCTTCCGAATGCATTCTTTTACCCTCTGGATGCAATGATTTACCCTCTGGACATTTTAGGCTTTGGGCGCAGGCTTTTATCCTTTGGTCACAAGCTTGTATCGTGTGGATGCACTCTTTTACCCTTTGGACATTTGGGTGTCACGTGTACCTTTAAAAAGATATCAGCATTAAAATATTATTTTAATAGCAAAACCTTCTAGAGCTCATAACTTTTGATCCGTAGCTCAGATTAAGGTGATCCTTTTTTTGAAATTGTGTATTTTTTCAATATCTACGCATTAGTGATATTTTTATACACATATTTTAAATGTAAAAAGTACTTTTACTCAATTTAATATTTACACGCACTTAATTATAAAGTGTCAAATTTGGGAGGGTGTTGTAATCACTTGTGGACACAATTTCGATTGAGCCCGACGTCCTAAACTTTTGGGTATTACATTCTTATATCTATGGGTGTATACATTTATATCTCTCTTGCTTGTGGAGATATTTTAGATTTGTATTTTTGACACTTTTTTTTTGGCATGTTGATAGTCTCTCTTGTGGGGGAGTTATTCTAGTGAAGCCCAGTGTTAGTTTGTCAATTTTTGAGTGGTTGATTTTGGCAACTCATACAGATCTATGGTGTCACTCTACCCATTCAATAGTATGGAAGGGTATGGTGTTGATACTAATTCTTTAGGTTTTGTGTCATTGCCTTGTTACGTGTTGTTATTGCTTCTCCGGGTTTCATGTCCTTACCTTGTTACCT
Organism: Taxus chinensis; assembly: GCA_019776745.2. Lineage (NCBI taxonomy): Eukaryota > Viridiplantae > Streptophyta > Pinopsida > Cupressales > Taxaceae > Taxus > Taxus chinensis. The sequence continues at coordinate 331,038,981 of CM034152.1, read as the reverse complement.
TGGATTTTCTTGGATCATGGCACTCCTATTTATTTTAATCCCGTGTCCTTGCCTTGTTTCCTTGGTTGTTCTTGAATCGTGGCACACCTATTTGTAGCAGTTGATCAAATTATGTTTGGTGTTTTTTTTGCACTTTCGACATCACTCCATTGACAGTGTCCTTGTATGGAGCTATTCTTGTGAAGCCCAATGTCAGTTTTTTTATTTCTATGATCGAGCAGTGGATTCAGACCACGGTGCGCACCAAAATTCTTCAGCATTGTACGATTTTTTTAGAGCCGAGCTTCTAAGGATATCTTGTAGCAGAATTTTCCTGTCTACTTTGTTATTACTGGTTTAAGGTACCTTGCAATGTCTAATTTTTCCAATTGTTGTATGTGGGTACCTCATCAGGCTTTGTTGTCGGGACCCACCTTCTTTTCCACCCACCTAAGTTATGCTTATGGGAGGGTGTTAGTGTAGGTTATTATTTATTCTTTTATTTATTTTTTAGGATAATTCTTACACTTGTGTTAGCCCTACACCTGTTGGGTTAGCTTGTTTAGGTGTACTAGTTGTGTGGATTTAGCTTACTAGTTGTGTTGATTTAGTTTCTTAGTTATGTGGAGTTAGCTTACTAGTCTTTTGGAGTTAACTTAACTACCAGTATCAGTTAGTGGGAGTTTTTCACCACTGTATTAGGTAGTAGTTGCACTTCCCTCCTATATGTACACATTTCTTATTGAATAATTCAAGGCATTGTATTGTAATGTATTGAGCATAATGGATTATGATGGATTCCCATATATGGTATTTTAGCTCTTTTGTTTTACAAATCTAATGTAGTGTGTTATTATCATCTCAGATCACAGCTTGGAACAATCTTCTTATCATTCCTTTCATCAAACTTAGTTGATCCTTAGGTAGGATACCTAATGTTTAAATAAACTAATTAACAAGCTAAAAATTAATGAATCAATGAGCTCACGAAGTATGATAGTTTCATTACTAGAATTAAGTGGACTATCGCAGCATAATTACTACTACACAGTACCCACATGATGACATAGGTCATACGGTGGATACTATGAAGCAGGCACTATGCCACAATATTTCACTCAGCTCCTCTATCACAACTTTCACAAGGTGGGATTTCATGACATGAAGTCTAGTTCATGTGAGATTTCCCTATTTATTGTGAAACATAGACCCGGAACTAGTTGACAAAAGTCAAGGAAGTCTAATCTAGATAACAATTTCGAGTGGGGTGAAAGACATATTCCTTTCGATGAGTATGTTGTCTAGGAATAAAATGCGGTATACATGTTTAAAACTTTTTCCAAAGTATCACAAACTACTAGTTGCATTGTCTTATGTCACCTAGCTTAAGGTTGTGTGATATCAAATGAGTTTCAATAATAGATACTCAAATAGGCTTCTTAGATACTAACACTTGATTTACCCTCAAGGGGTGAAGGAACCAAAATTATACTTTTTATACACATGAACATAATGAAACATGAGAGATCTATTTATCACTGAGTCGTGAAATGAGAGATCGGGTTACACTAAGTTATTACAGCTACATATGGTTATTGTTATGTGATGGATTAGCAAGGAATGTTTGTTCTAAATTATGTGAGTTTAGAACAGTGAACATTATGTTAAAAAAATCCCCTATTTTCTAAAGTCATAAATGAGGATATCACATTTTGGTATTAGAGTTGAAGGTTGCAGCTATTGTACCTATTTGATTCCATCTCTAATAAAAACTTAATTTCTTGTTAACATAAAATAGTTAGAACAAGTGGACGTGATGCAAATAACTAGCCTCTTATTGGTGAGGTGGCTACATCACAAAAACTTGATGAGGTCCTTGTTTCCCTGTTGGACACAAGAGATCATCTTGTTGTACTTGAACAATAATTAATGGGAAATGAAGAAGAGGAGGATGAAGCTGATAATAAAAATCAGCCACCTCCAAGAAATAATGTTAATGCTGGAAATCATGGCAGTGATAACAGCAATAATGCATCAAATAACAATGCTGCAAATGCCAACAATAACATTACAAATGCAAATGCAAATGCACCTAACCAACCTGAAAATAAGAAGGCAAGGTTTGCAGTTGAACTTACTAATGATATTAAAAGGGTAAGTCCACCAAATTTTGACGGTACCACACTGGGAGATGGGGGTGAGAATTGGCTCAACGAAATGGAGAAGTACTTTATGATAAGGAACTTCTCAGAAGAAACCTAAGCAATATGGGGAGCTTTTCATCTTTCCCCTAAACATTCTTCCTAGTGGGACAGCTGTAAGGCTGAATTGAATATTGACTAAGCAAACATCACTTAGGAATAGTTTAAGGGCTACTTTAGGCAACGTTGGTTGCCATAGCTCTATTATGATTAGAAAATGACAGAATTTCATAACTTAGTTCAAGGGAAACTGGTTGTAATTGAATATTGGGAGAATTTTACCAAGCTTCTCAAGTATGTACCGCAGTACCAAACTGATGAAAATTTTAGAATACGTAAGTTCATAATGGGATTGAATCCTATCATATGTGGAGAGGTAGATGCACACAGCCTAACCACTATGGAGGGAGTTGTATAAAAATCCATCAGGTAAGAACAAAAATTGAAGGTAATTTTTTGCATAAGGAAGAGAATCGAAAGAAAATCTCCAACAATTCATCATCACTTGCACCTAAGAATGTGGCATGGAAAAATTTTGGCACTAAAAATAGGTTTGGGGGCTGAAAACAATAAGAAAATAGCAGCAAATAAACCTACTGCAAATAACATAAACAATTTTCAAAATAATAATAATCGGTAGAAAACTTACGGTGCCAAAACATTAATTACAAAGTTGAGAATAAGTTTGAGCCTAAAAAGGGACATGTTGGGGTTTGTTATAACTGTGGCAAGAACCATTACGCAAATCAGTTCCCTCTAAAGAAAAATGATTGCAACCAGCAGCACAAGATACATGCTACAGTAGTTAATAAGCAAGTTGAAAAACAGGCTATGCCCATAGAAGTTCCAGGTAAATTATTTGGTATACATGTAACTATAATTTTTGATATTGGTGCTACTGAATGCTTTATTTCAAATAAATTAGCTTAAAAATTAAAAAGAAAAGCTGAAATTATGGAAAAGTCATGGACTATTCATTATGGGAATAATGTTGTCTACACTGTTAATAAATGTCTTTTTAGCGTAGCCTTAGAGTTACCAAGTTTTACTAAAGATGTAGACTTGTATGTTGTACCTTTAGGGTCATATGATGTCATAATTGGTGTAAATTGGCTTGTTGATCATAAAGCAAAGGTTGATTGTTTTTTAAAATACATCACATGCCTTGATGATCTATAGAAAATAACAGACAACCAAGGGGTAAAAAAGAGAAATTTTGGTTAGAAAAATATCAGTCATGCAGCTTAAAATGTCCAAAAATAAAGATTCCATGTTATATGTAGTAAAAATATCTGAAACATTATAAGAAGGTAGTAATTTTATGGAAAAATATCCAATGTTACAAGAGTACAACGATGTGTTTTCGAAAGAACTACTTGGTCTTCCGCCGAATTTGACTTCACTATAGAAATCAAACTTGGAACTGAACCTATTTCCAAGGCACCCTACCACATGACTACAACTTAATTAGTTGAACTAAAGGCATAGTTATAAGAACTTTTTTCTAAGGGTTTAATTAAACTGAGTGTCTCACCTTGGGGAGCACCAGTGATCTTTGTTAAAAAGAAAGACGGGACACTTAGACTTTGTATTGATTATCGAATGTTAAACAAATCAACAATCAAAAACATATATCCTCTTCCTAGGATTGATGATCTATTTGATCATATGTGTGGTGCATCATATTATTTAAAGATAGATATGTGATCTAGATATCATTAGTTGAGAATCAAATACTATGACATTCACAAAATAACTTTTAGAATAAGGTATAGGCACTATGAATTCACTCTTTTACCTTTTGGTTTAACAAATGCACCTACAAATTTTATGAATTTTATGAATAATATATTTCAAGAATACTTAGAAAAGTTTTTGCTTGTATTCTTAGATGATATTCTTATCTATTCTAAAAGCATAGAGGATCATAATGAACATTTAAGGATTGTACTTTATATTTTAAGAAAGAGAAAATTGTTTCGAAAATTGTCAAAATGCAACCTTAGGAACGAAATTGAATTTTAGTTCCACATATCATCAAAAAACGGATGGGCAAACTGAAAGAGTAAATAAAGTAATGTAAGATATGTTGAGAATGTAATGTATGGACCAACAGTAAAAATGTGAAGAATACCTTCCTTTAGTTGAATTTGCATACAACAATACTAGCCATTCCTCTCTAAAAATGGCACCTTTCAAAGCATTATATAGACGAAAGTGCAGAACCCCTGTTAGTTGGGATAGCATCAAAGATAGAGAGGTAATAGGACCTTAAATGCTTACTGAAATGGAACAACAAGTAAAATTAATCTGTGAAGGATTAAAGGAAGTTGCTGATAGGCAGAAAAGTTATGCATACCTGAAAAAGGGTCAATAGAAAATTTGAACTTGGTGAAAAAGTTTTGTTATGTGTCAAGCCTAAAAAGAGCTCAATTACTTTTGGGAAAGTAGTCAAGTTATCACATCATTTTGTGGAAACTTTCAAAATTGTAGAAGTGATAACTCTTGTAGCTTACTGCTTAGCATTGGCACGAATGCATGATGTTTTCCATATTTCTTTTCTTAAGAAATATGTTTCATATTTATCACATATATTAAATTGGAATTCCTTGTAGGTCCAATACCTAGGAATAATGGTGGTTGAACCTGTAAGAGTGTTGGAAACTCACCAGTTGCACTTGCGAAATCATGAAATAAGTCAATGCAAGGTCCATTGGGCCCAATTCAATGAAGAAAGTGCAACATGGGAGAATCTTGAGGACATGAAAACTATTTTTTCTCATTTGTTCGAATAGAAATAATTTTGATTTATGTGATATTTGAATATTTAGTCTGAAACTATCTATGATTTATGCCAGTTTTGGGAAAAAAACTTTTTCTTGTAAGAACTGGTACAGCAATTTGATGTTGTAATAAGTTTTGAGAAACTTGAATTTCTGTAAATCTGTTAACTATTTAAGAATTTTATGGATGAATAATTTATATTTATGCTTATGTTCTTAAATATGTATGTGGACTAAGTTAATCATCAGGATGATGATGCTTTTTAGAGGGGAGGTATGTAATTCCTCTGCCATGTTGATAGTTGTACTTGCTTATATAACTGAAGTTTGCCAATGTTGATATGTGGTTCCTATTCTCAGTTAGTATACTCTTTGAACTGTTGGTCATGTTTACAGAAGAGATATCCACTGCCTGCAAAATAATCTTATGTTAATCATACTTTGACAATATTGTACTAATGTTGAATGATTATCATGTACTCACTAAATTGAGTTTTGCAGTACATTATGTGAACCCAGCTAGTAAGAAGTAAATGTAGACTTTTGGAATCATGTGGGTAAGTCACCTAAATTGGATTTGAAATCTATTCTTTAGGTTATTTTAGTGATCCAAAGAATACTTGGGATCGATCTATTATTTCGATCATTTCTTTAATTCAATTAACTTAGTTAAGGTTTTGATAAACCATCATGTTCAGGTTTTAATATAAGGTTGCTGAGATGTTTGTGACATCTTGTGAATACAACTAAACCATAAGTTTATCTACTCTCATTCCTTAAATTACAAATGATAGCATCTTGTGTTTAATCGGCTCACAACCTTCAGCATTATTATTTGTCTCTTTCACTATGATTGAATTAATAAGAAAGGCTGTAAAGAATATTAAAAACTTAAACTACATACCATGTGTATTTTTATCTACATACCATGCATATTACATTGTGTATTTTCATACATATTCCACATATCATACTAGTCTTGATCATACATAAGTCTAGCATTACATTACTATTCTATCTACATACATTACATGGCATTCTATGCATTACACCTTACACATTTTACGCATCTAGCATCACATTCTACATGCAATACCCCCTTAGGCACACTACACCTATTACACTCTACATTATACATTGCATTATTATACTTCATGCATAATCACACAATTCTATTCACCTTACATTTTACACATCCTACATATCTTTCATTTCCATTCTACACATAGCGTATTTACACATTCTTCCCATCACATGATTGTCTATTATCACACATATTACATAATCTTCTACACGCTTCATTCACCACCTGATGATGCACTTTAGTTCCTTGGTCCATACTCGACTACTGAGGGTTTATAAATCAAATGGGCCTTACACTCACCACACATTACAATTCGACCTATCCTCATGCGAAATTACTAGTTTAGTGACATACACTTTAGGCTAAATTGTCACCTATTCTATCATTTCGTAGTGGTATACACCTTACATTACATCACCACTCCCTTATTACTCATCTCATCATGGCATACGCTTTAGGATAAATTGTCCCCCATTTTATCATTTTCTAGTGGTCTACACCTTAGCTTACATCATCACACCCTCCTTACATTTTGTAGTGATATATGCTTAGTGCTAAATCATCACTCATCCATTCATTTTATAGTGATATATACTTAGGCTAAATCATCAATTATACATTTATTTTTTCGTGATATATGCTTCAGCTACAGGGTTCACACACACACACACACACACACACACACACACACACACACACACACACACAGAGCACATCACTAGGTCACATATAATCAATCTACACATACGCATTCATTCACATAGCGCTAGACATAGCACACACTACTCGACCATTTCTCAAACACGTACTCTAGTTTACAATTCATTCTTCACTGTTGAGGGGGCAAACAAAATGAACCTCATTGCATACACTTACATCCACTTGGGTGTACTTGGCTCCTATCACTCCATTTTGCATTCCATTCCATCCATCCACAACATATTATATATTATGGTTGTTTTTACTCTTGCTTACTTTTTCTTGTTCATGTTCACTTTATTACACATGCTAGTTTGATTACTTGTATGTCATTTATCTATATCATCCACACATGCGAGTTCACACCTTCCTCTAGTTGTGATTGTAGATATGTGTCTCTTACACACAGCATGGATGCTTGCTTTTTATCCTTCCTACACTAGTTGTTAGGGGTATCCACACATTCATCTCTTCCAAGTGTTATTGTTTCATTTTTTACTTAGCACTTTACATTACTTGATTATACACGCTTTTGACATATTGGTTATCTTTCTAACATGCTAACGGGTGTTTCATGTGCATCATTTATATGTAGGGATATTGGATCCCATATTTTTTTATTCCATTGTTTACTATTTTTTGTTATTGATTGCAGGCATTGCCCTTTGTTTGGTGTGCACGCTTGTTTTTTGTATTGCGACCATGATGCCCTTCGCGTTCTTGGGGCATCATGAGTGATGTCCCTATGTTTTTAGCCCAGTTTTTGTGGCTTACTTTGTCTTCTTTTGCATGTTTACATTAATTCTTTGTCTTGGTAGCTTTTACATTATTTGTGTAGCTTACGCATTATTTTCCATATACATGCATGTTTGGTCACACTTGTCTTTGGCTAGCATTTATTCTTGTGTGTGCCTTGGATTTTACCGAGCACTTTTTTGGGTTACAACATACATGTGGTTGGTCCTCTTTTAGGGTTGCATTTCTCCTATCAGTGATGTCGCGTGTGCCCCCAAAGAGGGGGGCATCATTTGGGGGTTTTTACATACTAACACATATATTCTACACCGATTCAGATTCAATTATATTCAGTGAGTGGGTTCAAATCAATCTACAAGCCCCATGCATAAAATGGATTTTATAGGACATTGTGTCCTTAGCATTCTAGAAAGCATAGTTACAATCTTGGAGGTTACGGTGGGTGTTCCTGTCTACACTAATTTGGTCTAGTGGCATGTCAGATCACCCAAAAAATCTAGGATGTACAGATATCTCTACACACACAGTTCAGGGAATTAGTTAAAGGTTAGAGGACATGGAGAATTTCCTCCTTATACTTCTTCAGCCTATGGCATGAGATCACGCCCAGAACATCACAATCTCTCAGTCTCAGGATATCTCTCTCTCTCTCTCTCTCTGTCTATCACTCCTCTCTAACTCTCTCTCTCTCTCTCTCTCTCTCTCTAGCATGTCTCTCTCTCTCTCTCTAAAGCAAGCTCTCTGTGACTCTCTCTCTCTCTCCTCTCCTCTCTCCTCCTCTCTCTCTCTCTCTCTCTCTCTCTCTCTCTCTCTCTCTCTCTCAGGTGCACATGTTCCAGTTGTCTCAGGGTGTGGGACCTTTACAGTTTAGACAACTCTCTAGAGAAATCGTGGTTCTTCTTCCTAAGCTAGTACAACATGTTTCTTTTACACTATATTTTTACACTTACATACATGACATATTTGAAAACTTGAACATTTTCTCCTTACAGGTCCAGCTATATGAGAAACAAGTAGTCAAATTGGGGCAACAACAACAACATGTGACAATAACAACGACAATACCAAAACTCCATGGCATCACACATGCTTTACTAACCATGCAGGTACACTACACACTATAGCAGCTACACACATGTTCCGCCCTAGGTTCACTCTCATCACTTTTTTGTTTGCACATTTTTCATCCTTAGTTTCCACACTCCTCCAACTTTTTATCTTTCCAAGCTTTGACTATTCATTTGGTATGCCTTTTTCATCACTCTATATTGGTATCAGGTATGCATCTCTATCTAATTTATGTTACCAAGATTTTCGCTCACCAACATAAAGTGGGGGGAAATGTAGTCACAAAATCATGCACTTTAGACATTTATTTATCCTAGTATCATACTACTATTTAGAAGGTTCTTGAGGGAATGCAGTACTAATTAATCCATGTCCTTTGGCCACTTTATTTTATTTTATTTCATCATTACATCTTAGGTACAAATAATAACACGGAAAAATTATAATAAAAATCTTAGTATTATTGTCCATGTGGACATATTACATATATATAGGAGGATATCTCTTATATTCTAGGATATTAGCTCAATAGTAATATCCTCAAGAATATCTCCAAGCCTATTATAATAACAATATGTTAATCCTAATATATGAGTTGTTATAACTCACTACAACAAATATATTGCACTAAGTAGGATTTTCCTAACATTTCCCCTTAATGCGAACATAGGGAAAACTTTCCTTTGTAATTGCACTTGTTTTCATGATTAGGTGATTTTCACTAAAGGATAATCACAAACCTGTCATATGGTTTTCAAATGGTTAACCACGAGCCAAGAATGGTGGTTTTACAAATTGGAGTACTACAAACCAAAAAGGTGATGGTTTTGCATATGGTTTACTAACAAACAAAAGTGGTAGTTTTACAAAGTGGTTTACCGCAAACCAAAAAATGAAGGTTTTCAAGTGATTTACCTACAACCACATCATGATGTGCCAAGTACTATTATCAGTGCTTATCACATTTCACTGCATAGAATAATATAGGAAAATTTTCTCACACAATACAAACTAAAAACTGGAAATGGAACATTGGATTATGTTCCCCCCATTAATGTGAAATTTCCACTTATTCAAACAAGAACACTGCAAACTTAAATATAATGAAAGTGGAACACTAAACACAATGGAAAGCACACTAAAACAAACACTCTGAAAAACACAACGGAAAGCACATTGCACAAAATGAAAGCAAATAATCACACCACAAAAATTTCACCACAACTGATATGCAGCCCCATCATTGGCGATTAACGAGAGGTTGTTGATTGACCTCTAACCTTTGTTTTCCTCCTTCCTTCGATATCATGTTGCTAGCTCATCCGGATTTGATCATGGAGCTCAAATTTAGAAATCCCATTTGGACATCTGATTCCACCAAAAATGTGTCCATAAGGGAAAAATATATATTTTTTATGAAATTTTACAATGACTCAATTTTTGACTCTTTTAACTCTCGACAACAAATGATGTTTGATGAAAAATAAGTTTATACTATAGACACAACACTCAATGATTTACATGACTCAAAATAAATGACAATATTAACTTGTACAGCTGATGATATATAAAAATGTATTTGATACCCACTTTCATAACACTTTTTTTTATTCTTTAAAATATGACAGATACACATAACTATTTACTTTTCTTTAATACTCAACATAGACTAATATGTATCATCTTTACACACTACATTAAACCAAATATAAACAAGATTTATTAATACTATAACAATAGAGATGACTAAACAATAATTACAGTTTTAGAATGTGACCCATATAAACTAACGCCACATGTAAGGAGGACTCTATTTTTTTAATATATGACCATACAAAGTTAACCTTTCTTAATAAATGTCATCCCACTAAACACGTAACACCACTACTATTTTTTTGAATTACACTGCACATTTTTAGAAGAGTGAGATGAGCAGCAATGTTGAAATCAGTGGTTTTGACATTTTTGAGAGCGGCGAGCTTGATTGTCAACATAAACAACCTGGAGTATGTCACTAGACTCTGTTGGGCCAACTGCAAGAATATCAGCATTCAAGGAGGCTCGAGGCTGTGTGGCCTGGACCTAAATCTCTACACGCCTCATTGCCAATAAATCAAAATTTTAGATCACACGGTTAGAATAGATTCCAACTTCTAATAGCATGTGTAGCGAGCCAAGATGAAGAGAAGAGCTATGACTTCTAATAGCCTCCACATAGGATTTTTGGTAGACTGTCAAGAACTCTGTTGCAACCAATGAAAAAGGAGTGGGAGAATGCCAATGTAACCAAGATAACGAATCTATATTTGGCCAATATTCCTCCACATGAGTTCAAAACTCAAGATGGTGACAGCGATTAAAAATGTAGCAGTCTAATTTGCTATCGACAATCTCAATAGGATGCAAATATGTCAAATCTAATGAAGATTCGTGAAGCTGGATATATATATGAGGAAAGACCTCTTCACTGGTGCGTCTCAGTTGTGGTAAACCCAAAATACTTATATATACAGGAGAAATAAAGGAAGCACTTCCCCTCCACAATTATGTCAAATTTCCATCTAGCGAAAAATTCACTCTGATACCAAAACTTGGGTACAGAGAATTACAAAGCAAAATTATAATAAAACTCTCAGTATTATTGTCCATGCAAACATATTACACATATATATGATGATGTCTCCCATATTCTAAGATATTAGCTCAACCGTAATATCTACAAGAATATCTCTAAGCCTATTATAATAACAATACGTTAATTGTATTGTCATGCTAACTATATGCTAATCCTAATATATGAGTTGTTATAACTCACTACAATAACCATATTAATCCAAATATAATGTGAGCACTAAGTAGGATTTTCATAACACTAAAAACCTCTTGCACCCATATGCATAGTCATCTTTTGTCATCCTGCATCATTTTAGACTTGACTGGGCATCCAGATTAGTACTAGGGTGCCCGTAGGTGCCCTAGTCCCACAAAAGGTGCCCCGATCCTTCTAGAGATTTCCTACCACTTTTTGGGCTCTTTCTAGCCATTTGACATCTTTATCTTTCTTGTGGTCAGCCTTTTCAGGGTTAATTATAAAATTTTACCAAGATAACCCTATAAATATAAAGTTATGAGACCATAATGAGGGACCTAGAATCACTTACTACTATCACTCCATCTAGAGTTACATCCATATATTGCATTAGACATCACTTGCATTCACATAGCTCCATCATCAAGGTACAAAGTTAGGACATCTGCATCACACTTCATAGGGGGAGGGATTCTATTATATTCCATGCACACATTCTAATACATTTTCTACACATAGTTATTGTTTGTTACTTCACAAAGTGCGACTGGCACAAGAATAACCTAGGGCATGTTCACACACACTTGCACATAGACCTACATCGGGTCTAAGATGTACTGCAGTGCTCAATTACTAGGTCCACCATTGTGGCAGTTGAGGTCAATCCGAGCCTTTCATATGCATTATTATTTTTAGGGTTTGATGTTTGTTTCGGGGTCTTACATGTCTTTCTTCCATCTTGAGTTGTTGGAAACATCCGGCACAGTATAACAAAGTTGATGCAATAAATGACGAATATTTTGGATCACCTTTCAGCCCTGTAAATATCAGAATCAGATATTTTGTGCAGACTAGGGTTCCTAAATGGCAAACCAAAGAACCCGCAAGTGCCCCAGTCCTCCTCCAAGTGCTCCAGTCTGGCTGGATTCTCCAGCTCCATCCTTTTTGGCACTTTTGTGCAGTCTTTTATGCTCCTAATTTTTCCAGTCTCCTCTATGACACAGTCCCACCATTTTTTCAAATCAGTTGATTTCTTTCCTCTTTCTCCTTGCACATTAGGGTTTCCATTTTCATTAGTCTTATTATATATTTCATTTACATATCATCTTAGTACATTTATTTTATGTGTTTATATGTCCTCCTAGATTAGATTAACTATCTTATACTACATCTAGTTAGTTAATTTTAGTCAATACTACTATTTTCTTGAAAACCAAGTAACTTAGTTTTTATTCCATCAGGGAATTTATTAGGATACCCAAACATGCCCCTAAATTCTATAGGTTTGAAAGCATTAGCTTTAAAAGGATCTTAAGGGGGAAGATGAATCATGTTTTTAGTAACAAGTTATTAAACAATGGGCTCAACAAACATGTGTAGATTTTTATAGGGTCTTACCTTATAAATCATGACTAGTATTGATAGTCTAAACCCTTTCCAAGCTTAGAAAGACAAACCATTAATATAATATATCTATGAAGAACACTGGTCTAACCTAGAAAATGAGAATGGAATCACCATTAGAGACACACTCTAGAAAATACAAGTTATCCTTCTGATACTGAAAGAGATTCAATACATCCTAATAACCTTTCGCATAACAATGACTAGTGTTCCACAAATTAAACCTCTTAAACCTCAAAACTACTAATAACAAACTATGTATAAATCAGACTGAAAACCCTTACAAAACATATTTTTTGTTCCTAAGAACGATGCCACTTGGGTGTTAGTTCCCAATATTACACCCCAAGAAAAAGGAAACAGTGTGGAGGTAGAATGGTTTTGAGATAAATAGACATTAAGGGAAATGTCATTATAATCCAGGGATGTATTTAACACTCTCATGAAACCCATTCTGGCAAATGATTAGGAGGCACCTTCACAAATGGGGTGGCTAAACCCTACTACTTTTGGCTCTTCCTAGACTAGGGTGAGAGAACCCCAACGATGACCTGAATGAGGTTGAAATATCATAATTATTTCTCCTTCAAGGTTGGGGTAGATCAATCTGAGATAAGTATAGCCATGGATACAATACCCACTCACAATATTTGTCACATATGTATTACACATACTTAATGCATCAGACACATGTCACTAAAGACAAATAATAAATTGTTATCATACATCATCTCTACGTAAGGAGCAAGTGAAGGGTCTTGATGATTCTTGAAACACTGATATTCACACATTGAGGAAATTACACTCAGGATAAATGGAGGAAGTGTAAATCTCAAACAAGCGCAAGTATGGTTAAAAAAATTTCTCAAGGTGTTTGTAGGGGTAGGGTGGTAAGAAACTTAGTTAGGAAAGCAGAATGGAGGATGGTTGATTTTGTAATAGTAGTATGTCAGTGATCATTATGATGGCCTAATTTTTACCCAAAATGTAAAGAGAACACAATCAATTTAATGCAGTCTTTAAGAGAACATTTGCATTCATTTATGCCCAATTCTCACAAATGTTGCATAAAAACTTCATGATTTATAGCACAAGCACTTGAGAAATAAACCCTAATGAAATATTCATTATTTATACTTCACACACCCAAGATATCATCAAGGGATGATAATAACAACTCCCAATTACTGTTGTAACAAGGGTCTTATAATTGGACCAAAATATTGTAAATCATACAATACAAAAAAGTATTCACACAGTGACAAAAGAAATGTAACAACCAAAAAATGGAGTTTTGTGCTTCATAGATTTTATAAACATAAGATTGTAGTAAAATTGTACTTCCTTAATCATATATTCATATACATAATGGAAAACATGATTAAACCAAACAAGATTATTCCATCAACATGAGTTTCGGTAGGGGACATAAATAAATGCCCTCAAAACTTGCTAAAGCTTTATGGTCATGACATGATTTCCAAAATATGGTATGAGGTCTTACATGTTGTATGAGATGTGTCAGAGGTTCTAGTAAGTCTGTAAGTTTAATATAAGGTCAATCTTGATGAGTCATGTGGTGAAGTATGCCTAGTCCTAAATCTAGTCCAAATAATATGAGTGAGTGGCATGAGATATGGAGTAGGGTAGTCTTATTTAATAATGGTAGGAGTGTTTTGACACTATATATGAATTGTGAAAGGAATTTTAGGTCATTATTCAAAGGTTTGATGTTGTTTCAAGGTCCATTGAAGTAATTTTCTTGAGAAAAATGCAAGAAAGCAAAGGTGAGACTTATTAGTTGGAGATATACATATGTTTGTAGGTAAAAATGAGACTTGGTACTATTGGAGGAGGTCATCATTGTTCTTTGGGTCAAATTTCAAGTCAATACATTGAATACAAAACAAGAAAATGAGTTGTTAGAAAAATTGAGTTCTTAAGAAGGCATAATCCATCTCGATGGTCATCTTCTTTTGCTCACACACACTTGTGGATTTTGCATGGGAGCCTAAGGCTTTGGAGGATGTTTTTGAATTGAGATAAGATTATTTTGAAAAAATGATGAGTTGATTTGGTCTTCCCATCTTTATGAACCATCATTAACAAGTTGGATAGGTTTGAAACCATAGTTAAATACTTCCTCTAGAGTGATAAGAGAAATAGGAATTATATGGGCACAAAATATATTTGGAAAGAAAATTTTATGTAGTATTATTATAGAGGATTCTTCTGGGTTCATTTTGGTGGTGGTCTCATGTTCTAGTTCAACTGGGAAGTAGGAGAAAAACCCTAGTTTTATGGATATTTGTAGTTTCAAGGTTGAGATGGAGGCTTCATGAAGAAAATTTAATTATTCCAATAATATTGGGAGATGTGCTATATTGTAATGACAATTTTTAGGTAGGTACAATTGAGAAAATTTTAGTTACAAGTCCTTCAAGTCACCCTACCACTTTTGGCCTTACAGGCTAAAACCTAGTCATGGAGGTTTGAGGTGTGTTTGATAGAAATTAATGTTGGAGGAGTGCTTTATGGACTTAAATATCTTGTTAGAATCTGACATGAATGTGATTGAGCTCCAATAATGGTATGAAGAATTGGTTTCTTGATTAAGCCCTAATGGCTTAATTGGCCCTATTAGGCTTACTAAGATAGGTGACTGAAATAAGTGTGTTTGGTTGGTTTTATCCAAATGACATATGTTTTTTAGTGTTTGAGTATGTTGGTAGAATTTTCCTTGACTTATTCCAAGTGGTGGTTGATCTTGGAAGTGATATTGAATGTGTTTAAAGCATGTTTCCTCAATATTTTTTCTTGAGTCCTATTTGTCATTTTTTACCTATTTAATAGATTATAGTGGTTAAAAGCCTTAATCCTTGTTTTGAAGGATGAAGTGAGTTGTATCAGAAAGTATACTCAGAGATATTTCCAATGGTATGTTGCATGGGCGTTGATGGATATTTTTTATAGGTGAATTTGCTTCTTATTTGGGACTGATTTCTGGGAGCTTGAAGACCTTATTGAGATAGTTTGTTTCTTGATATGTTTCATGGTGGAGATATTTTATGTAGAGATTCTTGTGCTTGGTGATGGTTTTTTGAGGATGTCCCTAATATATGTGGATTTTTAGGAGTCTTTTTTTAGCTTTTATGTTCCCTTGAAGACCAAATTGCATTTGTTGGAGATAAAGATCTTGTTTTAAGCTTGTTTGAAAAGCCTTGAGCTAGTTCTTATTGGCGTGACCCTTTCCAACCTATATGGTCCTCTCAAGTGATTTTATATGATGTTTTAGGAGTTATTTACATTTGGAAAGAACAATTTTAAGGGTCTTATCCAACCTATGGTCACTTATGGGGTGTGTCAAGTATAAAAGTTCATTATATTAACTCATTTGAGTTAGTTGTGATGATGGGGATGCGAGTGAGCTAGAGAAGAACAAAGAAGAAGTTAAAGGGGTCAAGTGTAGAGATGAGAAGAGTTGTGATTAGTTGAGAAGATTTAAGGAGTAGGTATTGAAGGTCATGTGACCTAATAAGCAAATGAAGGACCATATTTGAGTGAAGAAGAAGAGAGAGCGGTTTGAAAAGATTTTAAGAGAGAAGAATTGAATTTGTGATCACCATCAGTTGTGGAAGCAACATATCTTCAAGGATCATCCACTTCAAGTGGATGAGCTGGTGATTTTTCATCTTGATGGGTTATAGCTTCCTTGTAGGATTGGTGTCCTACTAAACTAGGGGATGGTACTCCTTATGGATTGGTGCCTCACTAAAAAATCATGTGTGATGTGTAATATTCATGAAATTCCTTTATTATGAGTAATATTAGCATAGGTTTCAATGGGTTTTATTCCATTTGATGGTTTCCCACTTATATATGGCATTTATGTGTTCTCTCTCATGTTTCATGTTCTTATGAATGTATGTTGTATACCTAATAAGCTTATATTGAATATGTATGGTCAATGGTTGTTTTGGATGATGTATTAAGTTATGGTAAATGATGTAAAAGATTTTTAATATTGATTCACCCCCTTCTTAGTCTATGTGATTATAACAAGGACCTGTCATAAAACTAAGATTATTTTTGTCCATCTGTAATTTGTGCCTAAACCTCCAAGAGGACATTACGTGGCACTCCACAATAGGACAAGGAAAATGGAACTGCAAAAATAATTTATATTTTATATGTATAACTGTAGCATTGCATAGATGCACCTTTGCCCCTGAGTCCCGAAAGCACACCACGTACCCATGCTGACTGCACCTATTCCATATTCATGAATTTTAAAATAACTCGGCTCCTCATTTTCTGTAACCTAAATTTGATCACCCATCCTTATGTCACTTAACTACCATGAACCCTAGGCTATGGGGATCACCTTGTATTTTTACATCGTATGTGAAGATGCAAAGTGTAATTTAAAGTGGAATTATTGATCTTGAAGTGTGATAGTGACGTTCCATGTGTCCCTCCTTTTTCTAGGTCTTGGGTCTTGGGGGATGTATTGGCACCACATGTAAATTTACAAAGTTTATAAACATAACAAGTACCCACCAAATCATATTAAAACACTAATACATACCTCATCGGGCATCGGGCATACACATGCACATTACAACTTTGCAAAAGTTATAAAACTACAAAAAGGGCCCGACTTCCTGAATAATAAATTTTAATATGACAACACCAAGAAATGGGAATAGCCTACCATCTTGCATTACTACAACCCTAGAAACCATCATGAAACCTACAACCATGTTAAATTCCTTCGAATTTGAGCAAGGAAAAACTAAAACACATAAATTTTATATTTACATCTCTTGAACATAGCACTATGAAATTTAGAAGCACAGGATAAGCATATTGTCACTTCCCACCCGAAAATATATCCTTTCAAAATTTCTTGAGTAACAACCAAGGCATGAAACAATTAGCAATATATGAAGGATAAGTCAGGGTAATAAAGGAGATAAATCAAGGAAGTATTGAAGTTTTATGATGATGGTTCCAAAAATACAAAGTGTAAAAACAAGCACTAATAGGGTATCCATGAATGCAAATAACCCCTAAAATTTTGTGTTGTTTTCATTTCTAGCTCTCATGCATCATAGGAGTGTCAGGATGAAATGGTGAACGTTGTTGTTTCTCCTAATTATATCCACATACCCCTTTTCATCTAACTTTCATTGTACCATATTATTCTACCCTTGAAAATTACATTTCCTCTACATATGTTAGATGTATTTTCCTACAATTCATATTTCCTTTACATATTTCAAGTAAGCTTTCCCCTGATTTTGAAAGCTAATAATTTTGAATTTCATTTAGTCTCATGTTTTCAACAACATCCTTCAAATGATGTTCATGGTCATATCTAATCTATATTTAATAGCTTGTGTTTGATGCTAAGTATGTTTAATTTATGTGTGATCACACTCTTGATTTAGCATTACATTTGTGGATATACTTTATTCAAGTTGATCTTCCAATAATTGTACTGGAGATTGAATCATAGCATCCCTCCCACTTAAGCTACCATCCGGGTCCTCTCACCTTGATTCAATTAGATCCAAGAGTAGAAGGAGACTAGTCACACCCTTTTTTCATGCATCTCAGTCATTTCTAAGACTTGGACATGGAATAATGTTAGATATGTCCTCAACTACAAGTGAAATATTTCAATCACCTATCATCCTTCATGTTGTTCCTTTTCTAATTTATAGCTAAGTCTCTGGGGTATAAAACTGGGAATCACCATGCCTCACACCATTACCAGGGACATTATCTCATTTCTCTTTTGAGACTCTTTGCATGGTTTAACAAATGTTTATCTATTTAATACTTACCTGGTTTTTAATTATGTACACTCCTTATTTGATTAACTCAATATTTTAAGGAGGGTTTATTAGTTTGTGTGGTATTAGAGTATGATCCAATGTATTTTCATGTTGATTTATATTAAATTTAACCTCTAGTGATGAATCTATTAGGATTTTTGGGTTTTACTAATGCTACAATTTCTTGCTACACCTTCTCGATGGGTTCACATTTGTAACTTGAAAGGATTGAGGTCTTCCTTTAGATCAAACCCTGATAAAAGACTTATTAAGTTGAATGCATTGCATAGAATAATAAATCATGTTTATAAACCAGTAATCATTCAAGGATTAAAAGGTAAGGATATTCAATTCTCTGATCTTGATGATTCCCCGTTGATTGGGGATTATTCTAGTTCCTCTAGTATTTCTAAACCAAGTATCTTTGTTTACCAACTTCATTCCTTATCTTTGTTGGCCATTGTGTCTTAGCATTGTCATTAATGTCAAGTCCATTAATGGAAAATGGTGTCATGGTTTCATATGAGTCTCCATGAGATTTTATTCAAAATTCAAACATGAAGGTTGATTGGTAGTGATTGAATTTGGTGAAGCCCTATGATGTTGTCCTAGAGCATGGTTCTAGCTTGCATAATCAATGTATGAGTCATCTCAAGTTATTTTAAGGTTGTAATAAGTTAAAACATGCTACTAGAGGTGTGTTACAGGTGACAAGCATTAGGTTCTTCATATGATTCATCATGGTTATTTCATGTGGATATGGCTTGATATCAAGTCATTCTAGGCCTATTCCTAATCTTTGAGCATATGGAATGGTATGGTAACTTGAGTAATGGAGATGATTAATCTTGTTTCATAAATTAGTAGCATCAGTGGTGACAGTGTATCATGAATGTATGAGGAAGTATTCATTAGTTCAAGTTCTTATGTAGGTTTAGTGACATGTTACAAAAGTCCTTGGGAAGCAATAAAGTGAAGAACAAAACATGTGTACATGAGTAAGTACAGATGTGGTTGCAAAGATTTCTAGGAATGAAATTGAGCTATATTATGAGAATGGAAAGTTAGAGGATTTTAGTCATGATTCTTCATGATGATTTTTAGATGTCATCTCACTAAGAAAATGTTGCATGATACATCAGTTTTGGGGTAAAACTAGGTTTTCTAGAGTGTGGCATTTTATACTAAAGTTGACCTTCTAATGCTCATTGTGAATTTTATGCATTTTCATAGGTACATATGATATTTTGGGGGATGATTTTCCATGTAAACTAAGAATATTTTTCAAAAAAATGAGGTGGGTTTGATTGTCTGGTTTTTATGAATGATTTTTAAGAAGATAAGTTGCTTTGAAACCCTAGTTAAACCCTAGCTAAAAGTGATTTGGATAAAATCGATGATTATCTGTATCCTGTTTTATATTCATCATATTATGATGCAAGCTAGAGGTTATATAGGAATCCTCTATTTCTAGAAACTTATGGTAGATATTGTGACATGTTGTGGGACCCACTCAAATATTTATTTTTTAAAGATGTTAAGTTTCTTAAAATTTATCCAGAATGTGATTGAATAAATTGACATTTATTAGTATGACTAAAAGTTGTAATAGATTGACTATGATGGTTTTAGAACATGGTTAAGGTCCAAAATGGAATGAAAAGTGTTCCCTATTTATGAAGACTAGTTTTTGGGGTTAGTTTGGAGCAGTCTATGGTAAAAGTGGAATTAAAAGAGCTACATGTAGAGTTAAGAACTCAGTTCAAGTTTTTTTATGATCCTGGTTCAAGTGTTTTTTATGATCCTGGAGTTCTTGAGTTCTAGGGTGATCCTAAAGAGTTGTGTCAAAGATGGACCTGGTTGAGGGCCTTATACTTGGAGTTGGAAGGAACTTTAATGTGTTATGGAAAGATTATTCAAATATATTTCAAATAATTTATGGATTATGACTCATGTTGAAATGACAACTTGGTTTATAGTTATCCATACCCAACTTAGTCAATAATAAGGTTACTTATTTTCCCAAGGATAAGATTTATGTATAGTCTAGAATATATGAGGTATAATTATCATGTTTAAAACTTTTTTAATGATTTCTACCTAGTTTGAAATGTTAAAAAGGATGAATTATTTCAGTCCTATTTAAGGTATTATGGAGGTCTTAAGAAAGTGGCATAAAGGGTGCAAACTCTGCTCAGTTCCTCAAACTAATTTGTAGTGTAATCTCAGTTCCTGCGTGAAGATGAAAGTGAGTGTGGGTTGTGGGAACCCCTCTGTACCTCCAACATACACACTGAGATCTACCAGAGGCATCAAACCATATGCCACTTCTCCCATACATGTGATATAGACCGTAGTGCAAACAGAATTATTGATCTACAATTCCATATTTCACAATGCCTCTTGCTTGAGTCTTCAGGCAATCGAAGGTCAAGACTGGTTCTTGGGAATGTTCACTTTGTTTGGTTAATTGATATGAGCCTTCTTGATAGAGTCCTGAGGACTGTGATTGGCGATACTTTAGGTTAAGACCATGGATGATTTGCTTATGTCATATTTTAAATTTTTTATTATTTTGAGATCTATTAATAATCTATGATGAGGGAGGTTTGTGGTGCCTTTAGTGCTAACCAAGTTCACGAGGAGTTCATAAAGTGCTATGTTGAACTTAAATATGGTATGATGTACTTGATATATGGCCAACTCACATGGGTCCATTAAAAGTGACATTTATAAATTTATTACCAAATTTTTAATGTACTTGTATTGCATGAAGGTGATCTAATTGAAATAATATAATGCAAAACTATCTTATGATCATATTGAGTTGAGACTCATATTCAGGTAATCTTGTTTAGAACTCATAATTGAACTTGTTGATCAAGGAAGTAAAAATGCAAACGTAGTATGATGAATTTGAAATATATTCAAGGGAACTTAATAATAGATGAATAATTCATTTCAACAAATCACATTTTGATAATAATGTAGATTTTTTTATCCTAATATGGTCCCCGGCATCTAAATTAATTCCATGAATTGTATTCCAGAATTATCCCTCATTGTAAGTTAAGAGAATAAAAGTTTAAGATACTTTCTCGATAGAAGTGCTTCTTGCTTCACTTATGGTCTTTGGTTTTAGTGGTTTTGGCATGTTCCCAAAAATCATATGATCTTTCCAATCTTTATATCCTTTATATTGTAATTTATAAGCATATGAGATTTTATCCTCCTTTAATGATAATTATTGTCCTCAGCTGACTTAGTGGGTTTTTACTCCTCGTAGGGTTGGTGCTCTACGAAACTCAGGATTGGTGCTCTTAATGAATTTGGTGCTTTTAAATCAAGCCATTCAGCTTTGGTCGGCTAATCATAGGAACCTAGGGAACATTCCATAGGTTTCATTGTTCTATGAGTTCCCCATGATGGTGATGCATCCAATGGGTAAAAAATTGAGTTATTAATCATGGTACTATCAGTGAAGTCGTCCCCGACCAGCCCATAGTGGATTCAATTCCCTAGTTCCTAGTCAACACCGACTCATCGAATAAATATAAAACTAAGGATTTTGAATTAAACAAAATAAAACTCCAGCCATGATAAGAGTGTCATATGGAAGATGGTTATGTTCTCTGTTTACACCATCCTCATAAGGATTGGTCATATGGGAGAACCAACCAAGAGAATGTTGACAAGTCTCTTTGATATTTGACAGTCACAAGACATTTTTTGGTATTTAGTGGAACATCGAATTATTGTAATGATTCTAATTATCATACCAACTGATACTCCCAGAGTCCATTTGAAGATAGCCCTATTTTTTGTTTTGATGATGTTCCTCATGGTCAATTCGGAGGTCAACGGTTTGAGAGTCATGCGAGTGCTTAGCCAGCAATGTTTAAATCCCTAGAGATAGTCATGGTTTTAATATTACACAGTCAATTATTTCAGGATAACGTGCATTACACAATTGTAAAGCCGTATTAATCAGGGCTATAGAATGTGATATCTAGCATGGTGATCGAATGAGAATTTCAAAGAAAACAATGTCTGAAATTTGATTGCATAACATGGTTCATTCTTATAATGATCTTATCAAGTGTCATATTGAAATAGAGAAAACAAGACCTAGGTTCTCAAGGTGGAATAGTAAAAGGAGAATGTTGAAGGAGCTAGACCATTTACTCAATCTGAATGTGAAAGAGTTAAGAAGAATTATGTTGAATTCATGGATGATGGAACCCTATGTGAATTGCTTGACAAAATGTTTGAATGGAGATAATGTTGTGGGTTTTTTTGGGCATATGATGGTTATTGACAATAAATCGTCATGTAGCTTGGTGACACAGTATAGATAGATTTCAAAAGAAGCTAAATAAATTGAAAGCTAACACCTATGTAGCTTCAAAAGTAAATGCATAATCAAACCTACTATAGAACCATCAAGATAAGAGCTTATGAGAATACAATGTTTCTTCAATGCATGAAAAGTCTCATCACAAAATGCTAAGTTATTTCTTACTCTCTATGATAGCTAGCTAACAACTATGAACCTATTTAGATCACTTTAAGCAATAAAAATGTGAGTTGGTGGTGATCTCAAGATTTGAAGATGATATCTCACCAAGAAATGGCTACAAGGCCATTTTTGGATAGTCCCATGCTCCTCAATTTGAGAGAATGGATGCAAGCGGGAGAAGCTATTTTCTTCAATGGAGAATGGCTCAAGATAAAAATTCCTATAGTTTACTCTAGGGAAAATAAGGTGTAAGAAGAAAGGTAAGGAGGAGGGTTCCTTATATAGCTTACCAATTCAGGAAAGCCTAGAAAATTGATGAATGTGGGATAAAACCCAAAGAGGAAATACAAAGGCCATGTATGTTTAATAAAGTATGTGCACTTTGTGGGAATTGAAAGGGGGTTTAATTAATCAAAGGTGATTAATTAATAAAAGGGGTAAGTTTATAGAAGCTTATTGGAAGAAATTTAGTATGCTTCGGGAGATTTAAGAGAGGAAATGGTTCAATAAATGATGATTTATTGATTTAGATTACCAGTCATAATTAATTAAGAATAATTAATTGACCTAGGTAGAAGTGAATGTTAATTAAGGAAAGGTCATTAATCGACATCCTGAGTGATAGGAGGGATAATTAATTAGTGAAATGTAATTAATTAACGCTGATAGAGGGAAAATTTTGGTTTATTAGCATGAAAGTGTCGTCAATTATTACAGAAATGACGGGAAAGAGGATAATTAGTGTAATCTTAGTATTAAAACTGCATAAACTGATTTTAGGTGTCTACATTTTCCCCTATTTAGGGTGGTATAAGTGACGCCACTTCAAAGATAGTAGACAAGTACAGACATACAAAAATTTTGAAGGGATAGAAGAAAAATTAGTAGAATGAAAGATGCCCCGTCAATTTTCGATGGGGTGATGAAAGAGGTCGATCGGCACTCGAAAAGATGAAGGAAAAGAATAGAAGAACAAGGAGGGAAGGGGGATAAAAGGTGATCCTTATTGCCCCAAGTGATTTTGAAGAAAAAGTGTGATAGAAGAAAATGATAAGGAAGAAAAATGAAGATGAAGAGAATGGAAATAGCTTTCATCCTGTTTTTGTAAAAACAACTTTATTTCATCATTTTTCTTATGATCTACATCATCTGCTCTTATTAAAATGTACGCATACAACAAAAGTGCACCATTACATGGAAAGCTATGATAAGAACATTTTTTCTTTGCCAAAAATGTTAACTCAATGCAACATACATAACGTAATGCAATATGAGAAAGTAAATAAGCTAACCTAATAGGGAAACAAGTACAAATACACATACTCAAGTTAACAATGTTCAAGATAGTTGCACCAATGTTTTTGTTATCAAACTTCAGTTCCTGAATGTTCGTGTTTAATGACAAGGATTAAATATGGTGCCTCGAGAATGGATACATGTGAGGGGAATAATGGAGGACATAGGGGTCCTATGAAAAAGCATTCATGTGTTACGACACAATACCCAGCAACTTGTTCTGCCAAAGGCATATAGACATAGCAAGTTAACCAGTTGTTTTAATGGGAGAATATCTAGATGATATGTAAATCATTACGTGAGAAAAAATGTAAACTGAAGAAACATGCTTTTTGTAAGAAAAAATTTCTATGTTTGAGTACAATGCATTTGACACAGGCTTTAGCTATTTTCATGTCGTTTGCCAATTTTTGAAAAAAAAAATTTATTTTTTTAAGAATTTTTTATGAACTTTTTATGGATTTTTGTGTTTTGAAACATATTTGAATGTTTTTATTTTTTGACTAACATATTTGAATGTTTTGATATTTTGAAATTTTATACAAATTTTTTTATGTTTTCAAAAGTTTTCTGAAGCTATGTATTGAAAAATGAAGAAACGTGGATGCCCCAACGTTAAATGGGATGTATAAGGGTAAAATTCCACGTGTATGTACAAGAAGATGAATATGAAAAGTTTCCCCCAACATGAGATGGGAATATACAAAGGAAATCCCCACATGTATATATAAGAGGATAGGTTGGATCAAGACTAAAATAGACATGTTCAACCTGATGATGAACACAAACCAATGAAGTGCCAAGAAGGAGCAAGGATGCCCCCAACGTAAGCTAGCCAAGATCAAAATGCCTATATTTTTCACTATTCAAAACATGGTGTAAGAAAAAAGGTAAGAAGGAGGGTTATTTATATAGCTTGTCTGAAGAGGAAAGACTAGAAAATTGATGGATGTGGGATAAAGGTAAAACAAGATTAGGAATGGATAAGGTTGCTTTATAAAAGGTAATCTTGATTTAGAAGAGTTTAATTTGTCATTAGTAAGTCATGGGATTTGGGGGATGTTTTAATTAGTCAAAGGTGATTAATTAATAGATAAAAGAAAGCTTATAGAAGCTTATTAGAGAAATATTAGTATGATTTAAGAGATATAAGAGGAATTTGATCCAATAGATGAAGATTTATTGATTTAGATTTGCGGGCATAATTAATTAATAATAATTAATTAACTCAAGTAGAAGTGAACACTAATTAACGAAAGGTTGCTAAGTGACATCCTGAATGATAGGAAGGCTAATTAATTAATGAAAGGTTGTTAATTAATGGATATGAGGAGGAATGTTAGCTCATTAGTGGAAAAGCACTAATTATTATGACGGGGATGGAAAAGAGGATAATTAGTGCAGTCTTAGCATTAAAACTGCGTAAGTGGATTTTAGGTGTCTACATTTGCCCCTTTTTTGGGTGGTGTGAGTGATGCCACTTTAAAGATAGTAGAAAAGTACAGAAAAATAAAAAGTTTGAAGAGATAGAAGAAAAATTAGAAGAATGAAGGATGCCCCCTCGAGTGTCGATTGGGTGATGAAAGAGGTTGATTGACACTTGAAAAGATGAAGGAAGAGAATAGAACAATAGAGGAATTTATCCCTATTGCCCCAAGTTGTTTTAGAAGAATAGTGTTGAGAAGAGAATGATAAGGAAGAAAGAAAATGAAGATGAAGGGAGATGGAAATAGCTGTCATCTTGCATGATGTAAAAACAACTTTATTTCATCATTTTGCTTATGATCTACATCATTGGTCATTATTAAAATGTACGCATACAACAAAAGTGTACCATAACATGAAAATCTATGATACGAACAATTGTTCATTGCCAAAAATGCTAATTCCATGCAACATACATAACACAATATACATAATGCAATGTAATATGAGAAATTACACATGCTAACCTAACATGGAAATAAGTACAAACAAATATACTCAAACAAACAACGTTCAAGACAGTTGCAAAAATATTTTTTTTTATCAAGATTCAGTTCCCAAATGTTTGACTTAGTGAAAAGGGTTAATGATGATGCCCCAAATGTGGATACATGAAAGGGGAATAACAGAGGACACTTGGGTCCCATGAAAAATCATTTGTGTATTATGAAACAGTACCAAGAAACTCATTTTTCCTAAGAGTACAGACATAGTAAACAATCCAACTTTGTTAATGGAGGTAGATCCAGATGATCTGCGAGTCACGCACAAGAATGGGAGAAAATCAAAGGAAGATGTTTTGTAAGAAAATTTTGATGGTTGAGTATAATGCATTTGACATAGGCTTCAATTGCGTGCATATTTTTTACCAATGTTTTTTATAGGATTTTTTATTTTTACCAATGTTTTGGGTTTTTGAATGTTGTGAGTTTTTAGAGGTTTTTAGAAGTTTTCCAAAGCTATGTATAGGAAAATGAAGATGCAAATATGCCCCTAGCGAGAGGCGAGAATGTACAAGGGTGAATCTTTGCACATATACAAGAAAAAGATAAATTGGATCAAGGCCACGATATATGTGTTCAACATGATGTTGAATGCAAGCCAATGAAGAGCCAAGAAGGAGCAAGTGTGCCCCGAGTACAAGTTGGCCAAGAAACATATGATAGAAAAGAAGTAGAAGATTGTTTCATTAAATGAAGGGGAAAATTTTCCCTCAAACATAGTAAAAAGGAAATCTTATACACATGGATGCTCTGAACAAAGTACAAGAATAGAAATGCTATGAAAATATATGGAAAATGTAGCCAAAAGGTGGATGATAAAACATTGATTAGCCAAAGGCACAAATCATGAGATAAGACGTGCACTAAAGCAATAGTTTGAACAAGGTCCAAAAATAAGACACTTGGTAACATACTAATCTTGTTTGCTCATAGAGATCCACTATGTGTACATGGAAATTAATTACTTCTCAAAGTGAAGATTTTATAGACAACAAGTGAGGAAAAACTAGCCAATGTGTAGGAATGATTGATTTTGATAGGTGATTTATGAATGAATGGAAAATGGAGATCCGTACATTGCTTCGCTACCATCTAGTCCTTCATAGCCTTAATGGATATGTATTTGATTCTAATCATAGCATTTCTCTACTACCAACTAGGCATCCATAACCCTGGTAGAGGTACTAGAAATACCCCAAAAAGAGAGTTATATATCAATATGCTTTTTGATTTTGATTTTGATTTTGATTGATTGATTTTTTTGCTTTTAGCATTCTGAAAATTTTATTTCAACTCTCTTATTTTGACAAGGGGTTAAGAACCACTGATGGCTTGATGGAAGGATATGGAAGTGAGTGTGATGACGACATTGGCTAGTGTCAACAAGTACACCCAAATTTTCTTCACCATAAG
The DNA here is from genome assembly GCA_019776745.2 of Taxus chinensis. Classification (NCBI taxonomy): domain Eukaryota; kingdom Viridiplantae; phylum Streptophyta; class Pinopsida; order Cupressales; family Taxaceae; genus Taxus; species Taxus chinensis. Next base: position 331,011,139 of record CM034152.1, on the reverse strand, counting down.
TTTATTAGATGTAGATAGTGATAGGATTATTTAATTTACCAAGGTGATGAAAGATCAAGGTCAAAGAGATACCATAGAGATAAATGTCACAAAATGTGTGCGAAGAAGCTAACTAACATATCATCGAAGGGATGAAAATAGTAGATTCCTTGCAGAGGAATGGAAAGAAAGGGAAGAAATAACATGCATGCGTATGCAATACCTAATTAAAATGCTTGATCTTTGTACCTTTGATTTTTTTATGTTATCTCATTTTTTTGTATTTTTGAATTTGTTTTTATTTGTTTAGATTTTTAGATGTTTGAGAAGGTGGGACCAAAAATTTCACTTTGCATGATAAGATCCAACAAGGATGTTTGTGATTTCTTTTATAAGGGATACTAGGATCTTGTGTTTATCAAGAGTGATATTATCTCCAATCTTGATGATGGTGGTAAGATCATATTTGATATGTGACTGTGACTTATCGTGAAACATGGATTTTGTATTCAAGAGCTTGAGTTCCCTATATATAGGTTTTTATACTTTGACGCCATACTTGATGGGTACATTTGTGTGTAATCTTGAATCACATTTGAGTTTTAAATTTATGGTTGTTTAACTTGTTGGGATATTTTGATCTCTTTGGAGTTTTGATCGTAGCTTGATAAAGAAATTATTTGGGTTTTGTATAAGCTAATACATGATTTTTTTAATCCATAGAAGTGGGAGAAGAAAGTGGAATGTGAGGAATGATGGTGGGATTGCCCCAGTCATTGATGGAAGGATAATATGATGGAATAAAAGTATATAGTCCATAGACATTGATAGAAGGATAATATTACCAGGAGGTGTCCCATAGGACTATGGATCCAAGCGATATTAGGATAGAAGAAAATGGGTTACCTAGAGGTGTCTCATAGATGGAAGATGAAGTGATACTAGGATGTGGCCCTAGGATCAGAAGAAAATGGGCTACCAGGAGGTGTCCCATAGATGGAATATAAAGGAATACTAAGGCATGCCCCAAGTATAGAAGATGATGGGATACCCAGAGGTGACCCACAAATAGAAGATGGAGGGATACTAGGAGGTGGCCCACATATAAAAGAAGATGATGGGATACTAGGAGGTAACCCCATGTGAGATTGTGATTGAGGAATTGTGATATGTAAATAATGATTCAGTGAGTAAAAGATAGGCCAAGGATCAATGACAGACCCAGGATTTTCTCCATGTAATGGGGAATGTGAAAATGGAAGAATAAAAAGAGGATCAAGTTTGATGGTCTTAGGATCTTCCTGTTTTATTCTGACAAAAGGAATCAACCTCTTCCCCACAATACGTGAATGTATTGAGGTCAAAAGAGAATCCTTTCTCATGGTCCTCTAGAGGAATGTCATCATGTAGCCCCATGAATTCTTTGATCACTTCTTCATTATGAAAGAAATCGATTGGTATGGGTCGTTATTCTTCAATCGTGGTAGATTGATTAGAAGAAATTGGTCCAACTGGTGTGGAAGATGTAGAAGATGTTTGGTGATGATTGATAGAAGAATATGACTCAAGAGATGAAGTAGACTTGGATGGATATGTCTCGGAAGTGGAAGTAGATGGGGATTTGGAAGAATTCGTTACTAGTTTTCCTAGAAGATGACATAGTGCAGGTAGACAAAGAGGGTCATGTATCCAGTCAGTATATTGTGATGTAGGAGTCGACTTGGATGATTGATTAGAGGAAATTTGAGTCACACAGATCTTCAATAGAGGAATTCATTATTGAGGTGACTGATAAAAGAGGTCCTACAAAATAAAGGGAGGACTGTGACATAGGAGTCACATTAGATGAATGATAAAGAGGGTCATGCTAAGAAAGGGAGGACCATGACTCAAGAGTCAAATTAGAAGTATGATGGGGGTTCTACGAAGAAAGGGAGTACCTCGACTCAAGATTCAAAGTAGATGAATGATGGGTATAATTTTTGGTGACACAAACTGTTAGGAAATAAAGGATAAAATATGTGGATGAGTCCCTCATAGAGTCGCAATTATAGAAACTAATGATGGGGAAAATATTACAGATCTGAAATAAAGGTGCAGGATAAAAATAACACAACACAAAGAGATATTATTTAACATGGTTAGGTACCCAATTTTTATGACTACAAACTCCTTAGAATCACTTGCTCAAATTTTATTACAAGTCACCACTGGTCTCAATCCCTAATACCTAGATCTGTTTGGAGCTATGAAACTCAACAAACTCTAGAGGAATTCACACCTGAATTTATACACATCTGGAATGTTACATAATCCCTACCATATGCATAAAACCACATAAGTAGACAACTGCTTAAGTAGTTTTACAAAACTATGGGTATCAAAATCATGGGCCAAAACCATCCTATAAACCTATGGGTCAAAAATCCTACCCATATGATAAAAATCACATTTCCCAAACTTCGATGAGACAACTATGGAAAGTGTACAGTCTTCAACACTTGCACACATGAAAAAAGGCTCCACAACCTAACACAAACCCTTAGAGGAGGACGACATTATTTAGAAGACTAGTTACTCCCTAGAAGAAAGTTGATTGAATGGATCTCAAAGGACTAAGAGGAATCTGAAAGATAGTTTGGATTAGAATCTTCAGAAGATTGAGAGGAATTAGAAGAATAGTTTGGATTATAATCCTCATAAAATCGAGAGGAATCATAATAATAGTTTAGATTAGAATCAGAAGAAGAGTGGGGGGAACCCAAATAATAATTTAGATCAGAAGCATCCAAACCATACCACCGACTATGAGATGAAGGTGGGGAACAGGGTACCCAAATGAGTTCTCCAATGTGAAGAACCAAATGAGGTTTAGTCGTGATGGACATATTTTGATGTGAATGTTGAAACCTAGGTTCCTTATTTTTGTAAGTATGAGAAACCGTGTGATATCAATCATTTTTGACATTGCTAGGTCATTTTTGGAATCATAATGACAACCAAATAGACATTTCATGAACAGATATGGGGATGTTTGTGTCATTTTCCAAAGGGGTTTTAAGGAAAACATATATCATGATGATACAATTTCAATAATCCAACAAGGTTTGGAAAACAAGTTTTGAGTGAAAAGGAACAAAAGGATTTTCCTTGAAAACATAATTCTATAATATGAATGATGATATGGAACAATCACACAAGTTCAAAACACAAATCCAATCTACAAGGAAATACTCCCTATGCAAAAATGTGTCTCAATGATAGTTCGACGCAAGATGATCAACTCAATGTCAACACTTACATCAAGTTTAAAATAAACAAGGCATAAGTATTAACAAAGGGTTGAAGTGATTTCCAATCAAGGTATATTATAACCCATTTTAAATACAAACAAGGCCTAAATCTCAAAAAGTGGAAGTTACAAGTGCAAGCAACGAAACAATTCCACTTAGATACGTTTAATATGATCTTGATATGATGCAAATAATTATAACAACACTTTTCAAGGTTGAGGTAATGTTTGGAAGGAGACAAAGTCAAATTATACTAAAGAGTTGTTAGTGTGCGAGCAAAGTAACACTAAAATCTCAAAACTTAAGCCTAGTTTACGAGAAAAAAGATATAAGGATCGAAATTATATCGATGTGATGCTAGCAAAGTAACACCTCAAAGGAAGATCGATGATGAGAAATCCTACCTACAAATGAGATGTATTGGCATAGGTATCAAGCCAAGGCTATCAATATGTGAAGACGTACCACCACACTTTCAATTTTTACCATCCATTCTCAAGCAAGGATTAATGTAAATGGATGCAGAATTGGTGGACACAATCAATCAATAGCACACACATGTTTCTCCTCTTTTGATCAAAAATATCAATAAGATAGAAAAGGATTAGATCAAATGGGGGTGAAAAATACTTGGCATCACTTCGACAGAGTTTCACCTCATCTTATGGTGAGTGAAAAACTAAGACAAAGTAACACTTTGCAAATTTCATGATGAATGATGCTTGGCTCAAATTTTAATGGACTCTCCCCTTGTTCGAAAAACAAGATTTTGACTCCAAAAAATTTCTTGCCTCGCGAAAGATCTTTTTAACACGATTGGCTTTAATTCGGTCAAGTTGGCTCCAAGATAAAATGGCTTTCTAAGGTGGTTCTCTCAACTAGGTGTCACAAGATACCCTTGCGAGATTGGTTTTCCAAGAAATTCATACTGACTAGTCTTGGAGTATCCTTGATTTACTTTACCCTCTTCAAATACAATGAGTAATTAATGTGTTTTATTGTATTCTCACTGGGGTTGCGATACAGATAACTTTGACACTAAATCTCATAAGTGTAAAGTAGTCAAGTAGGTGTGTGGATCACTTCCCGTTTCTTCTAAAAGGTTCCCTCTTGAATAGACTACTTTGGGGTTCCTAGTACCACCCTCATTTTTTTAGCTTAAGGCTTATACCAAAAGGGTTATGTCCTAATTTAAAGTGTATGTGGTGTACCCTTATCTGAACCTACAAATACATTGTGATGAATGTGATGTGTTTTTTATCTTTTAAAATTAATGTGGTTTTTGTTGCACACCATTTAGAAACCTGAAATACATTTGTAATTATAAATTTTGTTTCGATTCCAAGTCTTTGTCAAGTGATTAGGTCTTGGACTCAAACGTTAGTAGTTCTCCAATCAAATAACATTATTTGCAAGATGATTAAGAATTGTTTTTTAATCTCAAGATCATCCAAGGATGCAAGATAAGAGAATACACAACAAATAATCAACTAAAAAGTAAAGGAAATATTTGTAATTAATGAACCATATAAAAATCTCGATAAATATTCATTCCCTTAAGCCAAAAATGAAATATGAAGTTTCCAATTAACCAAATGTTAGAAAATGAAGACTAAAGTTTCTTTTGATTCTCAAGATCATCCAAAGATGCAAGATAAGAGAATACACACAAATAATCAACTAAAAAGTAAAGGAAATATTTGCAATTAATGAACCATATAAAAATCTCGATAAATATTCATTCCCTTAAGCCAAAAATGAAATATGAAGTTTCCAATTAACCAAATGTTAGAAAATGAAGACTAAAGTTTATTTTGATTCTCAAGATCACCCTAAGGTGTAAGAGAAGAGCATACACAAACTTTAGATAAACTAGATAGAAATGAAAAACTTCAAATCAAATGACCATAACAAAAATGCTTTGTAAAATGTTCATTCCCTTAAGTAAAATGAAAAATAAAATTTCCAAGTTAATCCAAATGTTAAAAAGATAGAGATCAATTTTTTTTTTATTCTCAAGATCACCAAAAGGTGAAAGAGAATAACATACACAAGCTTTGGTCTAAATCAAGTAAAGCATGGAAATACAACATTCATAAAAACATTAGACAAGTTAGAAAATGACCAGTTTTACAATAAAGGAAAAACCTATAATTTATGTATTATAAATCCCTAATTTATGTTTTCATTTTATATTTCACTTTAATACCTTTCCAACGTAAAAAATGGAGTCATTTCAAGTTCGGGAGCAAAATTTATGGCCTTCGGAAGATGGGTTACGCATGTGCTCTTATGTTCACAGGTATGCACTTAACATGCACCCAAAAAATGTCAAAAAAACATACCTTAATCTGTAAAAAGGTCAAATTTTTCCAACCAATATTAAATTTTGACAATAATCCATAATATTAATATGTGCAAAGAAGACTCAACACTATCAAATATTAACATTCATGATTAAAAACTTAATATTTTCAAGAAATTGACAAAACTAGCATGTAGAATGTTGAAAAAGTAAGTTTTAAAAATGAAAACATGGAGAAATCTTGAAGTTTTCTCACCAAGATTCAATTTTGATAGCAACCCACCACATAAATATGTGAATAGAATACTCAACACTATCAAACACTAACCTACATGCTCAAAAATTTAAGATTTTCAGGAAATTGACAAAACTAACATATAGAATGTTGAAAAAGTAAGCTCTAAAAATGAAAACATGGAGAAATCTTGAAATTTTCTCACCAAGATTCAATTTTGAAAGAAAACCAACATATTAATATGTAAATAGAAGACTCAACACTATCAAACACTAACCTACATGCTCAAAAAATTAAGATTTTCAAGAAATTGACAAAACTAACATGTAGAATGTTGAAAAATGAAGCTCTAAACATGAAAACATGAAGAAATCTTAAATTTTTTCCATCAAGATCCAATTTTTACAGCACTTCACCTCCTTTATACCTACAAGGAAGACTCAACACATTGAAACTCAATAAAACATGGTTAGAAGCACAAGTTATATCAATATATTCAATGAAAAGGTTAGTATGCAAAAACAAACTTAACCAAAATAAATAATGCATGTGAGACAAAGGGGTGTCCCATCAGGCATTCCAAATGTGCTCATGTATAATTAACTAAGCTATAAATTGAAACTAATATCTACATAACTTCAAAATAAAATTTAAATTAAACAATGAACCATCAAGATAAGAGCTTAAAAGAAATGCTTCTTCAATGCATAAATGAAACTACATGCTAAGTTATTTCTTACTCACTATGATTTCTAACTTAAACTATGAACCTATAAAGAATGTAAGAAATCAAATTTGGTTAGTGGTGATCTCAAGAATTGAGAATGGAATCTCACCAAGAATGGCTACAAGACCATTTTGTATCTTCTCATATTACTCAAATTTGAGTGAAAGGATGCAAGATGGAGAAGCTATTTCCAACAATGGAGAATGGATCAAGATCAAAATTCCTATAGTTTTCACTATTCAAAGCATGGTGTAAGAAGAAAGGTAATAATGAGGGTTCTTTATATATCCTTCCTAAAGAGGCAAGGCTAGAAAATTAATGAATGTGGGATAAAGGTAAAACAAGATTAGGAATGGATAAGATTGCTTTATAAAAGGCAATCTTGATTTAGAAGAGTTTAATTTGTCATTAATAACTCATGGGAGTTAGTGGATGTTTTAATTAATCAAAGTTGATTAATTAATAGATAGAAGAAATATTATAGAAGCTTATTAAAGGAATATTAGTATGATTTAAGAGATATGAAAGGAATTTGATCTAATAGATGAAGATTTATTGATTTAGAACTATGTGTGTAATTAATTAAATAATAATTAATTAACCCAAGTAGAAGTGAACACTAATTAATGAAAGATCGTTAAGCAACATCATGAATGATAGGAAGGCTAATTAATTAATGAAAGTTTATTAATTAACAGATATGAAGATGAATGTTAACTAATTAGTGGAAAAGTGCTAATTACTATGACAGCAATGGAAAAGAGGATAATTAGTGCAGCCTTAGCATTAAAATTACATAAGTGGACTTTTGGTGTCTACAATAAATACATCTTCCAAAGTTTGCATTTGACTGTGAAAATATTTTTAAGCTATGAAAATATGCATTCACAAGGTATAAGGTACTTACAAGACATAAAATGTTTCCCAAGTCAAATCAAAATGAGTTCCTAATTGACATGACAAAAGTGATCAAAATACTGAAGGAGTACACGTCTATGTGTGCAATCTTGAGATTAAAAAGACATCGTATGAGTTCTAAGGTTGAAATTTTTCGATAGATCATGAAATCTTGTATAATATTTGGAAGGTAAGATTAGGATTTTTTATCAAGAGAAAGATATTTAGGATCTTAAGGAACAAATAAAGGTATTGTATCTCGAGTAAATTGACATGAAGATTCAGTGAAATCATGAAGGTTTTGATTCAGGTGACTACAGTCTATGCAAACTAAGAAAAGGATATGAAGATAATCTGAGCTATGTCTAAAAGTAAGTTTTTATCCCTCATAAAGAATACAATTGATCAAAAATGTGAAACAAAGATGACATGAGCTTATTAAGTTGATTTAAATAGTTTAAAAGGTAGGACATCAGGTAACAGGGTAGAAAAACAAGTTTCAAAGTTGAAAAAAAATCATCAATGTCTGTTATATTATTGGCTCAAAGTCAAGAATTATCTTTTGAAGTTTGTAATGCTAAATGAAATACCTGTTGTTGCAAATCAACAACACCCCTGGATGTTGATCATATTTCTAGTTTGATATTTTAGACATCCAGTGTGATTACACAACATTGAAACCTCTCTCCAAGTGTGGGACTTGTAAAATGAGAGAGGAATCTCTAGATTAGAGGCTGGTTCCTCAAACTCCTCTAATCAGATTTGTTATTTGCAAAACTGTAGAGGTTTGAATACTAATCCTACTCTAAATTCCAAGGAGACAGAGATAGAAAGTGCAAAAATTGAAACTAAACTAATAGGTGATACACCAAAGGAGTGGTGAACACTTCTTGTTTATGCAAATTCACACAATTTCATAAAATGCAACATGAAACATCATACACAAGCTGATAAGATGCAATTAGAGGTCTGAAATGAAGCAAAACAATACAAACAAAGGACTAAAAATTGATCACAAAGTCTACACTATCATTTTTCACTGTCAAAATCCTTACATTTGCAACATCAAAGAGGCAGAAACCTGTTACAATCATGAAGAAGGTATGATACTTGCAAAAATCACTTTTTGAAGGTGAAAGAAGAAGCTTTCTATCCAAAAAAATGTTCAACCCTTTGAAAAATGAGCCAAATCTGGCTTTTACAGTGCAAGGGACGAGCCCAGGAGAGAGAAAATGTGTAAAAAACATGGAAGCCATCCCCCATTGAATGAAGATGCATTAAAAGAGCATGGGTGTCCTTACAGACCCATGCCCTGACATTTTGGGCCATGCTGAAGAAGAATGCGACCATTTTGCATTAAAATTGGTTGTTGAAACGTCATTTCTAGCCATTACCACGTGCCAGAAGTGTTTTTTGATTTTCTCTCTCTAAACTCCACCAAAATGTAAAATTGACCCCAGAATCTTGTATATAATTTCACCATCTTTCCATTGATATAAAGAACACAAAAAACCGAGCTCTGGATCGAAAGATATGGTGATTTGAAGTTTTAGGGAAAAACAGGGCCAAATCGGGTCGCTTTGATATTTTTTGCCTAGACACGTGGCGAGTTCTGATTAGCTGCAGGCCTTCTAGAGGAAAATTTCCCACAAAAACCCCACCGAGCCATAACTTGAAAAATATGAGGAGTTAGGAGGAAAACTTTACCTTTCTGGAAAGATGAGAGAGAGCTATATCCAATGGTGCCATTTTTAGAAAGATTTGAGTGCCTAAAAATCAAAAATGGAGACTAAGGCACAAGAGAGGTAAGAACACAAGGAGTTAGCCACAAAAATGAGCAGGGGCACATTTTGGATAACAATTTTGGTGACTCAGAGGGGTCATCTACCTATTGGATGAAGATACCAGTTGCCTGAAGCAGCCCATTGGGCAAGGAGTCATAAAATTTTCTGTTCGGAACCCCAACTGACTTAGAATATTGCAAGGAGGAAGATGGAATATCACCTAATGGAAGCAAGGACTGCAAAACATCTCTAGGGACAGCAAGCCTATGTCAAAGCACTTAGGGAAAACAAAACAACCTACAGCAAAACAATGTGCATAAGCACTTGGAGGAATGAAAACCTAAGCTAATATTTACAAGGTGGAGAATTCCCCTTTAGTAGCAATGCTTTAGATAGATTCCATTGACTGGAATCTACAGTTCTTCGCCATCCAATGAAGACAATTGGAAGGCATTGTTGTCCTTACACTTTGTGACCATGTATGGGCCACTCTAAATGGCATCAAATTTTGAATGCCTTCCTAGTTTTGCTCTATCTGCATCCCATTTTAACACTAGATCTCCAACTTGGAAAGATCTACTCTTGGCCTTCCTATCAAAGGTATTCTTGATCAAAGCTTGATCCTTCTCCATTACTTGGGATGCCTGATCTTTGATCTCTTAGAGCTCCATCAACTCTGCATATCTCACCTCCATGGGCCTAAATTCTAGCAACTCTAACTGCTTCATGAGTTCCAATGTTGGCAACTCAAGTGACATGGGCAAGATTGCCTCTCTTCCATAAACAAACCTGAATGGAGAGTTACCTGTGGATCTCTTGGGAGTTATCCTATCAGCCCATAAGGCTGATTTCAGTTTGGTATGCCAAGACCTATGATTCTCATCAAGAGTCCTCCTAATGATCCTCAACAAGTTGTTGTTTGTAGATTCAGCCTGGCCATTACCCTGAGGGTAGTAGTTTGATGAAGTACTTAGGTAGATCCCGTTCTTGATAGCCCATTCAGTCATCTTGGACCCGATGAATGCCAATGCATTATCTGATATTATTATAGCAGGTACACCAAATTTGGTTGTTATTCCCTCATAGAAGTCTAGGATGCTAGATTCATTTTCTTCCTTGAGTGCTACTACTTCAGTCCACTTAGTGAAGTAATCTGTGGCTGTTAAAATCCACTTGTGCCCTTGGCTTGAATTGGGATTAATGACTCCAATGAAGTCTAAACCCCATTGCATGAATGGCTGGTGAACTGAAATTAGATGCAATGGAAGGGCAGCTAGCCTCTCTTTACCTGTGAAGAATGCACAATTCTTGCACATTTTGATCCACGCAAAGCAATCACTGAAAATATTGGGCCAATAATAACTGGCCTTCATGATTTTTAGAGTTGTCACTCTTGGTGCAAAATGACCACCAGCTGGTTCACCATAGAACTCTTCCAACACCCTTGAATCTGATTTGTGCTAATGCATCTCAGCAGCACTCCATTCACATCTTTCTTGAACAAAACACCATCTACTATGGCATATGGGACAGCCTACAATCTGAAGTGTCTTCTTTGGGTTTTGTTCATCTCTGGAGGGCATAGGCCTGTACTTAGGAAGTGCATTATACCTTGGGTCTAGCAAGGAGTGGGGACAGCATTATCCTCTTCTTGAGTGCTACCTTACACATGGCTATCTTGAACTATCAAAACAACCTCTTCTTTATTGCATACTCCTTTTTGCTTGCCCAGAATCAGCTGCTCACACAATCCTTTTCCTCTTACCAGCTTTGTGACCTTGATCTCAATGTCATACTCCATGACACGAGTGATCCAACCTGCCCTTTTCTCATTCAAATCCTTGTTGAGGAGGAAGTCCTTTACTCCCGCATGAGAGACCAACAACTGAACCTTGTTGTTTGAGACTAGACGCTTGAATTTCTTCAAGCGTCTGATTACTACAAGTACATGCTTCTCAATAAAAGAATATCTCACCTCATAGTCATCTAGACTTTGGCTGAAGAAAGCAATTGGCTGCTCATCATTGTCCTTGTTCTACTGTACCAAAATGATAGAAATGGTATCATTACCCCCAAATCGATAGAGGATGAAATCCTTGGAGAAGTCTGGGTTGATGAGAGTTGGTGCTTGAGTGATGACTTCTTTGATTGCTTCAAAACTCTCCTTGCCTTCTTCTATCCATTTGAAAGCCATGCTTTTCTTCAATATCTTGGTGATAGGTTTGACAAGGGCTGCAAAATCTGGGACAAACCTCCGAACAAAATTTATTCTCCCCTAGAAACTCTAAAGTGCCTTCTTGTGGCTTGGCAATGGTGGTGCTCTTATGGCTTCAACTCTCTCTGGATCAATTGTTAATCCTTTTTTGGAGATAATATGGCCTAGGAGCTTTCCTTCATGTGCTAGGAAGATACACTTCTTAGGATTCAAAGACACTCCAAATCTCCTGCACCTTTGGAAGACTTATCTCAAATGAGAGAGGTGGTCTGCTGCATTCTTTGAAAAACAGTGATATCATCAAGATATATCAGCACCATGTTGTTAATCAAACCTTTGAACGCCATGTCCATTGCTCTTTGGAAGGTAGCTCCAGCGTTGGATAGCCCAAATGGCATTTTCCTGTATGCATAAGTTCCCCATTTGGTTGTGAAGGCTGTCTTGAACTGATCTTCTTCCTTTACCATAATCTGATTGTACCCTAAGTAGCCATCAAGCAATGAAAATCTTTCGGAGCCAGGAACAACTTGTAAAATCTGCTCCATAGAAGGAAGTGGGTAATGGTCCTTGAGAGATGCTCTATTCAAATATCTGAAATCAACGCACAATCTGATATCTCCACTCTTCTTTCTGACTGGAACTAAGTTGGCAACCCAACTAGAATGCTTGATTGGGAATATGATTCTTGACTCAATCAACTTGTTTAATTCCTTCCTCATGAGAGGTTCCATGTGTGGATTGACTGGCCTTTGTTTCTGCCTGATGGGCTTAGTATTTGGATCCAACTCAATGGTGTGCTAAGCTAACTTGGGATTGAAACCTTTCAAATCTTCGTAGCTCCAAGCAAACACATCAGGGAACTCTTGACACAGCTGTATGAACTCATACCTTTCTTGTTCAGTTATCATCTTTCCAATTTGCAATGGTTTGTTCTCTTCCACCAAGATGGATACTGAGTCTTCTCTCTTGACCGGAATGTTTGCTTTCTCTTTCCTAAACTGATCATTGGGATTGAAAATGGACTCCAAAGTGATAAGTCCCTTGGGTAGCTTGTTAGTTCTCAGCTGTACCACTTGGTCACCATACTGTTGTTCCAATTTTTCCTGATTTTAGCTGAGAACTCAGCTTCTTCTTGCAAGAAATGGATGATTTGCTGATCATTTTCAAATACTTACCAACTTACATTGTTGTCCGGCACTGAAGGCCTCACAACCACATGGATGTTTAGTTGTACCTTGTCCTTTTGAATGCTCTCCACAACGTCAAAGGCTGCCCCAACTGTTGCAAGCCTGTCAACAGCTTGGTTCTCTTTTCTAGGAATGGATTTTATGCTAAAGCCCTCAAAATCTTCAATGAGGTCCCACACCCTGTTCTTGTAGCACTTGAGCAGATTATTCTTAACAGCATGTTGCCCCTTAACTTGGTTTACAATCAACTCACTATCACCAAAGACTTGCAAGTTCTTTATCCCTCTCTTGATTGCCCAATGCAGTCCTTACACCAAGGCTTCATATTCAGCAGTGTTGTTAGAGCATGCAAACTGAAATCTAAAAGCTGAATAATACTTAACTACTTGATGTGAAACCAGCATGGCTCCCCCTCCTGCACCTTGTCTACTCCTTGATCCATCAAAAAACAATTTCCATACCTCATTGTCATCCTTGTGGTCTAGCTTGGTGATGCTAGGAATAGGCTGATTTTCTTCATGCATGCAATAGACTCCTAACTCAGATTCTTCTATTTCTTGATAAGGATCAAAAGCATGCACCTTGCTTTCCCATTCATCAAGAGTAGAATTTGGGATGCTTCCTACCTTGGTGTCAGCTTCATCAGTGCTTGGATAATCCTCTTGATCAAATGCTGAACAATTTGTATTGATCTGGCTTGGAGTGTAAGGCTCAATGTGGAAGTTTGCAATAGGTTCAAATCTGATTGTGGCCTTGGTTCCATATCTTGTTCTGAACAACATGTGTGACCAATCAACAGATAAGTAACCTCCAATTTTGGCTGTGAAATCCCTTAACAAACATAGGGCAAAGAGTGGTGGAAGGTCTATTACTGAGACATTTTGCAAAACAACCACGTTGGGACAGGCATGCAAAGTAAGACTCAAGTTTTTAATCACCCCAACTATTGTTACTGCTGTCCCATCCAACTGTACCACCCCTTTGGATATGGTTTCATATTGAAATCTTAGTTGATCAGTTATTTGCTTGGGCATCACTGAGCTACTTGCCCCGGAAGCAATCATGTAATTGTGCACCAATTGGTTTCCAATGATTAATGAGACATAAAAAGAAGGGGGCTTCAACATTTTACCTTGTTGTCCTCTATGATTCCCTTCAGGCTGGGCAGCATTTGTGAGCACCTTCTCTTGCATTTGGACTTGCTGATTTGGAGTTGGTCAGTCCTTCATGGCAGCTTGTAGCAAATCTCTCTGGCCTAGGATAGATAGGGATTCCCACATTGATATATTTACATTTGTCTTCTTCATCTGATCAATGATACTAAATGGTGATGAAGGATCTCTTTGTTGTCCCTTGGTTTGCATATTCATCCCTTGCATGTGGGCCGCAACAGCTGGTATTTGAGAGGGTCTAGGAGCTGTTCTTGGCTGCCCTTGTGCATTTACAACTGGATTTTGTTTTTCAACCATTTGTGGAGCCATAAAAGGTTGTGGATTGGTTGGAGCTAATGGTTGTTCTTCACCCAAATTCCTTCTTTTTGACCTTGTGTTGGCTACAACACCTTGAGAGACTATTTGATTTATGCCACAAAAATCCTCTGCCTGCCAGTTCACAAGTGTGGTGTCATTTGGAGCTGATTGCTGCTGGAATGTTTCTTGTTGTTGGTTGTTTCCTTGACTACCCTCACCCTCCACACCAGTAGTTGTCACCATTAATGCTTGATTCAAGGCACCGTTGAAGCACATAGATTGGTTGTGAGGTTCATTGCATGGAAAACACCAATCATACTCCTGAGCAACGTTGTTTTGCATTAGCACCAATGCCTTAGAGGCAGATATAGCATTTGGATTATAGGGCTGAAATGGTCTGTTGGCAGGAGGCCTTGCTTGATTTAGATTTGCAGCTGGATTGGGTGGTCTATGAGGTTGATATGGCTGCCTGTTAGGCTGAGCTTGAGGCTGGAAGGAAGGTCTAAAACTTTGGGCTTGTTGCCTCTTGAGAGTAACCAGCTCATTACCTAAATTTTGCAATTGCTTCATGACTTCTTGAAGCTCATTTGGGGCACTTGGAGATGAAGTAGAAGCTTCATTTGAACTCTGATTTCTAGGAGTGGGAGAAGGAGCCAAATTAGGTGCTTGATTAGTGTTTGGGCTCTCTAAACTTGGAAACAATGGCATGGGAGGTCTAGGGGCTAGTTTGCCAGCATGGATCAAACAATTTTCAGCCCTAATGGCAATGCTATAAGCCATAGGGATAGTTATGCCTCCCATGGACTAAATCAACATAGAAATATCAGAATTTAGAGCTTTGAGATAGTAAAGAAAAGCACCTTCTGCTGTTGGCCTGACTGCCACTGGAATTCTCTCCCAAGTCCTTTGAAATATGAAATTGAAATCAGTCAGCTGCTCATTGGGAGCTCTTTTGATAGTTGTCAGCTGCTCCAAAAGGGAACAAGTTGTCTCCCTTTTCCCCAAACTACTCATGGAGGGCTATACATAGCTGATTCCAATTTTGAATAGAACCTGAGGCAAGACTCCTGAACCATTGCAAATCTTTCCCTTTGATTGAAGATGCCAATAGTTTGACAGCAACTTGCATCTCATTGATCTCATGGATTGCACAAATGTTAGCAATATCCTTAACATGATCACCCAGGTGAGGTCTGATTTTCTCCAGTGAATTATGGAATGTTCTTCAATGCTGCAACTGGGATTGGATTTTGTGCATTGAGAGAAAGTGGGCTGCTGCCAATGAAATTGACATAGGGGTTGTTTTGTGTCATTCTGATTGGCCTTAGAACCTTTGTTGATTGAATGAAAGGCCTACCAGGTGGAGGAGTTGAGAGAGTTCTTTTTGGTGGAGATGGAGACCTTTGGATTCTCCTCCCACTTTGCCTTATTCTTGGAGATAACTATAGATATTCAAACAGCACCTCTTCCTCTCCAGCTCTTGACCTTGTGTTGATTCTTCTCATGAGTTTTCAGGTTTCCACTGCTAAAACCAGTTGATTCTTCTTCCTTGGAGTCACCAGATGTGTAATTTATAGCTCTTTTAAAGCAAGAAACTTACAACAAATGCACATCAATTTTGTTGCAATGAAGATGAAGACCTCTAAGGTTCCCACCGGGTGTGTAAAAACTGTTGTTATAAATCAGCAGCACCCTTGGATGTTGATCAGATTTCTAGTTTGATATTTTAGACATCCAGTGTGATTGCACAATATTGAAACCTCTCTCCAAGTGTGGGACTTGTAAAATGAGAGAGGAATCTCCATATTAGAGGCTAGTTCCTCAAACTCCTCTGATCAGATCTGTTATTTGCATAATTGCAGAGGTTTGAATCCTAATCCTACTCTAAATTCCAAGGAGACAAAGATAGAAAGTGCAAAAATTGAAACTAAACTAATAGGTGATACACCAAAGGAGTGGTGAACACTTCTTGTTCATGCAAATTGATAAAAATTCATAAAATGCAACATCAAACATCATACACAGGCTTGATAAGATGCAATTAGAGGTCTGAAATGAAGCAAGACAATACAAACAAAGGACTGAAAATTGATCACAGAGTCTGCACTTGTTGTCCACTCAAACTTCCCACGCTCTGGTGCAAGTAAAAAATTTCAAAATTTTGAGTTTAAGTGTCTTTTTCTGTCGAGCTGGTGGTGTGAAAAAGGCCGTGAAATTGAGAAAATCTGTGTTTTGGGTCATTTTGTAAGTATTTCGGGCGACTGTCGGAACTTTTTTGTCCCAACTGTCCCAAGTTCAAGCGGGTCTTCTGTTCTCCCGATCGGCCGAAAATCCCCGAAGTTGTCCCATTTTCGGGCCCGTCGGAAGGTTTTTGTCCCAAGTGTCCCAAAACTCAAAGTGCACTCTGTTCCCCGATCGGCCGATTCACACCAAACCGCATCCTTCGCGCAATTTTGTCCCAAGTGTCCCCAAATAGAATTGTGCAAGTTGTTCCATTTTCGGCTGATTCGCCCCGAAGCGCGTCCTTCGCGTAATTTTGTCCCAACTGTCCCGAGTTCCAAATTGCTCTCTGTTCCCCGATCGGCCCGAAACACATCCGAACCCGCGTAATTCGGAACTTTTTGTCCCAAGTGTCCCCAAACTTTCCGTGCGAGCTGTTCCATTTGTCGCTCGAACCGAACGAGGTCACGTACGTCAGAGCTCTTTGTCCCAAATAAAAAAGTGCAAGTCGTTCCATTCTCGGCAGATTCTCCTGAACCGTGTTTCCTTCACGCCGCTTTTCATCCCAAATGTCCCAAAATGCAATTTTCTCCCTGTTTCACCCGAATCGGCTGAGCCGCGTGTGTTTCACGCATTCGCGTACTCACATGTCCCAAGTGAACCTAATGCAATTCATACTTAGTTTTTCCCGCTCTACTGACCCGAATATGCTAAATATGAATTTAAGTTGCGGCTCTGATACTATCAAATCCGAAGATCAAATTCCAAGGACAACTGGCAGAAAAGACGAAGCTTTCAAGATGCTGGTTATATCAGTTTTTCAAAGATATTCATTGTCATCTTCAAGATGAAAATTCTGGTGTGTCCCTCGGTGGCAAAGACATAGCTGAGATGCTGGAAGAAATTCAAGCAGCGGTTTCTAAAGTTTGATGGGTCCCTCTCAGTGACTGGCCACCTGTCTTCTTCCCCATTACATTTACTCTTCTTCCCTTTCTTTTTCAGTTTTCTTTGTAATAGGTTGAGGTACTGTGATTTGGCGGTCCTTAACTATTCTTTAGTTAAAAGAAACGGGTTTACGAAGAGTAACTGAATTGTAAGCTTTATAATGGCATTCTTTTCACCATTTTAGCAGGAGGAAAGAACTTGGCATATTTTTTGGAAGTGTAAATAGATCAGAGAGAAATCAATACAAAAGGGCTTTCTATTCATTATCTATCTAATCTTTGTTATCTCTGTGTTTTCATTTAATTTCGTGAAGATCATTTGTTTCTAGTTCGTTAGTCTCACTGATTGCATATTTTCAAATATTGTGAGTATAGTGATCTTGTACAACCAAGAAGGAACTTTGTGTCCTTGATTAATGAGTCTGAAGAAGGTTATTTACAGAACTTTGTGTCTGATAATCTCATCTTGTTCATCCAATGCAAATGATCTTGTTTTAAATTCGATGCAACTTCACATACATAAAGGATTATTCTGCTATCTATAATTATGGCATGTTGCTCTTCTGCTCACCCTCACATTCCCTTTCCTCAGTCCTTTTGTAACTAATGATCCTTGTGGAAAACACTTTCGTAATATCCAAGTTCAACCATAAAATCATGTTTTGTATATTTGTAAATAAGTTCGCTTCTGAATAAGGGAACCTCTCCCATTAAAGAGGAGGGACTTCTTGTCCTCTGACTGTTGCTCTTCTTAAAAGTCCTATTTGACAACCAACAGTTTTTGGCGACTCCGCTGGGGAAAATCGCATTCCAGTTCTGCACAATTTTTGATCATCCTTTGATCTGGTGACCTCCGCGTTTCACTCGAGGGAGAAGGGCCCTTGGTATTGAAGATTCTCAGTTTCAAGCTTTTAGAGTGACAAGGTTTTCCATTTCCTTTCAACTTCAACAAGAGATAGAAGGACTCGTTCGACAAGCACTCCACCTATTCAAGATAGAAGTCCTACGGGTGGTATTCCTTCAGAGCCTGCTAGTTCCCAATCTATGATCTTTGATCTGAATGGCTGGTTAACTGAAATTGGATGCAATGGAAGGGCAGCAAGCCTCTCTTTTTACCTGTGAAGAATGCATAATTCTTGCACCTTTTGATCCACGCAAAGCAATCACTGAAAATCTTGGGCCAATAATAACCAGCCTTCATGATTTTTAGAGCTGTCACTCTTTATGCAAAATGACCACCAGTTGGTCCACCATGGAACTCTTCCAACACCCTATGAATCTGATTTGTGCTAATGCATCTCAGCAACACTCCATTCACATCTTTCTTGAACAAAACACTATCTACTATGGCATATGGGACAGCCTGCAATCTGAAGTGTCTTCTTTGGGTTTTTTTCATCTCTGGAGGGCATAGGCCTGTGCTTAGGAAGTGCATTATACCTTGGGTCCAGCAAGGAGTGGGGACACCATTATCCCTATCATTTGTCACTGTCAAATCCTTAAATCTTGCAACATCAAAAAAAGAGGCAGAAAACCTGTACAAAAGGAGAAGAAGGTTGATACTTGCAAAAATCACTTTTTGAAGGGTGAAAGGGAGCTTTATATCCTCTCCCAAAATGTTCAACCCTTTGAAAAAGGAGCCAAAGCTGGCTTTTACGTGCAAGGACGAGCCAGGAGAGAAAAATGTGTAAAAACATGGAAGCCATCCCCCATTTGAATGAAGAGCATTTAAAGAGCATGGGTGTCCTTCAGACCCATGCACTGACATTTTGGCCATGCTGACGAAGATGCGACCATTGCATTTAAAATTGCGTGTGATGAAAAAAGTCATTTCTAGCAAGTACAACGTGCCAGAAGTTGTTTTTGATTTATCTCTCTTAAACTCCACCAAAATGTAAAATTGAGCCCCAGATCTTGTATATAATTCACCATCTTTCCATTGATATAAAGAAAACAAAAAACGAGCTCTGGATCGAAAGATATGGTGCTTGACGTTTAGGGAAAAACCGGGCCAAAGCGGGTCGCTTGATAGTTTTGCCTAGACACGTGGCGAGTTCGATTAGCTGAAGGCCTCTAGAGGAAAATTTCCCACAAAAACCCAACCGAGCCAAACGTGAAAAATATGAGAGTTAGGAGGAAAACTTTACCTTTCTGGAAAGATGAGAGAGCGCTATATCCAATGTGCCATTTTTAGAAAGATTTGAGTGCCTAAAAATCCAAAAAATGGAGGACTAAGGCACAAGAGAGGTAGAACACAAGAGTTAGCCACAAAAATGAGCAGTGGCACATTTGGCTAACAATTTTGGTGAATCAGAGGGGTCATTCTACCTATTGGATGAAGAGTACCAGGTTGCATGAAGCAGCCCATTGGGAAGGAGTCATAAAATGTTCTTCGGGAACCCCAACGACTTAGAATATTGCAAGGAGGAGGAAGATGGAATATCACCTAATGGAAGCCAAGGACTGCCACAAACATCTCTAGGGACGCAAGGCCTATGTCAAAAGCATTAGGGAAAACAAAGAAAAACCTACAGCAAAACAATGTGCATAAGCCTGAAGGCATGAAAACCTTAAGCTAATATTACAAGGGGAGAATTCCCCATTTAGTAGCCCAATGCTTAGATAGATCCATTGACTGGAATCTACAGTTCTTCGCCATCAATGAAAGGGGGAAACAATTGGAAGGCATGTTGTCTTCCTTACACTTGTGACCATGTATGGGCCACTCTAACTGCATCAATTTTGAATGCCTTCCTAGTTTTGCTCTATATGCTCATTGTAACACTAGATCTCCAACTTGGAACACTGGAAAGATCTACTCTTGGACTTCCTATCCCAAAGGTATTCTTGATCAAAAGCTGATCCTTCTCCATTACTTGGATGCCTGATCTTTGATCTCTTAGAGCTCATCAAACTGCATATCTCACCTCCATGGGCCTAAATTCTAGCAAAACTCTAACTGCTTCATGCGTTCCAATGTTGGCAACTCCAGTGACATGGGCAAAGATTGCCTCTCTTTCCATAAACAAACTGAATGGAGAGTTTACCCTTGGATCTCTGGAGTATCCGATTCACCGCCATCAGGCTGATTTCAGTTTGGTATGCCAAGACCTATAGAAAATTCTTCATCCAAGAGTCCTCCTAATGAATCCTCAACAATTTGTTTGTTTTGTAGATTCAGCCTGGCCATTACCCGGAGGGTATAGTTTGTGAGTACTTAGGTAGATCCCGTTCTTGATAGCCCATTCAGTCATCTGGACCCGATGAATGCCAATGCATTTTGGGTTGGGGTTTTGTTTGTTTTTTGGTTTTTGGGGGGTTGTTGTTGGTGTTTTTTTTTTTTTTTTTTTTGGGGGTTTTTGGGGGGAGGTGGGTTTTTTTTTTTTTTTTTTTTTTTGGGTTTACTTTTAATTTTGTTTTTTTTTTTAGGTTTGGGGTTTTTTTTTTTTTTTTTTTTTTTTTTATCCATTATCTGATATTATTATAGCAGTCACACCAAAGTTGGTTGTTATTTCCTCATGAAGTCAGGATGCTAGATTCATTTTCTTCCTTGAGTGCTACTACTTCAGTCCACCTTAGTAAATAATCTTGGCTTGTTAAAATCCACTTGTCCCTGGCTTTGAATTGGATAAATGACTCCAATGAATTCTAACCCCATTGCATGAATGGCTGGTGAACTGAAATTAGATGCAATGGAAGGGCAGCTAGCCTCTCTTTACCTGTGAAGAATGCCAATTCTTGCACATTTTGATCAAACGCAAAGCAATCACTAAAATATTGGCCAATATAACTGGCCTTCATGATTTTTAGGAGTTGTCACTCTTGGTGCAAAATGACCACCAGCTGGTTTCACCATCATGAACTCTTCCACACCCTTGAATCTGATTTGTGCTAATGCATCCTCAAGCAGCCACTCATTCACTCTTCTTGAACAAAACACCATCTACTATGCATATGGGACGCCTACAATCGAAGTTCTTCTTTGGTTTGTGTTCATCTCTGGAGGGCATAGGGCCCTGTACTTAGAGTGGCATTATACCTTGGGTCTAGCAAGGAGTGGGACAGCATTATCCGCTCTTGATTGCTAACCTACACATGGCTATCTTTGAACTAATCAAAACAACCTCTTCTTTATTGCTACTCCTTTTTTGCTTTGCCAGATCATCTGCTCACGCAATTTTCCGTTTCCTCTTAACCCAGCTTGTACCTTAGATCTCAATGTCATACTCCATGACAAGTGATCCAACCTGCCCTTTTCTCATTCAAACCCTTGTTGAGGAGGAAGTCCTTTACTCCCCATGAGAGACCAACAACTGAACCTTGTTGTTTGAGGATAGAAAACGCTTGAATTCTACCCCCTCAACGTCTGATTACTACAATCCATGCTTCTCAATAAAAGATATCCTCACCTCATAGTCATCTATACTTTTGGCTGAAAGAAAGCAATTGCTGCTCATCATTGTCCTGGTTTCTCTAACTGTCCAAATGATAGAATGGTATCATTACCCCCCACATGATAGCGGATGAAATCCTTGGAGAAGTCGGGGTTGATGAGAGTTGGTGCTTGAGTGATTACTCCTTTGTTGCTTCAAAACTCTCCTTGCCTTCTGTCTATCCCACACTTGACAGCCATGCTTTTCTTCAATAAGCTGGGGTGATAGGTTTGACAAGGGCCTGCAAAATCTGGGACAAACCTCCGAACAAAGTTATTCTCCCCTAGAAACCTGAAAAGTGCCTTCTTTGGCGTGCAATGGTGTGCTCTTATGGCTTCAACTCTCTCGGATCAATGTTAAGCCTTTTTTGTGAGATAATATGGCCTAGGAGCTTTCCCCTTCCTGTGGCTAGGAAGATACACGGCTTAGGATCAAAGAACACTAGCTCCAAATCTTCCCCCTCCTGCACCTTTGGGAGACTGTCGTCCTCAAATGAGAGAGGTGGTCTGTCTGGCAATTCCCTTTTGAAAAACATTGATAGCATCAAGATATATCACACCATGTTGTTAATCAACCTTTGAAACGCCATCTTCCTTCTCCATTTCTCTCTAGGTGGGAAGTACTCCAGCGTTGGGATCCAAATGGCATTTTCCTGTATGCATAGTTCCCCATTTGGTTGTGAGGCTTCTTGAACTGATCTTCTTCCCGTTACATAATCTATTGTCCCTAAGCCCCTAATACCATCAAGCATGAAAATCTTCGAGCCAGGAACAACTTTGTAAAATCCTGCTCCATAGAATGAAGTGGGATGGTCCTTGAGAGATGCTCTATCCTAATTCAAATACTGAATCAACGCACAATCTTATATCTCCACGCTTCTTTCTGGACTGAACTAAGTTGGCAAACCCCCTAGAATGCTTGATTGGGAATTATATTCCTGACTCAATCAACTTGTTTAATTCTTCCCTCATGAGTTCCATGTGTGGATTGTCACTGGCCTTTGTTTCTCTATTCCTGACCTGATGGCTTGTATTTGACCGAACGTCAATGGTGTGTCTATCCACCTGTTAAAACTTGTGATTGAACCTTTCAAATCTTCGTAGCCCAACAAACACATCAGTGAACTCTTGACCCAGCTGTATAACCATACCTTTCTTTTTCAGTTGTTCACTTCCATTGCAGATGGTTGTTCTCTTCCACCAAATGGATCTGAGTCTTCTCCTGTGACCGAATGTTTGCTTTCCTCTTTCCTAAACTGATCATATGGGATTGAAAATGGACTCCAAGTTGAATAAGGCCCTTGGGTAGCTTGTTAGTTCTCATTCTCACTGTACCACTTGGTCACCATACTGCTGTCCAATTTTTCCTAATTTTAGCTGAGAAGTCAGCTTCTTCTGCAAGAAATGATGATATGCTGATCATTTCAAATCTTCCAACTTACATGGTGTCCTGGCACTGAAGGCCTCACAACCACATGATTGTTAGTTGTACCCCTTGTCCTTTTGATGCCTCCACAACGTCAGGCTGCCCCAACTGTTTGCAACCTGTCAACAGCTTGGTTCCTTTTCTAGGAAATGGATTTTATCTAAAGCCGCTCAAATCTTCAATAGGTCCCACACCCTGTTCTTGTAGCACTTGAGCAATATTCTTAACACATGTTGGCCCCTTAACTTGGTTTACAATCAACTCACTATCACCAAAGACTTTGCAAGTTCTTTATTATTTCCCTCTCGCTGATTGCCCATTGCATCCTTACAACCCAAGGCTTCATATTCAGCAGTGTTTGTAAGCATGCAAACGAAATCTACAAGCTGAATAATACTTAACTACTTGGATTTGAACCAGCATGGCTCCCCCCCTCCTGGCAACCTTTCTACACTCCTTGATCCATCAAAAAACAATTTCCATACCTCATTTCACCTTGTGGTCTAGCTTGGTATCTAGAATAGGCTGATTTTCTTCATGCTTCAATAACTCCTAACTCGTTCGTCTTATTCTTGATAAGGATCAAAAGCATGCACCTTGCTTCCCATTCAATCAAAGAGAGAATTGTGGATGCTTCCTACCTTGGTGTCCGCTTCATCATGCTTGGAAATCCTCCCTTGATCAAATGCTGAACAATTTTGTTTGATCTGGCTTGAGTGTAAGGCTCAATTGTGGAATTTGCAATATGTTTCAAATCTGATTGTGGCCTTGGTTCCATATCTTGTTCTAAACAACATGTGTGACCAATCAACAGATAAGTAACCCCTCCAATTTTGGCTGTGAAATCCCTAACAAACATAGGCAAAGAGTGTGGAGGTCTATTACTGAGACATTTTTCAAAACAACACGTTGGGACCGGCAGCAAAGTAAGAACTCCAGTTTTTAATATAATCACCCCAACTATTGTTTTTTACTCTTGCTGTCCCATCCAACTGTAACCACCCCTTGGATATGGTTTTTCATATGAATCTAGTTATCAGTTAGTTTGCTTGGGCATCACTGACACTTTGCCCCGGAGCAATCATGAGGTAATTGTGCCCAATGGTTTCCAATGTTAATGAGACATAAAAAGAAGGGGGCTTCAACTTTTACCCATTTTTGTCCCTCTATGCTTCCCTCCAGGCTGGGAAACAATTGGAAGGCATGTTGTCTTCCTTACACTTTGTGACCATGTATGGGCCACTCTAAATGGCATCAAATTTTGAATGCCTTCCTAGTTTTGCTCTATCTGCATCCCATTTTAACACTAGTCTCCAATCTGGAAAGATCTACTCTTGGCCTTCCTATCAAAGGTATTCTTGATCAAAGCTGATCCCTTCTCCATTACTTGGGATGCCTGATCTTTGATCTCTTAGAGCTCCATCAACTCTGCATATCTCACCTCCATGGGCCTAAATTCTAGCACTCTAACTGCTTCATGAGTTCCCATGTTGGCAACTCAAGTGACATGGGCAAGATTGCCTCTCTTCCATAAACAAACCGGACTGGAGAGTACCTGTGGATCTCTATTTGGGAGTTATCCTATCAGCCCATAAGGCTGATTTCAGTTTGGTATGCCAAGGACCTATGAGTCCTCTATCAAGAGTCCTCCTAATGATCCTCAACAGTTGTTGTTTGTAGATTCAGCCCTGGCCATTACCCTGAGGGTAGTAGTTTGATGAAGTACTTAGGTAGATCCCGTTCTTGATAGCCCATTCAGTCATCTTGGACCCGATGAATGCCAATGCATTATCTGATATTATTATAGCAGGTACACCAAATTTGGTTGTTATTCCCTCATAGAAGTCTAGGATGCTAGATTCATTTTCTTCCTTGAGTGCTACTTACTTCAGTCCACTTAGTGAAGTAATCTGTGGCTGTTAAAATCCACTTGTGCCCTTGGCTTGAATTGGGATTAATGACTCCAATGAAGTCTAAACCCCCATTGCATGAATGGCTGGTGAACTGAAATTAGATGCAATGGAAGGGCAGCTAGCCTCTCTTTACCTGTGAAGAATGCACAATTCTTGCACATTTTGATCCACGCAAAGCAATTCACTGAAAATATTGGGCCAATAATAACTGGCCTTCATGATTTTTAGAGTTGTCACTCTTGGTGCAAAATGACCACCAGCTGGTTCACCATAGAACTCTTCCAACACCCTTGAATCTGATTTGTGCTAATGCATCTCAGCAGCACTCCATTCACATCTTTCTTGAACAAAACACCATCTACTATGGCATATGGGGACAGCCTACAATCTGAAGTGTCTTCTTTGGGTTTTGTTCATCTCTGGAGGGCATAGGCCTGTACTTAGGAAGTGCATTATACCTTGGGTCTAGCAAGGAGTGGGGACAGCATTATCCTCTTCTTGAGTGCTACCTTACACATGGCTATCTTGAACTATCAAACACAACCTCTTCTTTTATTGCATACTTCCTTTTTGCTTGCCCAGAATCAGCTGCTCACAGCCCATCCTTTTCCTCTTACCAGCTTTGTGACCTTGATCTCAATGTCATACTCCATGACACGAGTGATCCAACCTGCCCTTTTCTCATTCAAATCCTTGTTGAGGAGGAAGTCCTTTACTCCCGCATGAGAGACCAACAACTGAACCTTGTTGTTTGAGACTAGACGCGTGAATTTCTTCAAGCGTCTGATTACTACAGTACATGCGTCTCAATAAAAGAATATCTCACCTTCATCAGTCATCTAGACTTTGGCTGAAGAAAAGCAATTGGCTGCTCATCATTGTCCTTGTTCTACTGTACCAAAATGATAGAAATGGTATCATTACCCCCAATCGATAGAGGATGAAATCCTTGGAGAAGTCTGGGTTGATGAGAGTTGGTGCTTGAGTGATGACTTCTTTGATTGCTTCAAACTTCTTGCCTTCTTCTATCCATTTGAAAGCCATGCTTTTCTTCTGCAATATCTTGGTGATAGGTTTGACAAGGGCTGCAAAATCTGGGACAAACCTCCGAACAAAATTTATTCTCCCCTAGAAACTCTAAAGTGCCTTCTTGTGGCTTGGCAATGGTGGTGCTCTTATGCTTCAACTAACTCTCTGGATCAATTGTTAATTCCTTTTTTGGAGATAATATGGCCTAGGAGCTTTCCTTCATGTGCTAGGAAGATACACTTCTTAGGATTCAAAGACACTCCAAATCTCCTGCACCTTTGGAAGACTATCTCAAATGAGAGAGGTGGTCTGCTGCATTCTTTGAAAAACAGTGATATCATCAAGATATATCAGCACCATGTGTTAATCAAACCTTTGAACGCCATGTCCATTGCTCTTTGGAAGGTAGCTCCAGCGTTGGATAGCCCAAATGGCATTTTCCTGTATGCATAAGTTCCCCAATTTGGTTGTGAAGGCTGTCTTGAACTGATCTTCTTCCTTTACCATAATCTGATTGTACCCTAAGTAGCCATCAAGCAATGAAAATCTTTCGGAGCCAGGAACAACTTGTAAAATCTGCTCCATAGAAGGAAGTGGGTAATGGTCCTTGAGAGATGCTCTATTCAAATATCTGAAATCAACGCACAATCTGATATCTCCACTCTTCTTTCTGACTGGAACTAAGTTGGCAACCCAACTAGAATGCTTGATTGGGAATATGATTCTTGACTCAATCAACTTGTTTAATTCCTTCCTCATGAGAGGTTCCATGTGTGGATTGACTGGCCTTTGTTTCTGCCTGATGGGCTTAGTATTTGGATCCAACTCAATGGTGTGCTACGCTAACTTGGGATTGAAACCTTTCAAATCTTCGTAGCTCCAAGCAAACACATCAGGGAACTCTTGACACAGCTGTATGAACTCATACCTTTCTTGTTCAGTTGTCATCTTTCCAATTTGCAATGGTTTGTTCTCTTCCACCAAGATGGATACTGAGTCTTCTCTCTTGACCGGAATGTTTGCTTTCTCTTTCCTAAACTGATCATTTGGGATTGAAATGGACTCCAAAGTGATAAGTCCCTTGGGTAGCTTGTTAGTTCTCAGCTGTACCACTTGGTCACCATACTGCTGTTCCAATTTTTCCTAATTTTAGCTGAGAACTCAGCTTCTTCTTGCAAGAAATGGATGATTTGCTGATCATTTTCAAATACTTACCAACTTACATTGTTGTCTGGCACTGAAGGCCTCACAACCACATGGATGTTTAGTTGTACCTTGTCCTTTTGAATGCTCTCCACAACGTCAAAGGCTGCCCCAACTGTTGCAAGCCTGTCAACAGCTTGGTTCTCTTTTCTAGGAATGGATTTTATGCTAAAGCCCTCAAAATCTTCAATGAGGTCCCACACCCTGTTCTGGTAGCACTTGAGCAGATTATTCTTAACAGCATGTTGCCCCTTAACTTGGTTTACAATCAACTCACTATCACCAAAGACTTGCAAGTTCTTTATCCCTCTCTTGATTGCCCAATGCAGTCCTTACACCAAGGCTTCATATTCAGCAGTGTTGTTAGAGCATGCAACTGAAATCTAAAAGCTGAATAATACTTAACTACTTGATGTGAAACCAGCATGGCTCCCCCTCCTGCACCTTGTCTACTCCTTGATCCATCAAAAAACAATTTCCATACCTCATTGTCATCCTTGTGGTCTAGCTTGGTGATGCTAGGAATAGGCTGATTTTCTTCATGCATGCAATAGACTCCTAACTCAGATTCTTCTATTTCTTGATAAGGATCAAAAGCATGCACCTTGCTTTCCCATTCATCAAGAGTAGAATTTGGGATGCTTCCTACCTTGTGGTCAGCTTCATCAGTGCTTGGATAATCCTCTTGATCAAATGCTGAACAATTTGTATTGATCTGGCTTGGAGTGTAAGGCTCAATGTGGAAGTTTGCAATAGGTTTCAAATCTGATTGTGGCCTTGGTTCCATATCTTGTTCTGAACAACATGTGTGACCAATCAACAGATAAGTAACCTCCAATTTTGGCTGTGAAATCCCTTAACAAACATAGGGCAAAGAGTGGTGGAAGGTCTATTACTGAGACATTTTGCAAAACAACCACGTTGGGACAGGCATTGCAAAGTAAGACTCAAGTTTTTAATCACCCCAACTATTGTTACTGCTGTCCCATCCAACTGTACCACCCCTTTGGAGATAGGTTTCATATTGAAATCTTAGTTGATCAGTTATTTGCTTGGGCATCACTGAGCTACTTGCCCCGGAAGCAATCATGTAATTGTGCACCAATTGGTTTCCAATGATTAATGAGACATAAAAAGAAGGGGGCTTCAACATTTTACCTTGTTGTCCTCTATGATTCCCTTCAGGCTGGGCAGCATTTGTGAGCACCTTCTCTTGCATTTGGACTTGCTGATTTGGAGTTGGTCAGTCCTTCATGGCAGCTTGTAGCAAATCTCTCTGGCCTAGGATAGATAGGGATTCCCACATTGATATATTTACATTTGTCTTCTTCATCTGATCAATGATACTAAATGGTGATGAAGGATCTCTTTGTTGTCCCTTGGTTTGCATATTCATCCCTTGCATGTGGGCCGCAACAGCTGGTATTTGAGAGGGTCTAGGAGCTGTTCTTGGCTGCCCTTGTGCATTTACAACTGGATTTTGTTTTTCAAACCATTTGTGGAGCCATAAAAGGTTGTGGATTGGTTGGAGCTAATGGTTGTTCTTCACCCAAATTCCTTCTTTTTGACCTTGTGTTGGCTACAACACCTTGAGAGACTATTTGATTTATGCCACAAAAATCCTCTGCCTGCCAGTTCACAAGTGTGGTGTCATTTGGAGCTGATTGCTGCTGGAATGTTTCTTGTTGTTGGTTGTTTCCTTGACTACCCTCACCCTCCACACCAGTAGTTGTCACCATTAATGCTTGATTCAAGGCACCGTTGAAGCACATAGATTGGTTGTGAGGTTCATTGCATGGAAAACACCAATCATACTCCTGAGCAACGTTGTTTGCATTAGCACCAATGCCTTAGAGGCAGATATAGCATTTGGATTATAGGGCTGAAATGGTCTGTTGGCAGGAGGCCTTGCTTGATTTAGATTTGCAGCTGGATTGGGTGGTCTATGAGGTTGATATGGCTGCCTGTTAGGCTGAGCTTGAGGCTGGAAGGAAGGTCTAAAACTTTGGCCTTGTTGCCTCTTGAGAGTAACCAGCTCATTACCTAAATTTTGCAATTGCTTCATGACTTCTTGAAGCTCATTTGGGGCACTTGGAGATGAAGTAGAAGCTTCATTTGAACTCTGATTTCTAGGAGTGGGAGAAGGAGCCAAATTAGGTGCTTGATTAGTGTTTGGGCTCTCTAAACTTGGAAACAATGCATGGGAGGTCTAGGGGCTAAGTTTGCCAGCATGGATCAAACAATTTTCAGCCCTAATGCAATGCTATAAGCCATAGGGATAGTTTATGCCTCCCATGGACTAAATCAACATAGAAATATCAGAATTTAGAGCTTTGAGATAGTAAAGAAAAGCACCTTCTGCTGTTGGCCTGACTGCCACTGGAATTCTCTCCCAAGTCCTTTGAAATATGAAATTGAAATCAGTCAGCTGCTCATTGGGAGCTCTTTTGATAGTTGTCAGCTGCTCAAAAGGGACAAGTTGTCTCCCTTTTCCCAAACTACTCATGGAGGGCTATACATAGCTGATTCCAATTTTGAATAGAACCTGAGGCAAGACTCCTGAACCATTGCAAATCTTTCCCTTTGATTGAAGATGCCAATAGTTTGACAGCAACTTGCATCTCATTGATCTCATGGATTGCACAAATGTTAGCAATATCCTTAACATGATCACCAGGTGAGGTCTGATTTTCCTCCAGTGAATTATGGAATGTTCTTCAATGCTGCAACTGGGATTGGATTTTGTGCATTGAGAGAAAGTGGGCTGCTGCCAATGAAATTGACATAGGGGTTGTTTTGTGTCATTCTGATTGGCCTTAGAACCTTTGTTGATTGAATGAAAGGCCCTACCAGGTGGAGGAGTTGAGAGAGTTCTTTTTGGTGGAGATGGAGACCTTTGGATTCTCCTCCCACTTGCCTTATTCTTGGAGATAACTATAGATATTCAAACAGCACCTCTTCCTCTCCAGCTCTTGACCTTGTGTTGATTCTTCTCATGAGTTTTCAGGTTTCCACTGCTAAAACCAGTTGATTCTTCTTCCTTGGAGTCACCAGATGTGTAATTTATAGCTCTTTTAAAGCAAGAAACTTACAACAAATGCACATCAATTTTGTTGCAATGAAGATGAAGACCTCTAAGGTCCCACCGGGTGTGTAAAAACTGTTGTTATAAATCAGCAGCACCCTTGGATGTTGATCAGATTTCTAGTTTGATATTTTAGACATCCAGTGTGATTGCACAATATTGAAACCTCTCTCCAAGTGTGGGACTTGTAAAATGAGAGAGGAATCTCCATATTAGAGGCTAGTTCCTCAAAACTCCTCTGATCAGATCTGTTATTTGCATAATTGCAGAGGTTGAATCCTAATCCTACTCTCAATTCCAAGGAGACAAAGATAGAAAGTGCAAAAATTGAAACTAAACTAATAGGTGATACACCAAAGGAGTGGTGAACACTTCTTGTTCATGCAAATTGATAAAATTTCATAAAATGCAACATCAAACATCATACACAGGCTGATAAGATGCAATTAGAGGTCTGAAATGAAGCAAGACAATACAAACAAAGGACTGAAAATTGATCACAGAGTCTGCACTTGTTGTCCACTCAAACTTCCCCGCTCTGGTGCAAGTAAAAAATTTCAAAATTTGAGTTTAAGTGTCTTTTCTGTCGAGCTGGTGGTGTGAAAAAGGCCGTGAAATTGAGAAAATCTGTGTTTTTGGGTCATTTTGTAAGTATTTCGGGCCTGTCGGAACTTTTGTCCCAACTGTCCCAAGTTCAAGCGGGTCTTCTGTTCTCCGATCGGCCGAAATCCCCGAAGTTGTCCCATTTCGGGCCCGTCGGAAGTTTTTGTCCCAAGTGTCCCAAAACTCAAAAGTGCACTCTGTTCCCCGATCGGCCGATTCACCCAAACCGCAATCCTTCGCGCAATTTTTGTCCCAAGTGTCCCAAATAGAATTGTGCAAGTTGTTCCATTTTCGGCTGATTCGCCCGAATCGCGTCCTTCGCGTAATTTTGTCCCAACTTCCCGAGTTCCAAATTGCCTCTCTGTTCCCCGATCGGCCGAAACACCCCGAACCGCGTACTTCGGAACTTTTTGTCCCAAGTGTCCCAAACTTTCCGTGTGAGCTGTTTCCATTTTCGCTCGAACCGAACGAGTCACGTACTTCAGAGCTCTTTGTCCCAAATAAAAAAGTGCAAGTCGTTCCATTCTCGGCCGATTCTCCTGAACCGTGTACTTCACGCGTTTTCGTCCCAAATGTCCCAAAATGCATTTTCTCCCGTTTGCACCCCCGAATCGGCTGAGCCGCGTGTTTCGCGCATTCGCGTCTCAATGTCCCAAGTGAACCTAATGCAATTCATACTTAGTTTTCCCGCTCTACCCGGAATATGCTAAATATGAATTAAGTTGCGGCTCTGATACTATCAATCCGAAGATCAAATTCCAAGGACAACTGGCAGAAAGACGAAGCTTTCAAGATGCTGGTTATATCAGTTTTCAAAGATATTCATTGTCATCTTCAAGATGAAAATTCTGGTGTGTCCCTCTTGGCAAAGACATAGCTGAGATGTGGAAGAAATTCAAGCAGCGGTTTCTAAAGTTGATGGGTCCTCTCAGTGACTGGCCACCTGTCTTCTCCCATACATTTCTCTTCTTCCCTTCTTTTTCAGTTTTCTTTGTAATAGGTTGAGGTACTGTGATTTGGCGGTCCTTAACTATTCTTTAGTTAAAAGAAACGGTTACGAAGAGTAACTGAATTGTAAGCTATATAATGGCATTCTTTTCACCATTTTAGCAGGAGGAAGAACTTGGCATATTTTTTGGAAGTGTAAATAGATCAGAGAGAAATCAATACAAAAGGGCTTTCTATTCATTATCTATCTAATCTTTGTTATCTCTGTGTTTTTCATTTAATTTCGTGAAGATCATTTGTTTCTAGTTCGTTAGTCTCACTGATTGCATATTTTCAAATATTGTGAGTATAGTGATCTTGTACAACCAAGAAGGAACTTTGTGTCCTTGATTAATGAGTCTGAAGAAGGTTATTTACAGGAACTTTGTGTCTGATAATCTCATCTTGTTCATCCAATGCAAATGATCTTGTTTTAAATTCGATGCAACTTCACATACATAAAGGATTATTCTGCTATCTATAATTATGCATGTTTCTCTTCTGCTCACCCTCACATTCCCTTTCCTCAGTCCTTTTGTAACTAATGATCCTTGTGGAAAACACTTTCGTAATATCCAAGTTCAACCATAAAATCATGTTTTGTATATTTGTAAATAAGTTCGCTTCTGAATAAGGGAACCTCTCCCATTAAAGAGGAGGGACTTCTTGTCCTCTGACTGTTGCTCTTCTTAAAAGTCCTATTTGACAACCAACAGTTTTTGGCGACTCCGCTGGGGAAAATCGCATTCCAGTTCTGCAAATTTTTGATCATCCTTTGATCTGGTGACTCCGCGTTTCACTCGAGGGAGAAGGGCCCTTGGTATTGAAGATTCTCAGTTTCAGCTTTTAGAGTGACAAGGTTTTCCTTTCCTTTCAACTTCAACAAGAGATAGAAGGACTCGTTCGACAAGCACTCCACCTATTCAAGATAGAAGTCCTACGGGTGGTATTCCTTCAGAGCCTGCTAGTCCCAATCTATGAGCTTGATCCTCACTGGTGGTACAGTTCCCTCTCCAAGCCATATTCCAAGAATGGCGGCACCATTACCATGGTGGTCATGCGTAGTCGGGGCCCCTGGCCCTTACTCAGCCTTTGCATGAGTTAACCTAGAGAAACCAGAAGAACTTCCCCAAGTTCAAAGGTGACGGCAAAGTGCATCCTGATGAACACATCGCAACTTTCATTGTTGCCTGGGGAGTTCTGGGAGTCGAACATGAAGACGTCTCATGAGGCTGTTTTTTGAGACGTTACAAGACAATGCTGCTGATGGGTTCTACCACCTTCCGGCTAACGCTAATCACCGACTGGAACACGATGAGAACTCAGTTCGAAAACCATTTCACAAGCCGGCAGAAGAATGTGCATGCTTTGCTTGCACCAAATTTCTCAGATAAGAAATATTCACCAGAACCCATGAGAGAGTTTGTGGCCCGATTCAACGACTGATCAACAAGATTCCTGTAAA
The DNA here is from genome assembly GCA_019776745.2 of Taxus chinensis. NCBI lineage: Eukaryota > Viridiplantae > Streptophyta > Pinopsida > Cupressales > Taxaceae > Taxus > Taxus chinensis. The sequence goes on along the minus strand of CM034152.1, from coordinate 330,977,741 downwards.
TACGCACACCTGTTGATCAATTCAAAAGTGTTTCTTCCTAAATGCTCAAATGCCCAAGTTAGTTATGCACTAAGAAGGGCTAATCTCGCAACATTGGTCGAGGATCAAACTCTTGTTGTAGTATCGAGGATGACTTGATCATGTCAGGGAAGTTGAGAAGAGACCCTCCCAAATCTAAGTCTGCTGCCTCTTCCTCTTCCACCCCTGGACTTAATACTGATCCATTAGTTCAGAAACTTGCAAATGATCTTATTGCTATAAAGAAACAATTGGCTCAGCATGCCCCTTATGTAGATGTTCCAAGAAGGAATTTCAACCCAGAAATCATTTACCTCTTCTCAAACAAGACTAGCACTTGAAGGACCTCCCGTTAAAGTTCCTGTGAATGCAACTTGTGAGGTTGAAGAACCGGATGATGATGAAGACAATGAAGCTTGCGAGGAGTATGCAGAAGAATTTGATGATGAGGCTGAAGAACTCGAGGGATCTCGAGTTAATTTCTTTACCACCGAGGGTATTGATGATGGAGATGATTATGATGAAGTTGGTAGCTGACATGAATAGCGAATCATTTGCTGTCATGACTCGAGAGCAGACACGTCAGAGGGAGAAAGTGACACAGCCTATCAAGAAATCCAAGGAGCAGTCGACAACCATTCTCGTGATTGCAAAGAGAGGATCTCCTATCCTACTTCGTCTACACCAAAAGGTGAGTCCTTCAATCCTGCTACCAAGTTGCTTCTTTCTTTTTCTCCTAAAGTTGATAAAGCTTAGAAGTCCAAATATGATGGCCCATCCACTTCTGGGTCTTTTGATATTGTTGATCACCTGAAAAAGACCAAGGTCCAAATCTCAGAAGCTGAGGTACTATCAGACCCATCCCAAACTTTTCCAAGATGATTCAATTTGTTAATTCCCATTCCAAGACCACCTCTAAAGGCCTTTTACCTACTCCGCCTTCTGCACCACAGCCCAGTCTTGGTTAAAGCTGCTGTCACCTCGCCCGTGACAAAATTAAACCATTTTATGTAACACTTCTCATAGCTGGCCATAGACTCAGTAATTGTGTCATAGATTCAGGAGCCTCGGACAATGTCATGCCAGCTAAAGTAGCTCATGCTTTAGGCTTAACCCTCACTCGTACTTATGGATCTTGCTACTCTATGGAGAGTAAGGAAGTGCCTCTGGTTGGAAGGATTAAGATGCACAAGTGGATTTTGCTGCTTGCCTGAAAAGAAAGTGTTGGCTACCATCTTAGTAGCAGATATCCCTCCTTCATATGGGATGTTGCTAAGTAGGAACTTTCGTAAAGATGTGGTGGGGAAATTCAAATGGATGGTCACATGCCCTTGTACCAGTTAATGGACAAATGAAGAAGCTGCTGCCTGAGAAACAATCTGAGTATATTGTGCAGAAGACGGATGATCCTAAAGCACAAATACTCTATGAGGATATGGTCATGGTAATTACATGATTATGTCCCCTGATGAAATCCCACCCCCCAAAGTGTCTCCTAGAGATCCTAACGGGGTTTGGATTTTAGAATTTGATGGAAGTTGTTCCTCAGCTGGTTTCTGGAGCTGGTGTCCTGCTAGTGTCACCTGAAGGAAGCCTACACCCCTTTCATTCAAGTTACAGTTCGAGAATACTAATAACACAGCAGAGTATGAGGCTTCTCATTCTCAGACTGCAAGTGGCCAAAGAACAAGGGGGTGAAGAACCTCCTGGCTCGTGGTGATGCAGAGCTGATTGTAAAGCAAGTCAGAAACCTCTTTCAGGGTAAAAATGGGAGGCTGAAGCATTACCGGAATCAGGTTTGGGATTCCATTGAATTCCTTAATGCTTTCTCTATTGAAGCAATACCTAGGGAAAAGAACAGCAGGGCTGATTCACTAGATGTCTCAGGGTCACTGCTGATTCCTCATCCTGATTTCTCTCAGGACAAATTCACCATTGAAATGGGTTCCAGCGGCCTAGTGTACCTAACAACACCCAATAACTAGCAGGTTTTCAATAATGATCAGCATTTGCTTTCCTTCCTGAACTCAAAGGTAATTTTGAACAACTATATTTTGAGGGAAGTGACAACCTACCTCGTGAAAGTGTGTCCTTTGGCCAAGCTGTCACCCAAGGAGAAGAAACAGATCAGGAAGGAATGCATTAAACTCAAAGGAAACAAGATTCCTAAAGGCTTGTGAGTTTGGAGGAGTTTATTTGATAAACATGACAGGTATGGTGAAATCTAGAGCTTCTTCTGGGCCTCAAGCAATCAGCTAAGTATGATAAGATTGATATTGGGAGTTCTTCTGACCCCAAGCTCATGAATATCAGAAAATGTTGCACAGCAGATGAGAGGAGAAAAAGCAATTGATCTTCTAAGGAGGGTATAAGGATGTTCTGATCTGATAGATCTAAAAAGCCTTCAAGCCAAAAAGATATGCAGCACTTATTCCTCTTAAGCCTGGACATCGCTTCAAGCAGAAACAGAGGGCAAGTACAACCCAAAATAGCTGACACCATCTTTAAGGGAGGATTCAGTAAATTGTTGAAGGCTAAAATCAGCTTTCCAGTCACATTCAACATGGATTACAAATATTGTGCATGTTAGGAAGAAGAATGGTGTGGAATCGGCATCTGTGTTGATTTCAGGAACATGAATAGGCTTCTATGAAAGATAATTACCCTTCCTATGATGGATAGATTTTGCAAGCGAGGAGAAGAGTAATAGGATCTGAAAATGTTATCGATGCTTATGGATTCTGGATATAATCAGGGTAGGAGTTGATACGGCAGATCAACACAAGACAGCCTTTCACATCCTTGGGGCACCTTTGTTACACGAGGAGCCTTTTGGCTCATTAACGCTGGTGCCACTTTTCAGAGAGCAAGGGATCTGGCGTTGGAAGCTTGAAAGGGAAGTGATATTGTCATATCATCTTGATGACCTGACCGTGTTTTCCAAGCACAAGAGCGGATCATTTTGATCACATGGAGACAAGTTATGCTAAGATGCAGGAGAGCATGAATAGCTCGGAACCCTAAAAAATCTGTCTTTGGTGTCACTGAGGGAAAGTTATTAGGCACATCGTTTCAAAGGATGGATTAAGATTTGATCCTGAAAGAGGTTCAAGCATCTAGCAAAATTCCGCTCCCAACCAGTAAAAAGGGATCGCGCACTCCTTCGCGGTAAGGATCCAATTTATGAGAAGATTCATCCCTGAATTTGACATAATTAACTTTGCATATTCTAGATGTGAAAGGAAGAACATTGGTTGGTCTTCTGAAGGAAAGGAATCCTTTGAGGGTATCAAGAGAGCTATCGCTAAAAACTCCTGTTTTAGCCTGTCCTGATTTCAGCAAAGATTTCTCATCTAATGCAATGCTATAAGCCATAGGGATGTAGGCCTCCATGGACTAAATCAACATAGAAATATCAGAATTTAGAGCTTTGAGATAGTAAAGAAAAGCACCTTCTGCTGTTGGCCTGACTGCCACTGGAATTCTCTCCCAAGTCCTTTGAAATATGAAATTGAAATCAGTCAGCTGCTCATTGGGAGCTCTTTTGATAGTTGTCAGCTGCTCCAAAAGGGACAAGTTGTCTCCCTTTTCCCCAAACTACTCATGGAGGGCTATACATAGCTGATTCCAATTTTGAATAGAACCTGAGGCAAGACTCCTGAACCATTGCAAATCTTTCCCTTTGATTGAAGATGCCAATAGTTTGACAGCAACTTGCATCTCATTGATCTCATGGATTGCACAAATGTTAGCAATATCCTTAACATGATCACCAGGTGAGGTCTGATTTTCTCCAGTGAATTATGGAATGTTCTTCAATGCTGCAACTGGGATTGGATTTTGTGCATTGAGAGAAAGTGGGCTGCTGCCAATGAAATTGACATAGGGGTTGTTTTGTGTCATTCTGATTGGCCTTAGAACCTTTGTTGATTGAATGAAAGGCCTACCAGGTGGAGGAGTTGAGAGAGTTCTTTTTGGTGGAGATGGAGACCTTTGGATTCTCCTCCCACTTTGCCTTATTCTTGGAGATAACTATAGATATTCAAACAGCACCTCTTCCTCTCCAGCTCTTGACCTTGTGTTGATTCTTCTCATGAGTTTTCAGGTTTCCACTGCTAAAACCAGTTGATTCTTCTTCCTTGGAGTCACCAGATGTGTAATTTATAGCTCTTTTAAAGCAAGAAACTTACAACAAATGCACATCAATTTTGTTGCAATGAAGATGAAGACCTCTAAGGTCCCACCGGGTGTGTAAAAACTGTTGTTATAAATCAGCAGCACCCTTGGATGTTGATCAGATTTCTAGTTTGATATTTTAGACATCCAGTGTGATTGCACAATATTGAAACCTCTCTCCAAGTGTGGGACTTGTAAAATGAGAGAGGAATCTCCATATTAGAGGCTAGTTCCTCAAACTCCTCTGATCAGATCTGTTATTTGCATAATTGCAGAGGTTTGAATCCTAATCCTACTCTAAATTCCAAGGAGACAAAGATAGAAAGTGCAAAAATTGAAACTAAACTAATAGGTGATACACCAAAGGAGTGGTGAACACTTCTTGTTCATGCAAATTGATAAAATTTCATAAAATGCAACATCAAACATCATACACAGGCTGATAAGATGCAATTAGAGGTCTGAAATGAAGCAAGACAATACAAACAAAGGACTGAAAATTGATCACAGAGTCTGCACTTGTTGTCCACTCAAACTTCCCCGCTCTGGTGCAAGTAAAAAATTTCAAAATTTTGAGTTTAAGTGTCTTTTCTGTCGAGCTGGTGGTGTGAAAAAGGCCGTGAAATTGAGAAAATCTGTGTTTTGGGTCATTTTGTAAGTATTTCGGGCCTGTCGGAACTTTTTGTCCCAACTGTCCCAAGTTCAAGCGGGTCTTCTGTTCTCCGATCGGCCGAAATCCCCGAAGTTGTCCCATTTTCGGGCCCGTCGGAAGTTTTTGTCCCAAGTGTCCCAAAACTCAAAGTGCACTCTGTTCCCCGATCGGCCGATTCACCCAAACCGCATCCTTCGCGCAATTTTGTCCCAAGTGTCCCAAATAGAATTGTGCAAGTTGTTCCATTTTCGGCTGATTCGCCCGAATCGCGTCCTTCGCGTAATTTTGTCCCAACTGTCCCGAGTTCCAAATTGCTCTCTGTTCCCCGATCGGCCGAAACACCCGAACCGCGTACTTCGGAACTTTTTGTCCCAAGTGTCCCAAACTTTCCGTGTGAGCTGTTCCATTTTCGCTCGAACCGAACGAGTCACGTACTTCAGAGCTCTTTGTCCCAAATAAAAAAGTGCAAGTCGTTCCATTCTCGGCCGATTCTCCTGAACCGTGTACTTCACGCGTTTTCGTCCCAAATGTCCCAAAATGCATTTTCTCCCTGTTTCACCCGAATCGGCTGAGCCGCGTGTTTCGCGCATTCGCGTCTCACATGTCCCAAGTGAACCTAATGCAATTCATACTTAGTTTTTCCCGCTCTACCCGAATATGCTAAATATGAATTTAAGTTGCGGCTCTGATACTATCAATCCGAAGATCAAATTCCAAGGACAACTGGCAGAAAGACGAAGCTTTCAAGATGCTGGTTATATCAGTTTTCAAAGATATTCATTGTCATCTTCAAGATGAAAATTCTGGTGTGTCCCTCTTGGCAAAGACATAGCTGAGATGTGGAAGAAATTCAAGCAGCGGTTTCTAAAGTTGATGGGTCCCTCTCAGTGACTGGCCACCTGTCTTCTTCCCCATACATTTCTCTTCTTCCCTTTCTTTTTCAGTTTTCTTTGTAATAGGTTGAGGTACTGTGATTTGGCGGTCCTTAACTATTCTTTAGTTAAAAGAAACGGTTACGAAGAGTAACTGAATTGTAAGCTATATAATGGCATTCTTTTCACCATTTTAGCAGGAGGAAGAACTTGGCATATTTTTTGGAAGTGTAAATAGATCAGAGAGAAATCAATACAAAAGGGCTTTCTATTCATTATCTATCTAATCTTTGTTATCTCTGTGTTTTCATTTAATTTCGTGAAGATCATTTGTTTCTAGTTCGTTAGTCTCACTGATTGCATATTTTCAAATATTGTGAGTATAGTGATCTTGTACAACCAAGAAGGAACTTTGTGTCCTTGATTAATGAGTCTGAAGAAGGTTATTTACAGAACTTTGTGTCTGATAATCTCATCTTGTTCATCCAATGCAAATGATCTTGTTTTAAATTCGATGCAACTTCACATACATAAAGGATTATTCTGCTATCTATAATTATGCATGTTTCTCTTCTGCTCACCCTCACATTCCCTTTCCTCAGTCCTTTTGTAACTAATGATCCTTGTGGAAAACACTTTCGTAATATCCAAGTTCAACCATAAAATCATGTTTTGTATATTTGTAAATAAGTTCGCTTCTGAATAAGGGAACCTCTCCCATTAAAGAGGAGGGACTTCTTGTCCTCTGACTGTTGCTCTTCTTAAAAGTCCTATTTGACAACCAACAGTTTTTGGCGACTCCGCTGGGGAAAATCGCATTCCAGTTCTGCAAATTTTTGATCATCCTTTGATCTGGTGACTCCGCGTTTCACTCGAGGGAGAAGGGCCCTTGGTATTGAAGATTCTCAGTTTCAGCTTTTAGAGTGACAAGGTTTTCCTTTCCTTTCAACTTCAACAAGAGATAGAAGGACTCGTTCGACAAGCACTCCACCTATTCAAGATAGAAGTCCTACGGGTGGTATTCCTTCAGAGCCTGCTAGTCCCAATCTATGAGCTTTGATCCTCACTGGTGTTACAGTTCCTCTCCAAGCCATATTTCCAAGAATGGCGGCACCATTACCATGGGGTCATCGTGTCGGGCCCCTGGCCCTTACTCAGCCTTTGCATGAGTTACCTAGAGGAAACCAGAAGAACTTCCCCAAGTTCAAAGGTGACGGCAAAGTGCATCCTGATGAACACATCGCAACTTTCATTGTTGCCTGTGGAGTTCTGGGAGTCGAACATGAAGACGTCTCCATGAGGCTGTTTTTTGAGACGTTACAAGACAATGCTGCTGATTGGTTCTACCACCTTCCGGCTAACGCTATCACCGACTGGAACACGATGAGAACTCAGTTCGAAAACCATTTCAAGCCGGCAGAAGATGTGCATGCTTTGCTTGCCCAAATTTCTCAGATAAAGAAATATTCACCAGAACCCATGAGAGAGTTTGTGGCCCGATTCAACAGACTGATCAACAAGATTCCTGTAAATACTCACCCTGTTGATCAAATTCAAAAGTGTTTCTTCCTAAATGCTCAAATGCCCAAAGTTAGTTATGCACTAAGAAGGGCTAATCTCGCAACATTGGTCGAGGATCAAACTCTTGTTGTTAGTATCGAGGATGACTTGATCATGTCAGGGAAGTTGAGAAGAGACCCTCCCAAATCTAAGTCTGCTGCCTCTTCCTCTTCCACCCCTGGACTTAATACTGATCCATTAGTTCAGAAACTTGCAAATGATCTTATTGCTATAAAGAAACAATTGGCTCAGCATGCCCCTTATGTAGATGTTCCAAGAAGGAATTTTCAACCCAGAAATCATTTACCTCCTTCTCAAACAAGACTAGCACTTGAAGGACCTCCCGTTAAAGTTCCTGTGAATGCAACTTGTGAGGTTGAAGAACCGGATGATGATGAAGACAATGAAGCTTGCGAGGAGTATGCAGAAGAATTTGATGATGAGGCTGAAGAACTCGAGGGATCTCGAGTTAATTTCTTTACCACCGAGGGTATTGATGATGGAGATGATTATGATGAAGTGGTAGCTGACATGAATAGCGAATCATTTGCTGTCATGACTCGAGAGCAGACACGTCAGAGGGAGAAAGTGACACAGCCTATCAAGAAATCCAAGGAGCAGTCGACAACCATTCCCGTGATTGCAAAGAGAGGATCTCCTATCCCTACTTCGTCTACACCAAAGGTGAGTCCTATCAATCCTGCTACCAAAGTTGCTTCTTCTTTTTCTCCTAAAGTTGATAAGCTTAGAATTCCAAATTATGATGGCCCATCCACTTCTGGGTCTTTTGATATTGTTGATCACCTGAAAAAGACCAAGGTCCAAATCTCAGAAGCTGAGTACTATCAGACCCATCCCAAAGCTTTTTCCAAGATGATTCAATTTGTTAATTCCCATTCCAAGACCACCTCTAAAGGCCTTTTACCTACTCCTCCTTCTGCACCACAGCCCAGTCTGGTAGCTGCTGTCACCTCGCCCGGTGACAAAATTAAACCATTTTATGTAACACTTCTCATAGCTGGCCATAGACTCAGTAATTGTGTCATAGATTCAGGAGCCTCGGACAATGTCATGCCAGCTAAAGTAGCTCATGCTTTAGGCTTAACCCTCACTCGTACTTATGGATCTTGCTACTCTATGGAGAGTAAGGAAGTGCCTCTGGTTGGAAGGATTAAAGATGCACAAGTGGATTTTGCTGCCTTGCCTGAAAAGAAAGTGTTGGCTACCATCTTAGTAGCAGATATCCCTCCTTCATATGGGATGTTGCTAAGTAGGAACTTTCGTAAAGATGTGGGTGGGGAAATTCAAATGGATTGGTCACATGCCCTTGTACCAGTTAATGGACAAATGAAGAAGCTGCTGCCTGAGAAACAATCTGAGTATATTGTGCAGAAGACGGATGATCCTAAAGCACAAATACTCTATGAGGATATGGGTCATGGTAATTACATGATTATGTCCCCTGATGAAATCCCACCCCCCAAAGTGTCTCCTAGAGATCCTAACGGGGTTTGGATTTTAGAATTTGATGGAAGTTGTTCCTCAGCTGGTTCTGGAGCTGGTGTCCTGCTAGTGTCACCTGAAGGAAGCCTACACCCCTTTTCATTCAAGTTACAGTTCGAGAATACTAATAACACAGCAGAGTATGAGGCTCTCATTCTCAGACTGCAAGTGGCCAAAGAACAAGGGGTGAAGAACCTCCTGGCTCGTGGTGATGCAGAGCTGATTGTAAAGCAAGTCAGAAACCTCTTTCAGGTAAAAAATGGGAGGCTGAAGCATTACCGGAATCAGGTTTGGGATTCCATTGAATTCCTTAATGCTTTCTCTATTGAAGCAATACCTAGGGAAAAGAACAGCAGGGCTGATTCACTAGATGTCTCAGGGTCACTGCTGATTCCTCATCCTGATTTCTCTCAGGACAAATTCACCATTGAAATGGTCCATCGGCCTAGTGTACCTAACAACACCAATAACTAGCAGGTTTTCAATAATGATCAGCATTTGCTTTCCTTCCTGGAACTCAAAGGTAATTTTGAACAACTATATTTTGAGGGAAGTGACAACCTACCTCGTGAAAGTGTGTCCTTTGGCCAAGCTGTCACCCAAGGAGAAGAAACAGATCAGGAAGGATGCATTAAACTCAAAGGAAACAAGATTCCTAAAGGCTTGGTGAGTTTGGAGGAGTTATTTGATAAACATGACAGGTATGTGAAATCTAGAGCTTCTTCTGGGCCTCAGCAATCAGCTAAGTATGATAAGATTGATATTGGGAGTTCTTCTGACCCCAAGCTCATGAATATCAGAAAATGTTGCACAGCAGATGAGAGGAGAAAAGCAATTGATCTTCTAAGGAGGTATAAGGATGTTCTTGCTTACTCTTATGAGGATCTAAAAGCCTTCAAGCCAAAAGATATGCAGCACTCTATTCCTCTTAAGCCTGGAAATAAGCCTTTCAAGCAGAAACAGAGGCAGTACAACCCCAAAATAGCTGACACCATCTTTCAGGAGATTCAGAAATTGTTGAAGGCTAAAATCATCTTTCCCATTCACCATTCAACATGGATTACAAATATTGTGCATGTTAGGAAGAAGAATGGTGAGATCTGCATCTGTGTTGATTTCAGGAACCTGAATCAGGCTTCTCTGAAAGATAATTACCCTTTGCCTATGATGGATCAGATTTTGCAAGCAGTAACAGGATCTGAAATGTTATCTATGCTTGATGGATTTTCTGGATATAATCAGGTAGAGGTTGATACTGCAGATCAACACAAGACAGCCTTCACTACTCCTTGGGGCACCTTTGCTTACAAGAGGATGCCTTTTGGGCTCATTAACGCTGGTGCCACTTTTCAGAGAGCCATGGATCTGGCTTTTGGAAGCTTGAAAGGGAAGTGTATTGTCATATATCTTGATGACCTGACAGTGTTTTCCAAGACAAGAGCGGATCATTTTGATCACCTGGAGACAGTTCTGCTAAGATGCAGAGAGCATGGAATCTCTCTGAACCCTAAAAAATCTGTCTTTTGTGTCACTGAGGGAAAGTTATTAGGGCACATCGTTTCCAAGGATGGGATTAAGATTGATCCTGAACGAGTTCAAGCCATCTAGCAAATTCCTCTCCCAACCAGTAAAAAGGGCGTGCACTCCTTCTTCGGTAAGATCAATTTATTGAGAAGATTCATCCCTGATTTTACATAATTAACTTTGAATATTTCTCAGATGATGAAAGGGAAGCAAACATTTGGTTGGTCTTCTGAAGGAAAGGAATCCTTTGAGGGTATCAAGAGAGCTATCGCTAAAACTCCTGTTTTAGCCTGTCCTGATTTCAGCAAAGATTTCATCATCTATTGCTATGCTACAGATAATACCTTGGCTGCTGTGTTAACTCAAGAAGACTCTAATGAGCATGAGCTACCAATCACATTCATGAGCTATATTCTGAAAGATCATGAGTTGAAATATACTATGATGGAGAAACATGCTTTTGCGGTGGTTAAAGCTGTGAAGTAGTTTCGTTTTTATATCCTCAACTCTCACTCCATGGTGCTGGTTCCAGATACAACTGTTAAGTCGATTCTCACACAACAAGAATTTGGATCCAAGAGAGGGAATTGGGTTGCTAAGGTCCAAGAGTACGACATTGATATCAAACCGACCAAGCTGGTTCGTGGAAAAGGTCTTTGTGAGCTCATTGCTGAAGGAGCTAAACATGAGTTGCTGGAGGAGAAAGCTGACATTCCTACTGTTCTATTCCTTAGCTCAGTCGATGAATGGTATGCTGACATCGCCCATTTTCTCACCTATGGGGAATGCCCCTCTCATTTAACTGCTAAGGAAAAGAGGACTGTTAAATTGAGGTCAGCGCAATATGTATTATGGGAAAATGCTTTGTTCAAGCGTGGCTTAGATGGGAGATTTTTGAAGTGTGTGGACAAGGAACAGCAGAGAAAATTGCTCTCAGCTTTTCATGATCAGGGATGTGGAGGGCACTATTCATCAATGGTCACTGCTCACAAGATACTCCATGGAGGATACTACTGGCCTTCCTTGTTCAGAGATGCATCCAAGTGGGTGGATAAATGTGAGGCTTGTCAGACTTTTGTGGGAAGACCTAAATTGGCTTCTTTACCTCTCAAGCCAGTTGTGATTGAGGAACCATTTCAACACTGGGGTTTAGACTTCATTGGTACACTTAATCCTACTTCTAGTGCTGGTCACACTCATGTGCTAACTGCCACTGACTACTTCACCAAATGGGTGGAAGCTATTCCAGTCAAGAGCACTACTTCTGAAGTGGTATGCAGCTTCATCAAAGAGAACATCTTGGTAAGGTATGGTGTACCTAACAAGATTGTAACAGAAAATGCCTCAAATTTCTCTTCAGCTGAGATAATGGACTTCTACTATGGGTATGGTATTTCTTTAGCTCACTCTTCAGATTACTACCCTCAGGGAAATGGGCAAGCAGAATCCACTAACAAAAATCTGGTGACTATCATAAGGAAGTTGTTCAATGAGTCTCAACGAAACTGGCACAAAAAGCTCTATGATGCTCTTTGGGCAGACAGGATTACACCAAAGAGAGCTATTGGAATGTCCCCTTTTCAAGTGGTATATGGAGTAGAAGCTCAATTGCCAGTGACAGTGGAACTGCCGGCCTTGCATCTAATGAAGGCCATTGAGGATACTAGTTTCAGAGATTCCCTGGACAAGAGAATTATGTACCTGCACAAGCTAAATGAAGACAGATTAGTGGTTGTTGATAGGATATCTGTTCACCAGCAGAAGGTAAAGGTCCTGTTTGACAAGAAAGCTAGGTTCAGAGATTTCCAAGTTGGAGACACCGTGCTGTTATGGGACAAAAGACATGAACCTCGTGGCAGCCATGGAAAGTTCGATTCCCTGTGGCTCGGACCTTTCAAGATCAGACACTTTGCTGGTGAGAATTCCTTTTATCTTAATTACATGGATGGTTCTCCCCTCCCACTTCCTTATAGTGGGCAGTATCTCAAGTTGTTCAAGTCCTAGGTGACTAGGGAGTCCTTTGTATATTTTGTACAGTGTTTTTGCTTCTCTAATTTTGGTGTGTTTTCCTTCTGTTGTTTTGGTGTGTTGCCCTCTGTATTGGTCTGTTTTTGACTCCATTGCCCAATGGATAAGGCACTGGTCTACTTCCACTGAGTTTGTCCAAGTTCTTGCCTTACCTCATTCCTTGAATTATGCTAAGTCATCCCCAGAAGGAGCCAGCTGTTGTCCACTCAAAATTCCCCGCTCTGGTGCAAGTAAAAAATTTCAAAATTTTGAGATTAAGTGTCTTTTCTGTCGAGCTGGTGGTGTGAAAAAGTCCGTGAAATTGAGAAAATCTATGTTTTGGGTCATTTTGTAAGTATTTCGGGCCTGTCGGAACTTTTTGTCCCAACTATCCCAAGTTCAAGTGGGTCTTCTGTTCTCCGATCGGCCGAAATCCCCGAAGTTATCCCATTTTCGGGCCCGTCGGAATTTTTTGTCCCAAGTGTCCCAAAACTCAAAGTGCACTCTATTCCCCGATCGGCCGATTCACCTGAACCACATCCTTCGCGCAATTTTGTCCCAAGTGTCCCAAATAGAATTGTGCAAGTTGTTCCATTTTCGGCCGATTCGCCCGAATCGCGTCCTTCGCGCAATTTTGTCCCAACTGTCCCGAGTTCCAAATTGCTCTCTGTTCCCCGATCGGCCGAAACACCTGAACCGCGTACTTCGGAACTTTTTGTCCCAAGTGTCCCAAACTTTCCGTGCGAGCTGTTCCATTTTCGCTCGAACCGAATGAGTCACGTACTTCAGAGCTCTTTGTCCCAAATCAAAAAGTGCAAGTCGTTCCATTCTCGGCCGATTCTCCTGAACAGTGTACTTCGCGCGTTTTCGTCCCAAATGTCCCAAAATGCATTTTCTCCCTGTTTTCAAAGATATTCATTGTCATCTTCAAGATGAAAATTCTGGTGTGTCCCTCGTGGCAAAGACATAGCTGAGACGTGGAAGAAATTCAAGCAGCGGTTTCTGAAGTTGATGGGTCCCTCTCAGTGACCGGCCACCTGTCTTCTTCCCCATACGTTTCTCTTCTTCCCTTTCTTTTTCAGTTTTCTTTGTAATAGGTTGAGGTACTGCGATTTGGTGGTCCTTAACTATTCTTTAGTTAAAAGAAACGGTTACGAAGAGTAACTGAATTGTAAGCTATATAATGGCATTCTTTTCGCCATTTTAGCAGGAGGAAGAACTTGGCATATTTTCTGGAAGTGTAAATAGATCAGAGAGAAATAAAAACAAAAGGGCTTTCTATTCATTGTCTATCTAATCTTTGTTATCTCTGTGTTTTCATTTAATTTCGTGAAGATCATTTGTTTCTAGTTCGTTAGTCTCACTGATTGCATATTTTCAAATATTGTGAGTATAGTGATCTTGTACAACCAAGAAGGAACTTTGTGTCCTTGATTAATGAATCTGAAGAAGGTTATTTACAGAACTTTGTGTCTGATAATCTCATCTTGTTCATCCAATGCAAATGATCTTGTTTTAAATTCGCTGCAACTTCACATACATAAAGGATTATTCTGCTATCTATAATTCTACATGTTGCTCTTCTGCTCACCCTCGCATTCCCTTTCCTCAGTCCTTTTGTAACTGATGATCCTTGTGGAAAACACTTTCGTAATATCTAATTTAAACCATAAAATCATGTTTTATATATTTGTAAATAAGTTCGCTTCTGAATAAGGGAACCTCTCCCATTAAAGAGGAGGGACTTCTTGTCCCCTGACTGTTGCTCTTCTTAAAAGTCCTATTTGACGACCAACAGCACTGTCATTTTTCACTGTCAAAATCCTTGCATTTGCCTCATCAAAGAGGCAGAAACCTGTTACAATCATGAAGAAGGTATGATACTTGCAAAAATCACTTGTTGAAGGTGAAAGAAGAAGCTTTCTATCCAAAAAAAATGTTCAACCCTTTGAAAAATGAGCCAAATCTAGCTTTTACAGTGCAAGGGACGAGCCCAGGAGAGAGAAAACATGTAAAAAACATGGAAGCCATTCCCCATTGAATGAAGATGCATTAAAACAACATGGGCATCCTTACAGACCCATGCCCTGACATTTTTGGCCATGCTGAAGAAGAATGCGACCCATTTTGCATTAAAACTAGTTGTTGAAACGTCATTTCTAGCCATTACCACGTGCCAAAAGTGTTTTTTGATTTTCTCTCTCTAATCTCCACCAAAATGCAAAATTGACCCCAGAATCTTGTAGATAATTTCACCAGCTTTCCATTGATATAAAGAACGTAAAAAACCAAACTCTGGATCGAAAGATATGGTGATTTGAAGTTTTAGGGAAAAACAGGGCCAAATCGGGTCACTTTGATATTTTTGGCCTAGACACGTGGCGAGTTCTGATTGGCTGCAGGCCTTCTAGGGGAAATTTTCCCACCGAGCCATAACTTGAAAAATATGAGGAGTTAGGAGGAAAACTTTACTTTCTGGAAAGCTGAGAGAGAGCTCTATCCAATGGTGCCATTTTTAGAAAGATTTGAGTGCCTAAAAATCAAAAATGGAGACTGAGGCACAAGAGAGGTAAGAACACAAGGTGTTAGCCACAAAAATGAGCAAGGGCACATTTTGGATAACAATACCATAAGGTTGTTGATTCATTAAATATTTGATAAATATATTGTGTCTCAAATGAGTTATGAGGTTGGTTACAAGAACTTATATACTATGATAGAAATTGTAAAATGAAATCTTGATTTATGTATCACCTGCAGGACATATGGCGATTCAAGTGAGTTGATAGGTGTGTTTAATGCTCCAAGGGAATCAATTTTTCTCTTAAAAGTGGATAAACATGAAAAATAAGGTCTAATATACCATGAATTATGAATTTTTGAAGAAATTTTGCAAATTCTAATGCATATCATCATTTATGATGTCATTAAGGGTTTTAAGAGGTATGCTAAGCAAATGAGGCAATGTACTCAATTGGAGGGTCAAGACTTGAAGACTTGTGTAGTTGATGGTTGATTCAATGGGAGGTTGAGGTGTGCTCATAGTATGGTACAGTCTTGTATTCATGAGCCTCTTATAACGTGTTGATGACTTGGTATGAAGAAGTGTCAAAAGAAGTTATGTTTAAAACCATATTGGAGATTAAAGAGTTGTTGTTTCAAGGATCATGAAGGTAAGTCATTTGGTGGCAAAGGTATGAGCTTATTAAAAGTCTATTGAATGGTGTCATAAACACCTAAATCTATCTACGCATTTTTAACACAAAATTATACTTTTTATCTATCATTTTTTTATAATTAGTGTCTTTCTCACTAATTAGCTAATACTCCCCTCCATCTCGATCAATTAACTACACTTCATTAATTAACTAATCTCCCCTTCATTATAGATACAAATTAGCATTACTTTTTTAGTTAAGATCTTATTATAATTAATTAATTAATTATCCAAAATTGATTAATTAATCTTCTAAACAAGGATTTACCCTCCTATTGGGTCATTCCCCCTCTCAAATCATTCATATTCCATCAAATTCTCTCCAATTGGATTTTACAAGCCTAACTTAGTCTATTAATCAATCTAATTGATTAATTCAAATCACACCCAACTCACTTAAGTTGGAAATTCTAATTAACTTTCCCTAATCATACTTAACCATTCCTAATTATTTAGCACTTGCTAATCCATAAATTTCTTTTATCCCACATTCATGAGGATGATAGTTTCTCCCATTTGGAAAACTATATAAAGAACCCTACCCCCTTCCTTCTAAGGTTACACCTTTACATGTATGCATAAGATAAGAGATTTCTTAACTAAAAGGCTTAATGATCTAGCAAAAACACTCTCCCATTTCTACTTGGCAAGAGTAGTAAGAGGATAACCAAAAATAGAAATTAAGCCATATTGGTGAGACCTCTTCCTCTTCCTTGGAGAATTCCTTTTATATCGCGTGTGGATATGTATGGCTCACTAAAGGAGGTGTCTACAATCCAAATCCCATCAAAAACATCAAAGGATGGCTTAGCATTTCATGTTTTTAATGTTAGATGCATTAGATTAGCTTCTCCTTTTAATGGCTTTATCTTGATGTTAATGATTAATTAGCTTAGTTATTAGATCTACTTGGTGTTAGGTCTTATTAATTAATCTAGCTTCTTTATCATGCATACATATGGCATGCCCAATGGGACACCCCTTTGTCTCACATTCACTTATTTATATTAATTTTTCTTTTTGCACACTAACCCTCTCTTTTTGCATATTTTTAATTAACTATTTTTTCTTAACCTTTGGTGTTGAGTTTACATGTGTTATTTTCTTATTACATGTAGAAAGGACGTGAGGTGCTACCAAATTTGGAGCTTAACCTTACAAATATCAACTTTTTAAGATTTTTTGCAAAAACATCTATTTTTGTGAAGGGACATAGACTTCACATGTTAACGTGTGCACTTCCCTACATCTATGTTAATTTATCTATGTTTTCATTGTTGTGTCTCTATCTGTGTAAAATTTCATGTGCTGTCAATAGCCAAGTCTACATTTGCGTTGGTATTTACACACTAGCATTTGTAGCTCTATGCTAGCGTTCTCTGGAATCGCACTAACATTTTGTGTGTTTTTGCCTTTTCTATTGTTTTTTACACAAAGGCTTCACGTGTTACTTAGCATTTTTTTATTTTCTAGTGTTATCCTTTCATGCGCTATTGTTTTCACATGCTAGCATCACCTTTTCATGCACTACATTTTCTGTCAATTTCTCAAATTTTCCTACTTGTATTTGCATTACTTTTATTCACGCTCTTACATCTGTATTTTTCCATTTCTAACATCATTAATTCATATGCTAGTTTTTCTACTTCAAACTATCGTAATCTGGTTTTTTGGCTCAAATTTTGAAGTTTACAAAATCTAGTTTTTAGATTCTCTTGTTGTTTTGTAGGTTTTCTAACTTCTAAAATTTAGTTTTTAAGTAAAAAATCATTTTTGGGATTAAAACACTTAGATTTTTTTAATTACATTTTCTCTTCTACTTATTAAGTAGGGTCAAAACATCATGTATGCTCTTCTCTTATGCTTTTAATCGACATTGAGAATCAAAAATGATTTTTTTTCCTCATTCTAACATTTTGTTTACATGGATTTAAAAAACTTGTCATTTAAAAATAAAATTTTGAAATCATTTACTTGTTTGTTAGTTACATTTTTCCATTTTCTAACTTAGTTGGATTTCATGTTGTGTATGCTCTTCTCTTGTTCTTTAGAGTGATCTTGAGAATCAAAAGAAACCACGGTACTCTTTTTTACATGGAAAAACTACTAACCACTTGATGTAGGACCAAATCACTTATCAAAGATCAAAACATTGAAATAAAACTAACTACATTGTGTACAAGTTGTTGATGGCATGCAAAACCACATTAAGATCAAGATAAAAAAACACACCATTCATTCACACTTTATTTATAGGTGTGACTGAGAAGGATAAGGCCCAATCACTTTAACTATGGGAAGTATCTTGGCATAATCCATAAAACTCATTGTGAGGATTACCACAGGAACCCCAAAGTAGTCAACACCTTGAGGGAACTGGTTGACAAAACAAGAAGTGCCCCACTACCTACTTAACTAGAAATTCCTGTGAGGAGTGCTAAATGTTGTCTGTATGAGGCCTCTTTCATTAATTTGATTGTGGGGTAATGGTCCTTTGTCTAGGATTTATTATAGAAAAGCATACCTCTCTTAGAAAAGTTATTAGTGAATGTTGAGAACAAAATCCTAGGGAGCCATTTGGCATTGGGGCCAACTTAATCATATCCATATTCATGTTTCAAAGAGATATTACAAAGAAATACTTTCTTGGAATCATAACCTTGTTTTTCAAACAAGGAAAGAGTCCATTGAAGTTGTGCCTCATATATATTTCATCACGAATCGTACTTAGCCAAACTTCCTCAAAGTTAAAACCTTGTTGTTTCGAACAAGGTGAAACTCTGCAAAGTTACGCCAAGTAATTTTCATCACCACTCATACATTCCCTTATTGTTATTTTGACATTATTTGGTCAAAAGAGAACACCTCAAAGTGCTTCCAAAAAATTTTCCACCACTTTTTCACCCACTTAAATCAGTTTTCTTTAAAGACTTGATTTAAGTGTTGAAAGTGTGTTGGTATGTATTCATATTTTTTGTGGTAGTCTTAAACCAATATTGGGAAATTTTCACCCCTAGGATAGTTTCCTCTCAGCATTGTTACTCACATTGTACCAATCCCTTTTTGATACTTACATCTTGTTTCTTTGAAACTTGATCTAGGTATTGACATTGTATTGTTATGTTACTCGCATTATATCAACCCCTTTTGGTACTTGGACATTGTTTTCCTAAAAACTTGATTTAAGTCTTAGAAGTGCATTGTTACACTATACCCACATTGGCATTATACCAATTGTTTATATATATTAAACTTTATCTATATTCATTTATTGTATATTGCTCCTTGTAGAATTCTTTTTTACTAAACCTTTCTTTAGTTTACTTGGTAGAGTGTTATAGTGTATTCCACATTGGCATAGATCTCTTTAGATATTCTTGGTTGTCTATCCCATACACTTATATATTATCACTTTAGTACATTACACTTCCTATTTTATCTTGGATTCCTTGTGACATTTACACACATTCAAACATATTTTTTGAATGCTTTGTGATTCATCACACCTCAAACTCAGGAAGTTCATAGGAAGCGTGCTTCTAATTCTCTTAGAAATCCTATGTTTCCCTCTTTTGAGGAGGAACAATATATTGTTTATCATAGTGCTAGTGAGCAGAAAGTACCTCAAAATCCCTTTGTAGACACTACCACTCATATTGATAACTACTTTTTTCATAATAGGGACCAAGTCTTGTTGTGTCTTATAGAGTTAGGGGCTAAATTTCCCTCTTATTTTGATACAGATTTCCTTCCTCACATGATTGGAACAAAAATTATAAATTCTCCTCCACCTCCTAGGAATGATGAGAACATTCCAAATCTGTGAACAGCTTCCACATCTTCTCATGTAGGAGGTCATGATGAAGATGTAAATGTGTCTCCACCTAGAGCTCATAATCATATACCTTTTATTAGAACAAATCCCTTTGATAAAACAGAGGATGAAATTCCCCTACATGAGGAAGAAAATCACAAGCCTCGCAATGAGGATGTTACTATGCAAAGAAAACTAGAATCCCTTAGTAGGAAATATCAAAGTTAACTTCTCATGTCCATAAAGACACAGGATAAAACTCCTAGGATTGAAAAACCTAGAGTCACATATGCTGAAAGCTACACTTGAAAACCATAGTGGTGAAGCCTCCAAATCTAACCACACATACATACCATCCATGCCATCACACGAACAAATTTTTGACCAAGAATGACAATATATGAAATATTCCCTCATCATCTTATAAGAAAAGAACCAAGGGCGTGATAAAAAATATCATTTTGAAGAACTATACTCGTAACCCTTTGATCAAGAAATTTTATGTACACATTTCCCACCAAGATTTGATTTCCCTAAATTTGATAAATATAGGGGCAAAGGTGATCCTCACAACCATGTTAAATACTTCTTCATGGCTTGCCAAGAAGTAGCATATAGTGATAACTACCTCATTTTCTTAATTCCTCAAATTCTTGGAGGACAGGAACTTGAATGGTTTCTCCATCTCCCTCAGGGGTCCATCACTACCTTTTCTAACTTAGTTGAGAAGGTGTTTGCCACTTTTCATTCAACATGGAAATTTATGTCACTATGATTGACCTTTGTAATGAGAAAAAAAGGAACAATGAAAATTTCACTAGTTTCTTACAATGATGGTGAGGGTTAGCTAGTCACTTCCCTTGCTCTATCCTAGAGAAACAACTTGTCAACATTTTTGTACCTAACTTACACCCTGAGATAGCCTTCCACTTGCAAATGCATTGTGTTAGCACATTCAAAGAGGTCATAGAAAAAGGTAGTCAAACTAAAAAATATTTACTCGCTAAAGGGGTTCTGAAACCCTTTTAAAGAGACAATCATAAATCAAAACCTAATGAAAAATCCAAGTTATTTAAAAAAATAAGAATGTCGTAGGAGATGGAATCACTAATTCCAAGCATGTGCAGATGGTTCAAATCACACCACATTTAAAACTCTTAGTGTGCAATCTAAACCCATAGTGAAACATAGGGAATACACTCCACTCACAGGAGTCACTATTAGCTATCCTAACATAATTGGATTTGGCCAACATGGTCATGTTCCCCATCACTACACCCTTTTCTTGAAGATGTCCTAAACCGTCATGGTACAAATACCTTGAATATTGTGCATACCATCATGTTAAAGGACACGCTACAAATATATGTATGAAGTTAAAAAACTTCATTCAAGATCTCCTAGATTGAGGAGACATTAAGCTTAATGCCCAAGAGTCCTCTAAAACTTCTAACAAAAAGTTGGGAATATACAAGGAACCATTCCCCAAGCATAAAAATACAAAAAATAATTTGAATCAAGGTCAATCCTCTCAAGGAAAGAGTGCCAATCACCTTGTTGGTCAAACTTACAATCCCTTTGATTCTCTCATTGGTTATGTCCATCCTATTGACACCCATATCCATACCATCATAATAAAATAATAGGAGTGTGTCATTGCAACATGACGCACTTGTCTTACTATCTCATGACCCCCTCTATCTACTCCTTTAGATGCTCATTACAATCTCTTAGAATAACTTGAGAATACAGCTGCCAATATTTCTATCTTTGACCTTCTCAAGATATCTATTGTTCATAAGTAAATCCTCTATAAATCCCTCCAGGAGTCAAGAGTTCCTTCTAACATTGACACTTCATGCTTCCAAGCCTTGGTTGCACAAATCACTCCATCTTAACACATAATTTTTATCCAAAATGAGATTCCATTGGATAATCAAACACACAATTTTCCCTTATGCATAGAAGACATCATTACTCATAAGAAGATCAAAAGGGTACTTGTGGACAATGGATCTAGTCTTAATATTTACATATTAAAACTTGTAAAATAGTTGGGACATACTATTGATGAGCTAGACCTTGATGTGATCACTATCAAGGCATATGACAATGTAGAGTGACAGTCATCTGGAACCATTACTCTACCTATGGAAGTTGGGCCTATCACACAGATACAAGATTCCATGTCATTGAATTGGATCTTCCTTATAACATTTTCCTCGACCACCCATGGATCCATGCCATGCAGATTGTTCCTTCTACTTTTCATCAATGTATCAAGGTCCATTTTTCAAGGACAAGAACTTACCACTCTTGGTGACCCGTAACCATTTTCTCACTATAAATAATTAGTTGGATATTATCAGGATTCCTATGACTTTCCTTGCACTAAATTGGTTGTTGACTTAAAATTAGAATCCCTCACTTCTTGCATAGACATAATATGCTTCAACCACATGAAGGTGGTACTTCCACTTCTATATCCCCATTTGATTCATGGGAAATGAAAACACTTAATACGATATGTGGATAATATGACCTTCAACAAGCTCTCCTTGTCTAATCTTCCATTATCTCCTAAAACTCGTGGTAGGCTTAACTTCTCTCCACAAAGAGATCAAATTTATGAAACTCTTGATAGATTTACCAATGGTAGTCTCTTAGTTTATGAAAGATTGGGGAATATTTCTACATACCAATCTCCTTATGAAAGGATGGCCTCTTGCTATCAATCCCCTGACTATGTCATCCTTAACAAGATGATGTATGCCATGGGATACCAGGGATAGGGATGCAACATCAATGAACAAGGCCTATGGGAACCTCTTTTGATCACCCAAGAAGATGGAAAGATATGGAATTATATTCAACTTATGGGTCTCACCCTCTACAAAAGTTGACACCACCTCTTTTGAATGTGAGGATAGTTCTTCTAGTTACAATAGTGAAACATATTCCCTTTGTAGTCTTTAAGAAGACCTTGCTTCCACAAACCTATTTTTTGATACGGATATTTTAACCTTATCCCCCTCTATCCCCAAATAAATTTATACATCCATCCCTCATTAATTGGGACCAACAATGACACATACCAATTGATCTTTTTCAGAATGAGGAAGCTATTGGAGAATTCATGGGGATACGTGATGATATTCCTATGGGAGATCATAAGAAAGGTTTCTCTATTGACCTTGATGCCTACACCTACTTCAGCGAGGAAGCTGAATTTTGTGGTCAACAAAGAGAAAAGGAGGTCCAAATACCTTCAATAAAACTCAAGAATAGGAAATCAAAATCCTATAGTGAAAGTCTCTTTGAGAAACTTGCAGATAAGCAGTATGCAGAATCTAAAATGGATAACCTTAATAACCATCACACTGGTGAAAATCATATAGATATACTTATTGAGGAAGATCTCAATCTTCCTCTAGATCCTACCCGTATGAAATATGGTTCTAAATTGCTATTTTAGGAGATTATTGACATCAACCTTGGTATATAGGAAGAACCTAAAATCATTCAAACTTGGGGCTTCACTTTCAACACAGAATAAAACCTTTATTTTTCTCCTTAGAGAATTTTTGGATATATTTGCATGGTCTTATGCAGACATGTTAGGCTTAGATCCTTCTTTAGTAGTGCACAATCTAGTTGTGCATGAATCTGTAAATCCTATCAAACAAAAAATAAAGAAAGATACATCCACACATTTCTCTTTTGGTCAAAGAAGAACTAGAAAATTGTTAGCTGTGGGTTTTATCATACCATCCATAGTACTATTCAAAGTGGATCTCTAACATAGTACCTATTCACCAAAAGCCATAAGGATCAAATTTTGCACATATTTCAGGGATATCAACAAATCATGTCCTAAGGATGACTTTCCTCTTCCAAACATCAAAATGATCATCGATTCAACTACTGGTCATGAAATACTAACCCTCATGGATGGATTATCTAGCTATAATCAAATCAATATTGTAGAAGAGGACCAACAAAAACTGACTTTCACTACCCCTTGGGGTACATTTTATTTATCAAGTCATGTCTTTTGGCCTCAAGAATGTAGGTGCAACATATCAACGGGCTATTACTGTCATCTTCCATGACATATTACATGATATTATGGAGGATTATGTTGATGATATCCTCAGAAAATCTAAGACTAGAGAAGAACATCCAAATATCCTACATCATATATTTCAACGATTAAGGGATTATAAGGTCATGCTCAATCCAAAGAAGTGTGTATTTTTTGTGATTTTAGGTAAGTTGTTGGGATTCATCATTTCTAGAAGAGGAATTGAAGTGGACCTGGAAAAGGTCACTATTATTACATAAATTCCTCCTCCCAAGAACCTCAAGAAGCTACAGATCTTGGAGGGAAAGATCCAAGTCCACATCACAAATTCATCTCCCAGCTCTTGTAGATAAATGACATTCCTTTACCCATATTCTTAAGAAATATGTTGATTTTCACTAGGGCCCTGATTTCCAACAAGAATTCACCTTACTCAAGAAGTATTTGGCTAACCTCAAATTCTTGTACCACCTACCCTAGGTGAACCCCTTCTGTTATATATTTCAATCAAAAAGAGAGAGCTACTCAATTTTCTATAGGCAAACTCTTAGCTCAATATGATTTAAATCACAAAGAGAGATTCATTCTATATTACCTTAACCACACATTAATCTCACCTATGAGCTCAATTATCTACAAATTGAAAAATCTTTCTTGGCCATTAATTTTTTTTGGACCTTTCAAAAACTTTGCCACTACCTACTGAATAATAAAATGAAGCTAATATCTAAAGTTAACCCACTAAAGTACCTTTTATCTAAATGCTATGTTTACTGGGAGGATGGCCAATTGGATCACCTTACTTAGAAAATTTTATATTGAGTATGTCAATCAAAAAGTAGTTAAAGGAAAAGTTCTTGTTGATCAACTAGCCAAATATCCTCTACCTGGAACATAAACCACTGAGTCTAGATCTTCCAGATGCTTCTATTTTATATATTGAATAATATTCCACCTGACAGATATACTTTGATGGGTCCTTTACATTTAATGGCTTAGGGGCATGTATTGTTCTTATCACCCCCACATGTGATCTCATTCCTCAAGCTTTTCAGAACTTGGTTTCCCATGTACCAAAAATATATGGTGAGTATGAATCTCTCATTGCATGATTGAAAGTTTACTATAAGATGGAATATCAAACAAGTTAAGGTTATAGGTGACTCCCAACTTGATCATCAAACAAGTTAATGATGATTAAAAGGTTGAGGATGAGAATATCATTCCATATAAATGAATGGTAGACACTCTAAAGGAATACTTTGTTCAAATCACCTTTCAATAGGTCCCAAGAGCACAAAACCATTCAACATATGCCATGGATAACATTGGATCTTTGTTATTATTATCTCTGGATACTAGGGACTTTTAGTTCCTTATTGATCATTTAATAGTACTAGCCTATGACATTCTTGACTCATGTTTGGTATGTGAACTTGTTATTCCTTTTTCCCCTAGTATGTTGACATATTTAATTACTTGTAAGATGGTACCTTCCCTCCCGACATCTCCCATTCCCAAAAATGAACCCTTATCCAACGAATATCCTTTTATACCCTACTTGGGGGCACTCTCTATCATCAAGGCTATGATGGGACTCTATTATGTTGTCTAAATTTATAAAGATTTTGTCCAAGAAATCAAAGAGGTGCACGAAGGAATCTACAGTGCTCACACTAGTGGCATGGTCCTCACAAAGAAGCTTTTGTGTGTCAGATACTATTGGCCTACGATGGAGACAAATTGTTGTCAATATGTAAAGAAATGTCTACTATGTCAA
Organism: Taxus chinensis; assembly: GCA_019776745.2. Classification (NCBI taxonomy): domain Eukaryota; kingdom Viridiplantae; phylum Streptophyta; class Pinopsida; order Cupressales; family Taxaceae; genus Taxus; species Taxus chinensis. Next base: position 330,952,534 of record CM034152.1, on the reverse strand, counting down.
AAACATGGTAATATCATACATGCTCCATCACAATATTTGCAACCTATTACTACACCATGTGGCCATTTTCAAAATGGGGACTTGATCTCATAGTGAATCTCACACCAACTTCCTCTGATGGCCATAAAAATATTATCACTTCCACTAAATACTTTACCAAATGGGTGGAGGTTTTTCCTCTCACATATGTTACTGGTGTTTAGATATCCAAGTTCATCATGAACCATATCATTTTCCATTATGGCATCCCTTCTACCATTATATCTGACAATGGAAAATCATTCAAAAACAAACAAGTGAAGGCATTGTGCCAATGCTTTAAAATCTTCCAGAAATGGTCTACCCCCTATTACCCTCAAGGTAATGGACAAGATGAGGCCTCTAATAAAACTCTTATTTGGATCATGGAGAAAATGGTTGGTAAAACTGTCATAATTGGCATCTTCAAATCCATCCATCCCTCTGGGCATACAGAACCTCTATCCACACACCTATAGGTGAAACCCCATATTCCCTTTTATTTAGCAATTGAATCCATTATACCCCTTGAGATCAAGCTTCCCTCTTTGTTGGATATCCTTGTGAGATTATCTGGATAATGGTGAGGATTATAGAGTAGCTAGGCTAGTAGAGCTAGAACTACTTGATGAAAGGTGCCTCCATGCACTAGATCATCTCAAAGTGTATCAGAATCGAGTTCAAAAAATCTACAACAAGCTTATCATCCCTCATGAATTTGAGGTGGGAAACCTTGTTCTTAAGGAGAATTAGTTCAATACCACTAAGGAATGTGAAAATAAAGGTAAGTTTGAACTAATTGGTTAGGGCCATACATTGTGGTGGCTAAATTTGGTTCTAGTGCTTATAAGATTTCCTATCCTAATGGTGATGAACTTTTGGGAACCTATGAATGACCATGCATCTCAAGTGCTTCTATGCCTAAGCATGAAGACCTATCGGATAAAAAAAAAAAAAATAAATAAAGAGAAATAAATTCATCCAACTGTGAAAACCACACAATTGTGGCACTTTGGACAAGTCCTTTGGTGAAACCAAATCCTGACACCACAAGAGGATTTTTTGTTCACAAGAACCTCATCTTTGGGACATGATCACTTATTTCTATCTTCCTCATTTATCATTTGTGTGTTCTACTGTTGAACCTATCCTTCTTGGCCTTGATCTGGCTAGTCCTCTTCTTGTATATATGCACAAGATTCTCCCTTGTATAGTCTCACCTATCATTGGGGACATCTTGGTGCTCAAGTTCTTTCCTATACATAGTTTTAGAAAACCTTCAAAAATCCAAAAAAAAACACAAAACCCTTGAAAATCCTAAACATTCAAAAATCAAAAAATCCAAAAATAGTGAAAAACTCAAAAACACTAAACATTGGAAACTATACTACAAAACATCTTACTTCAGTGCTTGCTTGTTTTAGCACATGATATCTGGATCATCTTGATCTTCCTTCATTAACAAAGTTGGTTTTCTTATCATGACTATCTTCCCTTGCATATATCATTTCTTGGGGCACTTTCATAGTGCACGTTGTTTTTCATAGGACTTTTTTGTCCTCTGTATACTCCCTTGCATGTATCCTTGCTTGGGGAATCATTTTCAACCCATGTTGTATAACTTGAACATTTGGGAACTGAAACTAGATAACAAAACATTGGTACAAATTTCTTGCGCATTTCTTGTTTAAGTTTATTTGTATCTTGCTTGTTTATTTTCTTTATTGCTTGTTTACTTTCTCATACTACATTGCTTTATGTATATTTATTTGACTTAGTTCCTTTAGCATGGAACAAAAAACTCAGTATTATGGATTTTCATGTCATTTTACCTTTTGTTTTGTACTTATATCAAATAAAAAAACACTTCTGAGCCAAGATGGTACTTCATCTACATTGTGATAATCCCATTCTCCACTTGTCTTATCTTCACTTTCTTTCAAACAATCTGGGGTAATAGGGATCATTTTCATCCCCCTACCCTCCCTTGTTTCTTCCACATGAAGAATCCCAAGATTTCTTTCTAATCAATTTATTTGAACAATGGCTAACCAGGCCCAGTTCAATCCATTCACGTGGAAGTGTCTTATTCTTCTTGATGTATGATCATTTCCTTCTTCTTTTTAAGCATCCATCGACCTCTTCTATCACCCCATCGACACTCGAGGGGGCATCCTCCATCCTACTAATTTTTCTTCTACCCTTACAAAATTTAATTGTCTATAATTGTCTACTATCTTTGAAGTGGCATTGCTTGTGCTACACCACATCAAAGAGGGGAAAATGTAGACACCTAAATCTAGCTACATAGTTTTAACACTAAAATTTCACTTCTTACTCTATTATTATATTCATTTTGTTATAATTAGTGTCTTTCTCGCTAATTAGATAACACTCCCACTCCATCTCATCAATTAATGACACTTTGTTAATTAACTACTCTCCCCATTCATTCTAGATGCAAATTAACATTACGTTGTTAGTTATAATCATATTCTAATTAATTAATTAATTATCCAAAATTGATTAAATAATCCTCTAAATGATATTTTACCCTCCTATTGGGTCATTCCCCCTCTCAGATCATTAAGATTCCATCAAATTCTCTCCAATTAGCTTTTACAAGCCTAATTTGGTCTATTAATCAATCTAATTGATTAATTTAAATCACACCCAACTCACTTAAGTTGGAAATTCTAATTAACTTTCCCTAATCATACTTAACCATTCATAAGTCTATTTAGCACTTGTTAATCCATAAAGTTCTTTTATCCCACATTCATGAGGATGATAGTTTCTCCCGTTTGGAAAACTATATAAATAACCTACCCCCCTCCTTTCTAAGGTTACACCTTTACACTCCATTTCCTTGGTAAGGCATTAGTATAAGATAAGAGAATTTACCCATTGAAAATCTCATTGATCTAGGAAACCCACTTTTCCATTTTCTACTTGGTAAGAGTAGTAATAGGAAAACAAAAAATGGCAACTAAGCCATATTGGTGAGACCTCCTCCTCTTTCTTAGAGAACTCCTTTTAGATCGCATGTGGTTATGTACAGATCGCTAAAGGAGGTGTCTATAATCCAAAGCCCATCAAAAACATCAAAGGGTGGCTTAGCATTTCATGTTTTTTAATGTTAGATGCATTAGATTAGTTTCTCCTTTGAAAGGATTTATCTTGATGTTAATGATTAATTAGATTATTTATTAGTTATACTTGTGTTAGGTCTTGTTAATTAATTTAGCCTCTTTATCATGCATGCAGGTGTCATCATTCAAATCTATGACTGTGAAGTAGGTCATGGTTTCGTATACATCAAAGAAGGGATTGTACTATGTCATTGATGTGAAATATGTTAAAATCTAGATATGACAGAGTTAAGTTTCTTGTATTTGGTCTAGAATGCTTTGATTGGTCTGAGGCTAGTACTTTCGGTTTTCTATAAGATTTAAAAGTACAATTTTGAGTATTGGAGGTCTATAGACCTATGAACATCAAGTTAAAAGCAATATATTTAAAGATTGAAGTCGTGATTGATGTTTCTACAGTCATGAAAGTCATGTTGAGGTAGTACATGGGTAATAGAGGTACAACAAAAATGTAGATTGTATGACAAAAGGATTTATGCTACAAATTTGTTTGAATGCCCTGAATTTATGTTTCTATGATGGGTAGAATCTCAAAATATATATATCAAAAAAATTATGTGTTAGACAAGGAATGTTTTTGTCTAAATATGAAGTTGAGCTTGTTTAAAAGGTCATTTCCAGTCTGTATCAGGTTCTAGAAAAGGTCTACATGACAGTATACATTGTTGAAAGTAAAGTATTGTGTCACATATGGCATGAAGGCAGAAAATTGTCTATCAATAGTGAAGCAAGGTCATAGTTAAATTAAAATGAGGATATTAATCTCATGGGGGATATTTTTCAGCTCTTAGTAAGTTATGCAATGTCACTTGCATTTAAGTCTGATTTTTCACCTCAAAAGGTCAAGTGGAAGTCTTGGTTAAGAAATCTTGAATTAGTAAGAAGGTATTGATTACAAAACTCTATCAAGTTAGCAGTATGAGAAGAAGCCTTTGATTGAGGGGGAGCTTTGAATTTTATGTTTTGTGACTATTTCATAATTCATTTAGCCTTAACATAGGAGAATATTGCCTTAAATGATATATCAAATACCCATATATTCTTTGAGAATTGTATAAGGTCAAAATTGGGTTTGTAGGTTAAAGACCTATATGTTGGGATAATCAATCTGAGTATGATGAATTTGATCTTGAAGGAATAAGAATTAATAAAAAATACACAAGTTGTGTGAATTAGAAGAAGGTGGTGGATTCCTTGAAAGTGAACAACATTGAAAAAGGTATGTTTTAAGGTGATACAATTCTTAAGATGGTGTTGCTACTATATAAGAAGCAGGGAAGCAAGTATTGAACTAAATAAGTCATAGTAACATGCAAAGAAGCTTGAAATCACTAAAAAAGTGCTTCATGGTCATTTTTGAAGTACTTGATTATCTTCATGGCTTGTATGAATGGTAAGAATTCAAATTTTTGCATTTCTTGTTAGAAGAGGATGATATGATACCAGGGGGTATTGAGACAGAAATTCATGTGATTTGATTGTCCTTATTTCTTAGAGAAGTTTAACCAAAATAGACTGAAAGCTGGCTGTAGGGAAATTAGTTCTAAATGTGGCTATGTTAAGCTTGGAGGAAATTTTCTTGGTTTCTTACATGACACAAACCTAGAAAGTGATGTTGAGTATGAATGAAGACAAATATAGAGAATATCAATGCAGGGGGAGATTTTTGGATGACCTTATCAGGTTTATGGATCTCATTTGATGTTGTAGAAGACAAGAAAGAAAAAGTATAGTCTTTTGAGTAAGTAAGTTATGTTTGAGCATTGTTTCCATTGTGTCATATTGTGCATTGTAATTTTCATGTCTAGATGTGATTATAGAATTTTTCATATATTTCAAAGGGGGAGAGAAGCATCATAAACATGGAAAATGAGGACAAGTGAGTGTTTTGTCTTATGGTTTCCATCTATGTTTCTAAAGGTGGTTGAAATTAATGAAAAAAGGGGATATTATTGGCCCTTGTGTCTTAGTGTTGTCATTTATATCAAATCCATTGGTGGAAGAGGGTTTCATGGTGTCATATGAGTCTCCATAAGGTGTTAGTAAAAATTCAAACATGAATATTGATTGGTAGTGATAGGATTTGATGAGTTGTCATGTTTCCCTGACATGGTTCTGGCTTGCATAATCATTATATGAATCTTCCTTAGTTGGTTGAACATTTTCATAAGTTCAATTATGGTCTATATGGTGTGTTATGGGGGTAAATGATTCTGTATTGAGTCATCATGGTTAGTTCATGGGATGTATGGCTTGAGTCGGGTCATTCTAGGCATATTCATAGTCCTAAAGCATACATACTGATATGGATGTATGAGTTTTAGAGTTGTTCAGTATTTTTGAATCATGGTAGTAGAATGGTAATAGTTTACATGACATGTATGATGAGTTTTGGGTCATTTATCAAAGGTTTTGTGGTGTTTCATGGTCCTTGGGAAGTAAGAATGCGAAGACAAACTAGGTAGACACAAGTAAGTCACTATGGTTGGAAAGTTACTAGAATATTTGAGCTAGATTGTGAGTATGAATAGTTAGAGGATTTTTTCATGATGCTTCATGACGAGTTTCAGGTCAAGGTGAAGAATATTTTGTGAGATACATCATTTTTTGTAAAACCAGGTTTTCAAGAGTGTGCTTTTGTGTTAAATGTTGGTATTCTAATGATTTTTTTTAATTGTGTGTCTTATGTGGGTCCTAGATCTTTTGGGGGATATTTTTCCACTGATCTAAGAATATTTTCCAAAAATAATGAGGTGGTTTTATCGTCATGTTTTTATGAACAATTGTTAAGAAGATAAAGTGATTTGAAACCCTATTTAAACCCTAACTCAAAGAGAATTGGAGGAAATTGATAGTACTAAGCCTATTTTGATTCCTATTACTAGTCTTATTATTTTATATTGTAAGGGAATCATCCATATTTCCATAAAGGTATTGTAGAGCATGTGACAGTTTGTAGACCCCACTCAAATAGGTAAGGTTCTGAAGATGTTCAGTTTGTGGAAGAAAATTCCATTGAAGATATTATATAAATTGACACTGGTTAGATATTTGGAGTTTTAATTGATTTCCATGATGGTTTAAATTCATTGTTGAGGTCCTAGAGGGAAAAGTGTTCCCTATTTATGAAGATTAGCTTTTAGGCTTGTAAAGGATAGTTTTGAGCAGTTGCAGAGATTGACTTGGTTGAAGGCCTTTCACTTAAATTTTGAATGAATTGTAAGATTTTTTAGAAATAAGATTCATATACCTTTTAAATGGTTTATGGTTTATCTCTTTGTGAGGTGTTTTGGTAAGTGAACCAACTCAGTTTGTGAAGAACAAGTTTGATTGTTTTAGGATAAGATTGCCTTATCTGATAAGATTGATTTAGAAGTCTCATTTTTTGGATTAGATGATTTTTTTATCTATTTTAGAGTTAAGAAGGATTAATTTTGTCTCTATTTAAGGAATTTATAATTCTTTAAAGTGATATAAATGGTGCAAACCAGTTGTGTTTCCAAAATCGCTTTCTGGACAGTTTAGTTTGGTAAAGAGAAAAGTAAGTGTGGTTTGAAATTATGGATGTTTCATGAGGTATAGAAAGTATATATGTGTTCTATAGGTCACTGTATTTCTAATTAATAGCTACATGTCATATTTGGTGTGCTATGGTGTGATCTTGAGCATGTTAGGTGAAGACCGGTTCCTAGAAGCAACTATTTTGTGAAGGAAATGATCCTTCTTGATAGAGTTATGAAGAATTTTATTGGTGTAAGTTAATGTGAAAGCATGTATGATTTTTTTATTATATATTTTTCATGTTTGAGGCCTTTTGAGGCTTGAAAAATCATGGTGATGAGTTTGGATGTCCTTAAGGAGCTTGGTGATGGGTTTTTGAGCCAATTTTGGCTTGTTTAGTTGTCTTGGTGCATGGCCAACCCACATGGGTCCATATTATGAGTCTTTATAAGTGTGATGATATGATTCTATTGTTTCATTTGTTGATATCCTTTGTCTATACTGACCTATGTTGTGTTTTTGAATTAATAAGCATATAAAAGTGAATGTTTGGTTCATTTTTGAACGAGTTGTGCATGGAGGGAAAAATGCAACCTAGGTGAGGAAGTGAAAGTGGATCAAAGGCATCAAGAGATATCTGAGGATGTGTGTAAAAATATGAATAAGGTTAGAGAGCATATGTGTAATGGTTTGAGATCAAATCAGGTCATGAAATTTCGAGATTCAGCGAGTTAGAAGAATGAGGTTTTGAAGAGAGTTTAAAGGTGTGTGAGCTGAATTAGTGATCTCCATCAGTTGTGGAAGAAAAAATACTTCAGATATATTCATCAAAATGTTTTTTATTTGGTGCATGATCATCTTATTGGGTTATAGCCTCATTTTGGAGTTAGTGCTTCACTAAATTAGGGTCGATGCTCTTGTAGGGTTGGTGATCTACTAAACTAGGGGTTGGTGCTCCTTGTGAAGTTGGTGCTTCACTAAATATCTTTTATTTGTGTAATATAAGCATATTTTCAATGGTTTTTATTTCCCTTGAGTTTTTCCCATTTAAATTTGGTGTTCTTGTGTTCTCTCTTGTTCTTACTCTTGTGTATGGTTGATTTAATACTTGAGTAAACACACATATGGTTAATGTTTCATTGAATTGTTGTATGAATGATAATTAATGATGAATGGAAATGGAATAAATTATTAATGGACTTATTCACCCCCCCTTTCAATCCTTTTAGCTTCCAGTAATTTTAATAAGAATTTGTGCCTAAATCTGCTAAAATTTGTCCTGAATCCACCCATTGGCTTATAGTTGAAGACATGATACTTGGTCTTGGGGATGTTCCTCTGAGAAAATCCCATAACACTGACCCTACCCACTTGGTTCATATACCACTTATTCAAAACCCATTTAATCCTCTTCTTGAGAATCTAGTTTATCAAAATATGGATCACCCTCCTCCATGTCCTCCTTTGAGTGTCCAATTTTTCATACCTATTAACTTTGGGCGCATGCCTGGATACCCTAATGAGGTCCCAAATGAAGTGAGAAATAGACTACCTAAGTTTCAAGGTAACAATGATATTTCTAGATAACAACACCTTAGATCATTTATGAATATCATTGATGATTATGAGATTGAGTATAAGGATGTTTATTTGAAGTTATTTTTGCATACTCTTGAAGAAGATGTTAAATAATGGTTCATTGCATTTCCTCATGGGAGTATTGACTCTTGGGAGGAGATGATGAATGAATTTAGAGTTTAATGTGGTGATAGAATAAATTCTAGGCTTCTTTTGTATGAATTTGAGAATTTCAAAAAGAATCCTAATGAGTGTGTGCAAGACTTCAATACCAAGTTCAATAAGACATTGATGAGACTTCCAACCACTCTTAGGCCAAGTAATGAGTCTTGTTTAATAAAATATTTGTAATTATTTTGATAAGAAAGAAGATTATTAGCTAAGAGATAAGTTTGTTGTTAATCTTAAACAAGATTTTTCCATGGCCATACAAATTGAGAATAATATCAAGGTTGTTGGTAAACATCCTAAAAGAGAAGGGGTCAAGTTGGTGAACCCTGAGAAGAAACAACTTGGTAGACCATATACTTTATAAGAGACAAGGAAGACTCTAGTTAGTGATGTTAAAGAGATATAGTATAAGTTAGCTAGATCAAAAAATGGAATTTCCATGAGCTCTAAGAATTAGAATCAAAACCACCTTCACCTCAAATTAGAGTGAATGATATAGGAAAGAGACCTATGGGTTGGGATGATAGGAAAAATACATTTAGAGACACTGTAGGGGTGTCTATAATAGATAAATCTCTCTTTATTGAGTGGTGTGACAAATGCCTTTTTCCCCATGCTCATTTTGAAAAACTAGCCTTGGTAGCAAATGTTGAAGAGTCTGGATCTGATCAGGACTTTGATGATGCATTGATGTTTGAAGATCTCCTTGACCTTGAAGGTGGAACTACCTCCATAGAATTCTTGTGTGCCAATAATGTGGATGAATTTTGGATAGTTGTGGGTAAGGTATGTTATTCTCCCACTAAATTTTATTATGAAATTAATATGATTAAATATTTTGAGATTCATAATCATGACTTTGAATACTTAAGAACTTTAATGATAAAGAAATATGATGGGGGAGTTACTTTAGTAGAGGTTAGGTAGTTATTGATCAATGAAAAAGTACATCAATAAAAGGAATATAACCTAAGACTAAAGCAACAAGGGACCCCTACCTAAGAAGAAGGTTCTTCTACTAATCCAAAAGGTGGAGATAAAATTAAAGAGACCCCTCAAAAAATTTGAAGATTCTAACATCCGTGCCAAGTTTATTTCTTCTTCTCGGCCTATCAAACAAAATATTTTTTTTTATGCTTCCAAAAATAGGATACCCTTGTTGACTAATGTTCCAAAAGGTTATGGTGGTGCTCATAGAAAACCCCAAACATTTAAAACATGTATTAAAGAACATTGATCCTAATATACCTTTTGTAGTCTCTATTTTGAAAGCATGTATACCCTCTGATAAGGTGTTCACTCTCTCTCTCAATACATCCCTACCTGCTTACAATGTTTATGACATGGCCCAAATCTCAAACTATTTAAAAATCATTATTCCTCTAATATAATTGCTTAGGATCCTTGAGCAGGGGCATCAATCATTTGAGTACTTATGTTTATATGAGAATAGAACTATAAATGAAGTTATTCAACCCCTTTTTATTGAAAATAAAATTAAAGAATATCAGGAAATTATTAAACCTCCCCTAAATTTTAATTTGGTACAACCTTGGTTGAGATCCAATTGGATATTAATCCTTTTTATACAACATGGTTAATTAATGGTTGGATCGTACAAAATCGTATGTTTGATTCTAGTACATCTTGTAATATTATGCCATTAGCAATTATGAATGAACTCAAAATAATAATATCTAATACTTATGGCTTGATGCATAGAAAATATAATATCATGCATATACCCAATCAATAAGAATGTTTCAAACGACTATCTTCACCCTAGCTCTGAATTTGAGATCAAAGCCCAAAATGGCTTATCAAACTATTATACTTGGATCAAATCTTGCATAATCTGTCAATTATTACCATGAATTGCCTTCCCCAAGAACTCCACTTTTGTCTATATCTTGCACACAACCCTTATTTTATTATAAAAACACCTTCAAAATGATTTATAGCCAAGAAACATTAACTTACTCAAACTGCCCTTTGTCCTTCTTCACTAGCCTCTAGTCTAACTCATGCAAATTTGTGCTTCTTAAGCCTCATTGTAGCTCCTCCACTTATATTCCCTGATTAGACACCTCAAAAAATGAACTCGAAACAACCAAAACACAAAAATCCTCTCCTTTTCTCTTTATCTCACTTTTCTCTTTCTTGTTCACAATCTTGGGACAATCTTATTTCATACATAACTTCACGTAACTTTGTCAAATAAAAATTTCCTTAAAAACCCACTTTAAAAATTGTCTATTTATTCTATATTCCAAATTTCAGAATCTAAGTCTTCAAAACACGTTAGTTATGCTCACTTTACCATGAAAGCATTATGTTAAACAGTTTGCATGTATTCTCAGTCCAAGTAGGAAAATACTTCATAACTCACAAAATACTCAACACTAAGGGAAAATATTTTAAAAACATCTACAAAATTTTATCATACTTCTATGGTCCAAATTTTGGGTCGTTTGGAGTCAAAAATAAAAAATTTATGATGACTATCCCGAAACAAATCATCATACTTTCACACACAGTCATGGTTTAGAAATATTTATATCTTTGAACCAAAGCAATACATTCACACACCTGAGTAGCACTTTCCTTTACACACTTCATACATTATGGCTCTTATAAACTTCATTATTGATGACTTAATAAGATATCCCTCTCATATGAGCAAATTGTACAATCCTCATTACCGCATGACCAAAATATAGTACCAATGTCATTACTCTAAAGCACATGCAAGGGGTTTCATCAAGAATTTAGACCATACAATATCATTAAAACATGGTTATCTTCTACACTCCTCCTTTACCATGTGAAATCAACCAAGAAACTCAGTATGTAGCTTTTTAAAGACACGCAGTCATATTCTTAAACCTGAAACAATCATGTTCCCATCAAACAATGTGTTAAATCATAATGCCAACACAATGCAAACTCTAATTCTCAATCATACAATAAAAATATCCTATGTATATGTATTCTTCCATGGATTCCTAACTTAACTCATAATTACACTTGCAAGGACAAGATATAAACACAAAAAAAGAGGCATATATGTATTCAATTGTAAGTTTTCATACAAAAATGCTACATTCTACTTCACTCTATCTTTCTCCTTCCTCCTTCATCCTCCTGCTCTACAACCTTCTCCTCTCTCTCCCCTCAAATTTCCTAATGCATTTACCTTCTTCATGGAATGTAACTTTTTGAGACCCTTGTAATTTTATGTGCCTCCTAGATGCATAACTGCCACCTTTTCACTAATTTAAGCATTTTTTAATGATTCACCTTCACATTAAATCTCATTACATGCCCTATACCCTGATAAGACACTTAAAAACACATTAACAAACACCTAGTACTTCTTGATATTTCTTCATATCTGAATTACACTTTTAGAGGGAAAATCTCCAATTTCAAATTTCAAATCCTCTCACTCTTAATTCTCTTTTTCTCATAACTCCACATACCCGTGAACACTCCCATGACCTCATAGCTATGAAAATTGGTATTTGACGGTATTTTTGATGATGCTCTTGCATCATACTCCCAAGTTGGATAAAATCTTGCATATAGTTTACTTTCTTGCTCATGTATTCATCATGTTTGTGTGTCCTTTGCCTTCTTTCCTTTCTCCCACTATTCTTGCATCCTTTAAGTGCACTTGGGTTCCACATAGTAATCATTTTCCTTGAATTTTCTCTTCGTCCTCTTGATTTCCTTCTTGATTTTCTTCAACTTCATCCTTCCATCACCTGTACCTACACAAATAAACACAAAAACAAATATATATTCTTCCTCATGCTTCTTCATATCATTCATCTCTGTATATCCTTTCATTTCCATATTTTCATTATTTTCTTTTCTTGAAAAGACTGAAAAATTGTCCTTTCTCATCATTTCCTTGCTTGCATGTTTGCTACTTCATGTTTTCCATCATCTCAATTTGCTTTAAATTTTTACCTATACATGCATTATCCTCATTTGCATCTTCATTTACCCAAGAATACATCATTCTCACAGTTTTACCTTCATCCCTTCTTTCCTCATTCACTATACACAACAAATCTTGCAACAAAACATCTACTTAACCTATGAAAAATTAATCAACATGCTCATTACCTCACTCAATATTGCTTATTCCACTCTCTTTTTGCTTTCCAAATGCACCAATAGAGTATTTTTCCACAATTTCTACAATTTCACCTAATGAAATATTAATCTCACTCATCAAATAAGTAAGTTTGGAGTCAATTTGGGTTACCTTTCCTTCCTCAAATGCTTTCATCACTTTTTGTACTTGTTGTTCTACCTCATCTTCACACACATTCACCCCATCTAAACTGGTTTCCTTCTTGGTAACATGAGAAAACAAATCATCAAGCATTTTCATTTCATCATTTAGCTTAAACTCATCCATTTCTCTATCATCTTCATCCTATATGGGCCTATCAAACCTAATGTCATCTTACTTTGGTGTATTTATTAACAAGAAAACTTCAAGAGGAACAAGTTTTGATTCACATACCTTATCATCATATTGATTTTCTATTGCATCTTATTTTTTGTCTTCACTTTCCTCTACTATCTCATACATGTCATCAAGTGACTCTCTTCCTTCAGGGTAGCAGTAGATCACTTCTTCGTCATTGATTTCTTATTCTTCTTCTTGTTCACTTTCCCATTCATACTCTTCTTCTTCATTTTCATATTCTTGCTATTCCATGCTCAATATAATTTTCTTAACCTTGGATACATATTTCTTAAGATCTCCTAGCTCTTTCTTAAATCACATATCAAACTTTCTTGCTTCTTCTTTTCTCTTGGCCTTTTCTCTCTTCTTTTTATCATCTTGACTCTTCTTATTGTGGCTTAACATCCTCACTAACTCTTCCTTTTCCATATCTCTATTTTCTTCTCTTGAACAAGTGTATTTTACCTCTCTCTCCACCACACCTCACCTAGGATTCTAACCTGGTCTCTTGGTGTCTTCTTTCTTTCACTCTTTCACTTCTTCTCTTATTCCTACAAGTTCACATCCACACTTACACTTTCATTGTTAGCCACAAAATAATATTCATTCCATTCTATAATACCAAATGATTCAGATAAAATATAATATCATACCCATACCCAATCAACAAGAAGGTTTCAAATGATTATCTTCACCCTAGCTTTGCATTTGAGGATCAATCAAAGCCCAAAATGGCTTAACAATTATTATACTTGGATCAAATCTTGCATAATCTATCAATTATTACCATGAATGGCCTTCCCCAAACACTCCACTTTTTCTATACCCTGAACACAACCATTATTTTATTCTAACAACACCATTAAAATGATTCATAGCCAAGAAACATTAACTTACTCAAACTGCCCTTTGTCATTCTTCACTAGCCTCTAGTTTAACTCATGTACATTTTTACTTCCTAAGCCTCATTTTAGCTCCTCAAATTATATGCCATAGTTACCCACCTCAAAACATAATTATATTTATCAAAAAATTAACTCATAACAACCAAGAACACAAAACTCCTCTCCTTTTCTCTCTATCTCACTTTTCTCTTTCTTACTCAATATGTTCTTACTAGCCTGAGACAATATTTTGTCATGCATAACTCCATGTACCATTATAAAATCACAATTTACTTCAAAACCCACTTGAAAAATGGTCTCATTATTCTACCTTACAAATTTAAGAACCTAACTCTTTACAACACGTAAGTTATTCTCACTTTAATAGGAAGGCATTATGTCAAACAATTTGCATGCATTCTCAGTCCAAGTAGAAAAATACTTCATAACTCAAAAAATATTGAGCACTAAGGGTAAATATTTAAAACACATATAAAAAAATTTATCATCCTCCTATGGTCCAAATTTTAGGTTTTTTGTAGATAAAGTAAAAAAATTATGATGATTATCCCAAAACAAATCACCATACTTTCTCACAGAGCCACAATTTGAAAATATCTTATATCTTTGAACCAAATCAATACATTCACAAGCCTGAGTAGCACTTTCCTTTCCATGATTCATGCATTATGGATCATAGCAACTTCATTCTTGATGACTTAATAATATCTCCCTCTCATATGAGCTCGTTGTACAATCCCCATTACCACATGCCCAAAACAGAGTACCAATGTCATTACTCTAAAAAATATGCAAGGGGTTTCATCAAGAACTTATACCATACAACCTCATTCAAACATTATTATCCTCTACACTCATCCTTTACCATGTGAAATCAACCAATAAACTTAGTATGAAACTTTTTAAAGACACACAGTCATATTCTTAATCCTGAAATAGTCATGTTTCCATCAAACAAAGTATTAAATCATAATGCCAACACAATGCAAACTCTCATTCCCAATCATACAACAAAAATCTCCTATATATATGTATTCTTCCATGAATTCCCGAATTAACTCATAAGTACACTTTCAAGGACAAGATATACACGCAAAAACATAGGCATATATGTATTCAATTGTAAGTTTTCATACAAAAATGCCCCATTATACTTCACTCCATCTTTCTCCTTCCTCCATCAAGGAATCCTACTCGACACCCTTCTCCTCTCTCTCCCCTAAAATTTCCTATTGCATGTACCTACTTCATGGAATGTAACTACCCTTTTTGTGACCCCTAGGCTTTTGTATGCCTCCTAGATGCATAATTGTCACATTTTCACTAATTTAAGCATTTTTTAATGATTCACCTTCACATTAAATCTCATTACACACCATATACCCTAATAAGACACTTTAAAACACCTTAATAAACACCTAGTACTTATTGATATGCCTTCATATTTGAATTACACTTTTGGAGGGAAAATCTACAATTTGAAATTTCAAATCCTCTCACTCTTAATTCTTTTTTTCTTATAACTCCACATACCCTAGAACACTCACATGACCTCATAGCTAGGAAAATTGGTATTTGAACGTATTTTTTATGATGCTCCTACATCATGGGCTATGTTATACAATGGAATCAAGAAAATTACTAGTAGTTGGATGTGTTAAGGGTATGGTTGTATAATTAGTTGCTTATATTGGTATGTACCTAACCATGGATGTTGTTGTGGTTGATTATCCTACAAAATTTTGAATGTTGTTATCGAAAAAATGGGTTGCTAGTGTGGGGGATAGTGTGCAAATGGATTTATCATATATTACTATTCCTTTAGAAGGAAAATTGGTAAAACTATGCAGAGAAGAGAAGCTAATGCATTTGATGGAATATCCCATGAATACATCTTATGAATTTATTTACATAGATATAGATTTGGGTAATTTTGTTGGAAATGTTGATTTTTCTGACCATTTCCTTGAGATTGACACATATACGGAAGACCCTAATGCTCTTTTCATTATGTTGTTTTATGGATCATGTTCTAGTTTGGGTAATGGGGTTGGTCTCGTGTTGTATTCCCTTAAGAGACGATCCTTCAAATTTTCCTTTAGGCTATGTTTTGGTTGCACTAACAATATTACAGAATATGAGGTACTCGTGTGTCGCATAAGGATCACTTGAAGGCATGGGATTAAGAATTTAATTTTCAAAGGGGGTTCTAAGTTAGTTTGAAATAAATCAAAAAAAAATATGCAACCAAAAGTCAGAGATTGAAGAAATATAGGAATACAACTTAGGACTTAATTCAAATGCTCAATTCTTTTAATATTGTGTATCATGGGAGGATTCAAAATGTAATTGTTGATAAAATAGTATTGCTAGCCTCATAATATGGCAATGATGTTGTAACCCCATATTGTCAATTTGAAGTGGGAAGGCTAGTTAGGCCTTCTATTCCTAACAATATTGAGAATTAGCAAGTTTTTGATGATGACATTCACATCATGAAATTCCTAAATTATGAAGCCAATTTCTCTAATCAGATGATTGATCTAGATCCAATGGTGGAAACTTGTGAAGGAAAATAAACACTATTTGGAAAAGAAATAATTCATTTAAAGACAAACCCAATTCTAAGAGAGTTAGTAAACCTTGAAGCTTCTTTTGATAGTACTGAAAGAGTAATGAATAAATATATCCTTGGGACAAGAGATGTGAGTGAATGTACTTTGGGTACTAAAAAAGATCCCAAGAAAGTTTGGTTGGGTAGAAATTTAAGGGAATATGAAAAATAGACATATATTGTTGCTCAGTCAAAATCTGGAACTTAGCGAAGGAAATACAGAAGGAGAGCAGAGCACATTCAAAAGCGCAGAAGTATTGGGAAGGAATCACGCACATAGAATAGAAACAGGTTCAAGACTTAGTTGTTTTCACAATGATGAGCTATTTTTGGAGATAGCATATGGAGCACACAAACCAGTCAAAGACTTACACGACATGCATTGGCTATTTTTTAAGGATCGGATACAAAGCGCTTTGCATGGATACAAGCTGAGAGTGGATATACTATTGGTAGTTAACTAAAAGTAGTCTATTATTAGCGTACTTACATGTGTGGCTATTTTTGTAATGACACGTAGCTAATAATAGCATGCGACCTATTTTGGGATTAGATAAGCAGTGAAGGGTAAGTTCCCACCCTTATAAATATGAGGTGAACTGTGTAGCATGAGAGAGCTGTAAGAGCTAAATTATTGTGAGGTTATGCTGCCAAATCTGATGCACGCATGAACATATATTACTGTTATTGTAAGGAAGCTTTTGTGTATTACTGAATTTAATATAATGGAGATTATGGACTGAATCAAGGTGTTATCATGGTTATAGTTCAGTGTTGCATGCTTGACTTCATCATGGTTATCTTTTAAGTTATTTTTCTCTAGATCTAGATCTGAACATGCACTATAGAATGATGTATTAGTCATAGATCTAAATGCTCTAAGTCTTCATCATGCTAACATCCTGCAACAGCAATCATAAAGAGGGGCCCAGTACCTTTGCGTGCTTTGGGTGAGCAGTCAGTCTAGGCTGAGTGATGTGCTAGCATGTTTGGGCTTTTGCTGGTGAATTCTAGGTTGCATCATTGGTTCTGTTGCCAGGACCTCTTTTTCAGTTCTTTTCAAGATATTTCATGATGAAGACATCTCGGTTAACCATAACAAGTGTTGAGGAGTGGATATGCAATATGGATGAAGAATATGCACGGAGGTTCAACACTGGATCTAAGTTTAATGCACGAATTTGTATGATAGTTTGTATTAGATCTTCTTTGCTATTTTTCTAGTAGAATTGTATGAGTGGCTAGTTTCTTATGCATCTAAATAGAATTGGAGGTATTACACACTTTTCTAGATGCAGGAAGAATTTTAGGCTTTTTATGACACTGATCTAATTTGGAATCGTGTTGTAGATATGTGTGGTGTTCTGAACAGTTATATCTTGGATTACTCAATTTCCACTTACTTGTGCCCAGAGGTAGCTGAATTCTAGTTTTTACGATATCCAAAGGAACTTACCTACAAGGCATTCCACTGGCGATGAAGATCCTGATGGTAACTTTGAATTTGGAGAGAAAACCGATGGCTAACTAAACCCCACCACACGCGGGGGCAGGGGCAGGTTTGGTGAAAGATGGCAGACCTAGCAGCAGAAAGGTAGAGAAAGGAAAGGTGACTTAGGTATAATGAGGTGTGTGAGAGGGCAGTAGAGAATTAGTGGGAGGTCGTAGAGAAAAATGAAGTTGTGGAGAAAGATAGTTTGGGAAGGAGTTGAAGTTTACACAGAAGACGTAGAACCTGAGCCTTAGGAACTCCCCCTTTAAGAAAGCATGACAGGGAACCCTCCTCGGCCTTGCATAGAAGCACACCAATAGAAATGTCTTGGGCCATGGGCATGCATATGAATCCACCTAGAAACCTTGCCCTTACACTTGGTTTTCCAGCATCTAGTACAACAAACAATCAGAAAGCTAATTCAAGAAGTGGGAGAGCATGAACGAGTCTTATAAGAGGCACAGCAATGACAGCACAAATGGATTTGTTGTTATATGGGAGTACCTTTTCGAGTGTATCATCTACACAGAATTCAGGTGTGCATATTTTTAGACTATCTTCTAGGAATAGTAACACTTCGCAGACTGTTGGGGTGTTATTCAGTGCTACAGTTGGGACACCGGGAAGTACATCTTCTGGTCAGACCCCAGTTACAGGTTTGGGACCAGGATGTATAGGTGGCTCTAGCTCCTATGGATCTGGTGGTTTTAGAGGTAGAGGAAACACAGGAGGTTCTGGATTAGGTGGGCAAGGTCTTCACCAACCCTAGAATATTTACATGGATATGTCTCTTCATCTTCCAAAGTATAGGGGAATAGAATATGTTGTTGAACACATACACATGTGTGAAATATTGTGGCACGTAAAAGGAATCACGGCTTCTGAGAGTAGGGCAAGTTAATTTTCTACTACATTACAATGGCATGCACCCAGCTAGTACAGAAAGTTTGACCCTTATCAGACTTGCGTAGACTATACAGCTTTAAAAGATTCTTTCCTTTAAGAGTTTCACATCCTTGAGTTTGAGCAAAAGATTATATGCACTGGAGGATGTTAAACAAGACACTACTGACAGTGTCAGAGAGTATGATGCTTGCTTCAAAACATTGTTATCTAATCTTTCTTATGATATTCATGCAAGCCACCATGTGCAATGGTTTGTGGGAGGTCTAATTACACCTTTTAGGAGGTCACTATCACATAAAACATACACTGATCTGTGTAAAGCACTTGAAGCATATTTATGCGCTGAGGTAGTTAGAAGTATAGACACTGGGCTGAGCTCATTTTTAGAAGCACAGATCACAGTTATGGCAAAGCAGTTAGAGAAACTATCTGAAAATTCAGCACATGAGACGTGCACAAGGATTTGGTGTACAGATTGTGAAGTGAAAGGTCACACAAAGGATAGTTGTCTCCACAAGTCAGTGTGCTCATTATTGTTGCATTGTGAGATCTGCCATTTAAACCATGATGCTAGCCGCTGCCCACTACTACAACATGAGATAAGGAAGAACGTTTCATGCTACTGTAAAATCTGTAGGTCCCTGACTCATGATACAGAAGACTATCAATTGATTGGTCAAATCTAGGATGCTATAGATATTGGTGTACGATAGACATTAATTTCATATAACTCTAAAGGAAAGAATGAGTGTCAGGATCGGGATAACAATCAAGCGCGCTATGATCAGAATGAAGGGAGTTTTGAAGGTGGTCATAGCAGAGGTTGAGGATACCATGGTGGATTTGGAGAATGAGGCCGTGGTGGTGGAAGAAGTGAGTTCCCAAGTGGAACATGTTATACATGTGGAACTCTTGACCACTACAAGTGTGAATGTCCTCATAATGTTAGATGTTCTTTCTGTGGAAAGAATAATAGTTATGAGGAATGCCCGGACTTGTATGAGCATCTTAGCAAGTAACATAAACAAGAAAAAAATGCGTGGGTATGGTTAGGATACAATGCACTGTGGAAAATTAGTGGATGCCTAAGTTAGAAGCAGAGCCTGAGGCATTGCAAGTAAATATCACGACCCGCAGTGAGGTGGCACGCGCTAGAGACGCATTACAGCAGAAGCCTACGATCACTAAGGAGGAGGTACTACATACACGCTACCCAGATCTTGCCCATCAAAAGGAGGTTTACCAAGAAACTATGGAGGCACTCATGAATCTTCAGGGTGAAATATAGTATTTAAAGGAGCAATCATGGAAGATGGAGCAAAATAAAGTATCAGAGATGGCCCAAATGGGTATAGATGACTTGAGAGAAGTGTGTAAATTAATACGCTAGGAGAATATCATTCCACTGTTGGGGAATTAGTTAAAAGGAAATACTCTGCATGTAAGTACTTAGACTAGATGGTAGATCCTACATGCAAATCTTCCCCCTCATAGACTAGATTATGACAAGGAAATAACTCTAAATGTTGTTGTGGATGGGTGGCTATTGAGTAATATATTGATTGATACAAGTTTGGAAGTCAATGTTCTTACATTAGATGTATGGGTACAAATGGGGAGACCCCCATTGCATCCATCCTCTAAGTATTATTCATGTCTAATTGAAATAAGGCCACTCCCATCAGAGTTTTGAAAGATGCATCTATTACCATACAAGGAGCCAAGTTCACAAGATATTTTGAGGTTTTAGTGCTGGCAGAATCAGATAGCTTCCCAAATCTATTGGGGCACCTTTGGTGCTATGCAAATAATTTTTATCTTCAGTTCAACAACGGTTATATATTTTTTGAAAACAAGGAGGAAAGAGTCATTATCCCCTTAATAGATGGAAAATCTGCACCCTATATTGAGCCTTTGAGTGAATAATACCTAAATAGAATTTATGTACGCATCATTCGGGATCCATAGTTGTTTGATCCATGTAAAGAAGGAATCCTTCGATGGGATTATGCACAATCTATTAGTGATACTACAAGTGTTTCTTGTAATAATTGGGCTCATAGCACTTATGAGTTGGTAGGGTGCGCAGTAAAGAGCCTATTTTCTAAGGACAGCAAACCACGTTATATCAGGAGAGTAGGTAATAACTCAATACCCTGTTACACTAGAGAAGGAGATCCTATGGTATTCTTATGCACCATGGAAGAGCGGTGGATAAACCCGCTGGAGAGGAGTATGCTAACATATACACTACACGGGATAGCAACGCGCTAGTGGGTGATCCACAAGGATAATCTTGTAAGAGGGAATGAAATTAGGATTGTTCTTGCCATAAGGTTCTTCAAGAGAAATGTACCTACTCAAATATACACTTATCATGGTAATCAACCTATTCAGAACCGCGTTCAGAAGTGTGAGAGACTTTGGACGGAGGGGCAAGAAGTTTTACCACCTTCACTTTGGGTGCACAAGTTTTATTCAACTTTACAAGGTTTCACACGTGCTTGGTATGTATATGCAAAAATCCATAGAGAGACTGGAAATTGGCAGGATTTAATTGCAAGAATGGCCCAGACGTTTGACTTCTTCTCTACCAAGCCTCCAGTGGAAGAAGCATAAAATTCATAACGTGATTAACTATAGGAGATAATGCCAAGGTTGAAGAAATCCTTCAGGAGTTATTAGATGAAGGAAACTTAGGAGCACATCTTATTGAAGAGATAGAGGCCAATGCCACACTACTTCAGCATGCTTGCCTTGAAAAAGAAAAAGAAAAAATGGTCTACTTAGTGGATGACGAAGAAGTAGAAGATATGGATATAAACCATTCAGCATGTATGTGTGAAGTATTGGACAATGCAGATAAGACCACGCTCACCTATCATTAACCTATGAAGACCAAGAAAGTGAATATTGGATCAGATGTTGAGCCTAAGGAGGCCATAATTGGAGACTATTGGTTAGACTCTAAAGTGGAAAAAATCATAGAGCTACTATGGGATTATCAGGACTTATTCAGGGTATCATGAACTTAAAGGTGTGCATGAATCATTAGGAGAGATGAGGATAAATCTTAAGGAGGGTGTACACCCAATTAGGAAGAGACCCTATAGGATGAACCCCAACTTACACGAAAAGGTCAAATAAGAGATTGATAAGATGTTGAAGTCTGGGATCATCAAGCCCCTCGACGAGTCAGAATGGGGTAGTCCAATGGTGGTCAGTATCAAGAAGGATGGTAGGATTAGGATCTGTGTGGACTATAGGGAGCTAAATATTGCATGTTTGACTGATCCCTTTCCTACGTCATTTAGTAAAGAAATACTATAAGGCATTTCAGGGTGTGAGATCTATTCATTTACATATGGGTTCTCTAGGTATCAACAGGTTAGGACTGCCCACGAGGATCAAGAAAATACTACTTTTAATACTGAATGGGGTAGCTTCACCTATACTGTGATGCCTTTTGGTCTGAAAAATGTACCTATTGTATTTTTCACGCATAGTTGTTCAAGTGTTGAATGAGTTTATTCACAAATTCTTACATGTTTATTTGGATGATTGGACAATGTATGGATTAGTAAAGGATCACTGTGAAAATTTGCACTTAATGTTTGAAAGATGTAGATAGTTGAGTATCTCTTTGAACATCAAGAAGTGCATATTTGCTACACCATTTGGGATACTGTTAGGACACATAATATGTAAGGAAGGTTTGTTAGTTCATCCAACTAAGGTTGCAGTCATTATAGGCCTAAAGGATCCTGTTATCCAAAATTCACCACCCAGGGTAATTTTGATAACATACATCAGAATATTCAAGTCCCGGGCAAATTGATTGATTCAGAGAAAACATCATGTTTCTAAGGTTCTCTCAGATATTTTTCTAACTCCCCTGGCTGAAGAAGCAGGGAGCAAGCTCTGAGAAAATGCAAAAAAGTTGCAGAAAGGCAAGTAGGTTGATCCAGAAAAAATTGTGAAAATCGGCTAAGTCCTGCTCAAGGACGCCTTTGGGACGTGTGGGACAGAAAGACGCGGATCGGCCGAAAAGCCTCCAGGCGGCCCACTAAGCATTTGGGACAATCAGGCTAGAAGTACGCGGCGGGGGCGAGAAGTCGATCCGGCCGAAAGAGGAAAAGAAAATCGACTAACTACTGAGAGGGACAGTTCGGGACAAGAGTACACGAAGGACCCGAACCGGCCGGTTCAGCCGAAATGGGAACAAATGGTCCGAAAGAAAATGGGACATTTGGGCCGTGAGTATGCGAACTGGCCGAACCGGGCGAAAAAGTTCAAGGAAGTCCGAAGCATTTGGGACATCTGGGACAAAAAGACCCGAACCGGCCGGATCGGCCAAAATTAGGAGCTTCAGTCCGAAACAAAGTGGGACAAGTTGGACAAAGGTACGCAAACCGGCCGGTTCGGCCGAAATCAGCACAAGGAGCACTGGGACATCTAGGATAAATGGACATGGTGGATGCAAAGGAGTCGAAAGGGGCGAGAACCAGCCAAATCATGACACGTATCACAAGGGAAAAGGTCAAAAAGGTAAAGGGTGAGTTTTCGAGCACTGATCCGAACCAATGAAATAGCGCCACGTGTCCCAGCTAGGGCCCACAAGGAAATTTCAAATGAAATCCCGCCGAAAGGTAGAGGATAGAGAATCACATGACCAATCAATGCATGCCACGTGTCATCCAGGTGGCGAAGCGTGGGAAAATATTTCAAAATCCGTTTTGGTCTATTCCGTGCCCTAAATCTTCAGATCGCCATATCTTTTGATCCAGAGCTCAGATTTGCACGTTCTTTATATCAACAGAAATCTGTTGAAATTCTCTGCATGATTTTGGGATCAATATCAAGTTTTGGTGTAGTCTAGAGAGAGAAAATCAAGAAACGGCTCTGACGCGTGATAATGGCCAGAAGCGACGTTCAACAACCTGTTTTAATGCTAATGGGTCGCTTTCTTCTTCAGCATGGCCAGAAGTGACATTTCAGCGGCCCAATTAATGCAAATGGGTCGCATTCTCATCCAAATCAGTCAAAGATGGTAGGATATGGGTTGGTAAGATCCTCCATGCTGATTTAATGCATTGGCATTCAATGAGGAATGGGCTTGCACGTTTTCCCACGTTTCTGTCCCCTATGCTCGACCCATGTAATGTAAAAAGCCAGATTTGGCTCATAAGAAGAAGTGGTTCATCTTTTCTGCTCTGCACTCCCTTCTTTTCTTCTCTAGGGTTGAAAATGGAGTTCGAGCCTCCTCCCTTGCTCTATAATGGCATTTTTGCCTCTTATTAATGGAATGATGTTCTGTGCAAACTTCAGGAGCAACAAAACGTGTTTTTTGATGCATCTGTCCATCCTTGCTCATTTTTACTTGTTCTCTTCTTTCCTCTCTTCATTACAGGTATCTGTGCATGTTCGAATGTTCATTGCAGGTTTGGAGCTGTGTTCATGGAGTTTTGGGACATTTTCTGTGTGAAATCTATCCTTGGGCCTGTGATGCATCTGTCCATCCTTCCCATTGCTCACCTCTCTTTGTCCCATGGCAGTTTTGATAGATGTCCAACATTCTCCTTCTCTGGTGTATCACCATTTTAGTGTAGGCTTTTGTTGTTTTTCCCTTCTCTCTCTCTCTCTCTGTCTCCTTGGCATGGTTAGATTAGGATTAGATTAGCTTTCCTGCACTGGAATAGCTTGTGGCAGGTAGTTTAGGAGCAGGAACCAGCCTTCTTTGGAGATTCCTCTCTCGGTTTCACAAGTCCCATGCTTGGAGAGAGGTTTCCATGTTGTGCAATCACACTAGATGCCTGAACATCAACCTAGAAGCCTGATGTGCATCCAGGGGTGCTGTGATTTTGCATCAACAGTTTTGGCACACCCGGTGGGACATCACAGAAGTTAGAGTTTCATCTTTCAGAGGTGTCTCATTATCAAATAGAAAATCTTAAGCCACCGTGTGACCTAACAGTTTTGGCACGCCGGGTGGGACCTTAGAGGTCTTCCACTTCATCTTTTGCAGGTTGGTGTGTTCCTGTGAAGATTTCAGCCTTTGGAGGCACTTGTAAACACATATGGTGACTCCATCTGATTAGCAACCCATTTCTCTGAGATTGCAGACCCGTTTCCATCCATTTTCATCCATCTTTCTTTCCATCCCTTTCATTCTTTTCCATTCCATGAAGTTGTGCAATCATGACTTCGTTTCCATCATGGAATTCACATCAACAACAGCAGTATATTCCACCTCCAACATGTTTTACAAATCCTCCAAATCAGCATTTTGAGCAGATTCAAGATCAGTATGCAAACCCATATGAGCAGCAGCGCCAAAGTCAGTTTGGCTATGGAGCTTTCCAAGAGCAAGAGTATGCCTACAATGAAGACCATCAGATCCAAGATGCTGGTCTGTTGGAGAAAATCCAAAAAATGGAGGTGGGGATGGTGCAGTCCAGGGCTCAAGCACAAATGAAAGCTTTTGGAATCGGTTGTGGAGAACCCTGTCCATGGGTGGGACCTTTTCCAAGGCATTACAGCCCTCAGGAGAAGCTTGACTTCAAGATTGCAACGCTGCCTTTGCTTGCAAAGTGGATTGAAGAAATAGAGGTGTATGAGAGGAGTATTCAACAACCTTGTCAACGGGTAAGCACACCTTCTCATGCCTTTTCTTTTCCTCTTTCCCAATCTGTTTCATTTCAGCAGTGTCAAGTTTCTAACCCTCCATCTGCTGTCCCAAGTGTTGAATCCATCTCTCCATCTCCTAGTCTTCCACCTCATCTCAATTCTTCTTTCCTTTTTCCTTCTAGACAGTCATCCCCTCCACAAGAGCTAAAATAAATACCCCCTCCTCCAAAGAAACAAGAGGTTTCACCTCCTCCACCACCACACAAAAATATAAAATCGGTTGAGTTTCAACCCATTCCTCCTCTTGCATTCCCAAATCCATGTTGGGAGGAAGAAAATCAGAATGCTAGTCAAGGAAAGCAACAGCAAAAAGAGAGGCCAAACAAAGATGAAGAAATTCAAAGTCTGAAGAGTTGGGCTCTCAAATTTGGGATAACAAAGATCCCCTTGATGGTTAAACCTACAGAAGAGGCTAGGGTTGGAGAACAGGTGGTGGTTAGGACTGATTTTGTTGCAACAGAAGAAGAAGATCTTGCAGTCCCAACTTGCCCTCTAGAGCAGCAAAATGAAGAGTTTGACTTGACAAACTTCATGCTAGAGGAAGAGTTTTATCAAGAGCAAGATTCTCTTCAAGTAGTAGAGGAAGGAGAAGCTGCTCCAAATCCAAAAGAAGAGGAGCACAATCTAGCTGTGGAGGAGAAAAGTGTAGATCCAAGGGCTTTGAGCACAAAGCAGGCTACAGGAGAACCTTCAGTTCTTCTTTCCACTTCATCTCTCCCAAGTTCTATTACTGAAAAGGAGTTTGATCTCTCAAACTCAATATTGGAGAGTGAAGGAAACCATGGTGGTCAAGTTGCAGATCAAGAGGACACCATGGAGGAAGTTAAAAATGAGCAGCAGGACAGCAATGAGGCAGTTTACCTGTCAGATTTGGAGGACTGTTTTGATGGAGAAGAGCCGGTTGAGTTTTCACCATTCTCTCTTTCATCACCCACATCCCAAACACCAGAGCCTGCTTCCATGAAGAAGAGCTTTCATTTGCAGTAGCCTGCATCTTATAGCAGCCCTTTGGAATCAAAATTGGAAGATTCTAATCTTCCCTGTTCTTCATTGGAGGAAGAGAAAGGACAGAAGGATTCCACCATTTCTTCCACATCATCCATTCAGGTGGGTCTACAAGAAGACTCCATTTTTGGAATTGAAAATCAGAGCTATGGGCATACTCAATGGATCAGACCTTGCCCAATCAGGTATTTGGCTTCATTGGAGCCAAAGGAGAAGCCACAACCAGTCATGGTTGCTTCAGAGCATGAGGATGAGCTATAAAGTACCAAGGATCAGCTGCCATACCTCTCCAATCCAAATGTAGAACAACTGAAAGAGGTATTGGATTTGTTTTCAGTTGATACCCTGATGATTTGGATAGAGGACCAGCTTCTTGTTGATTTTCCATCCATCCAAATAGCCATGATCAGTGCCAAATCAATTGCATGGCTGCCAATTTTGAAGAAAGGAAGTTATTTCTCACAACCAGTTGCAGGGTTTGTTTAGCTTGCCTTTGCTTCCAGTTAGAGTAGAGTAGCTAGGTTTGCTTTCAGCAGAAGAAGTGCTTGTGCACACTCTACATGTTCCATTTGGAGCATGTATGATTTTCTGTTTTGTACATAGTTTTTGGTGTTGCTGGTTTTGCTCTTGCACAGTTCTTTTCAATGGTTTTTGGTGAGAATGACTCCATGTCCGGTGGATTTCAAGTGGCTCAGAGGGGAGGTTTTCAAAGTTCAGATCAGTTTTCAGGCTACTACTCATGACTCCATGCCCAATGGATTGCTTCAGGCTACTGATCATTCATCTAGCAGGCAGATGACCCCACTAAGTCACCAAAACTGTTATCCAAAATTCACCGCCAGGGTAATTTTGATAACATACATCAGAATATTCAAGTCCCAGGAAAATTGATTGATTCAGAGAAAACATCATGTTTCTGAGGTTCTCTCAAATATTTTTCTAACTCCCCTGGCCGAAGAAGGAGGGAGCAAGCTCTGAGAAAATGCGAAAAAGTTGCAGAAAGGCAAGTAGGTTGATCCAAAAAAAATTGTGAAAATCGGCTAAGTCCTACTCAAGGACACCTTTGGGACGTGTGGGACAGAAAGACGCGGATCGTCCGAAAAGCCTCCAGGCAGCCCGCTAAGCATTTGGGACAATCGGGCCAGAAGTACGCGGCGGGGGCGAGAAGCCGATCCAGCCGAAAGAGGAAAAGAAAATCGACTAATTGCTGAGAGGGACAGTTTGGGACAAGAGTACGCGAAGGACCCAAACCGGCCAGTTCGGCTGAAATGGGAACAAATGGTCCGAAAGCAAATGGGACATTTGGGCCGCGAGTACATGAACCGGCCGAACCGGGCGAAAAAGGTCAAGGCAGTCTGAAGCATTTGGGACATCTGGGACAAAAAGACCCGAACCGGCCGGTTCGGTTGAAATGGGAACAAACAGTCCGAAGCATTTGGGACATCTGGGACAAAAAGACCCGAACCGACCGGATCGGCTGAAATTAGGAGCTTCAGTCTGAAACAAAGTGGGACAAGTGGGACAAAGGTACGTGAACAGCCGATTCGGCCGAAATCAGCACAAGGAGCACTGGGACATCTGGGACAAATGGACGCGGTGGACGTGAAGGAGCCGAAAGGGGCGAGAACCAGCCAAATCATGACACGTATCACAAGGGAAAAGGTCAAAAAGTCAAAGGGCGAGTTTTCGAGCACTGATCCGAACCAATGAAATAGCGCCATGTGTCCCAGCTAGGGCCCACAAGGAAATTTCAAATGAAATCCCACCGAAAGGTAGAGGAGAGAGAATCACGCGACCAATCAATGTGTGCCACGTGTCATCCAAGTGGCGAAGCGCGGGAAAATATTTCAAAATCCGTTTTGGTCTATTCCGTGCCCTAACTCTTCAGATCACCATATCTTTTGATCCAGAGCTCGGATTTACACGTTCTTTATATCAATGGAAAGCTGTTGAAATTCTCTGCATGATTCTGGGATCAATCTCGAGTTTTGATGTAGTCTGGAGAGAGAAACTTGAGAAATGGCTCTGACACATGATAATGGCCAGAAGCGACGTTCAACAACCTATTTTAATGCTAATGGGTCACTTTCTTCTTCAGCACGGCCAGAAGTGACATTTCAGCGGCCCAATTAATGCAAATGGGTTGCATTCTCATCCAAATCAGTCAAAGATGGTAGGATATGGGTTGGTAAGATCCTCCATGCTAATTTAATGCATTGGCATTCAATAAGGAATGGGCTTGCACGTTTTCCCATGTTTCTGTCCCCTGGGCTCGACCCATGCAATGTAAAAAGCCAGATTTGGCTCATAAGAAGAAGTGGTTCATCTTTTCTGCTCTGCCCTCCCTTCTTTTCTTCTCTAGGGTTGAAAATGGAGTTTGAGCCTCCTCCCTTGCTCTGTAATGGCATTTTTGCCTCTTATTAATGGAATGATGTTCTGTGCAAACTTCAAGAGCAACAAAACGTGTTTTGTGATGCATCTGTCCATCCTTGCTCATTTTTGCTTGTTCTCTTCTTGCCTCTCTTCATTGCAGGTATCTGTGCATGTTCGAATGTTCATTATAGGTTTGAAGCTGTGTTCATGGAGTTTTGGGACATTTTCTGTGTGAAATCTATCCTTGGGCCTGTGATGCATCTGTCCATCCTACCCATTGCTCACCTCTCTTTGTCCCATGGCAGTTTTGATAGATGTCCAACATTCTCCTTCTCTGGTGTATCACCGTTTTAGTGTAGGATTTTGTTGTTTTTCCCTTCTCTCTCTCTCTCTGTCTCCTTGGCATGGTTAGATTAGGATTAGATTAGCTTGCCTGCACTGGAATAGCTTGTGGCAGGTAGTTTAGGAGTAGGAACCATCCTTCTCTAGAGATTCCTCTCTCGGTTTCACAAGTCCCACGCTTGGAGAGAGGTTTCCATGTTGTGTAATCACACTGGATGCCTGAACATCAACCTAGAAGCCTGATGTGCATCCAGGGGTGCTGTGATTTTGCATCAATAGATCCTACCAGTCAGAGTGAGGTGCATGGATTTTTGGGTCATATAGATATTACAGGAAGTTTATTAAAGTATATTCCAATTTTTCCACACCATTAGAGGAGTTATTAAGAGGGAAAGGTATGTTCTACTAGGGAGAACCACAACAGTGTGCATTCGAGACATTAAAGGAGAAACTTACTACCGTACCTATTATGTGTTTTCCTCATGGGACCAACCATTTCATGTACATGTGGATGCCTCTGGCATGGCCATTGGCGTAGTCTTGGCTCAGCATGGAGAAGGTATTATAGATTATCCTATCTATTTTGCTAGTAGAAAGTTGACTCCTATAGAATAGAATTACACAACTATAGAGCACAAAGCTTTGTTAATGATCTATGTGCTACATAAATTTAGATAGTACCTACTAGCTACACCATTTTTCTTCTATAAAAATCACATGGCATTGAAGTATTTGGTAAACAAACCCATTTTACAAGGGCGCATATATAGATGGGTACTCTTATTTCAAGAATTTGACTTCACATTTGTGGTAAAACTAGGGAAAAGTAATTATGGACCAAGCCATTTATCCAGAATACAATCAAGAGAAGAAGCACATTGTTATATAGGCTACAACGAGTGCCATTAAAATTATATAGGTTACAATGAGCACCATCAAAATTAGAGGACATTGTTGTCTTTCTACGAACAGGCATGGCACTAGAAGGAATGAAATCCTTAGAAAAGAAACAACTTGCTATATGAGTGGCACCCTATATGTTGATTAGCGGTGACCTGTACAAATTAGGTCGGGATGAAGTATTATGTCGTTGCGTACTGGAACATGAAAGCATGGACATTATGGAGGAAGCTCATGGTGGTGTTGTAGGTGGCCACTATGTAGGTAATGCCACTGTGTGAAATATTTTACTCACTGGATTATGGTGGGAGACCCTATATAAAGATTGTAAGCAATTTTTTAGGGCTTGTGATCATTGTCATCATCTTGGGAAACCAGGACAATGAGATGAGATGCCATTGAGGCATATTCCTAGTGTAGAATAGTTTGAGAAATGGGCTATAGATTTTTTGTGTCCTATTTCACCAGCCACATGTAGAACTAGATCGTGTTATATCATCACATGCAAAAACTATCTGACAAGGTGGGCAGAATCAACACCTACAAAGGATTGTACAACAGCTATAGTAGCCAGGTTCTTATGGGATATTATTACAAGGTATGGATGTCCTTTAAGTTTTACCAGTGATAGGGGCACACATTTTCTTAATGAGACAATCAGAATTTTATTGGAAGAATTCATGATTGCACACCACAAGACCACACCTTATCATCCTCAGGCTAATGGTACTGCTAAAGCTTTCAACAAAATTTTGAGCTAGACATTGACAAAAAATTATGATGTTGGAAGGAAGGATTGGGATGATAAAGTATCTGAAATACTTTGGGCATATAGAACAACATATAAAAGGTTCAACAAAGCCACACCATTTCAGTTAGTGTTTGGAATAGAATAATTTCTTCCTATGGAATATATGTTACCTTCTTTGCGTATTGTGCATGCTGGAGGTCTTACTAATGAGCAAGCATTAGAAGAATGGATTGAAAAGTTAATCAAGTTGGATGAACACCAAACAATAGCACATTGGAGTCAGAAACAAGAGAAGGCTAGGTAGAAAGCATGGCATGATAGGCACATCAGGGATAAAAAGCTTGGGATATGATAGATGGTACTCCTTTATGATTCTAAATTTTTGTGCCATCTAGGTAAACTCAAAGTACATTGGTTAGGACCATATGTTATCACTCACATACTTGAAACAAGCGCTTATTAGTTAGAGGTTCTTGATGGAATACAGTTACCCGGTTATTTCAACGAGAGTAGGCTAAAGCCCTACTATAAATAAGTCTTCTTGGTGTTTTTAATAAGATAATGTTGCCATTTAGATTAGATTTTTTATTATGAATTTCCTTAATTTATTTCCTCCTTCATCGCTATGCTTTGTCAATTTAGTTGTTGTGTTTTTGTAATAAAGTGTGTTTATGCGCCAAAAGCTAATTCCTCTTTTGAAAAAAATTTATGTGCATAGGACTGCACATACCCTTAGTGTGGGGTAGGTTATTAATATCTAGGTACAGGGCTAATGAAAATAACACATGAATTAAACTAACTACTACAGTTGTTATTCAAGTTGGATAATTGGAAAAATTGCTTCTGGAAATGAGGACCATAGATGAAGATGAATGAAGAAACAAGTATAACGTGAGGTAAGAAAAGGCCATGGGAACTACTAAAGGAAAGTACAATGACGAGGTACTCAAGCACATGGAAGTGCACCAAAGAGAAGTCTGCGGTTAGAAGGTAGGAAGGTGCGCTAGAAGGTTATAGCTTGGGCATAAAGATGTACTATGCAGAAAGAACTAAAATGTAATTAATGAGAGGATTGTTGGTAGGTGAAGTAATAAATGCACTAAATTTTTGAAAATATATAAGGATGGGATGTGAGTTCATTTTTACCATTGCAATCATGATAATTTGAAAGAGCCAAGTGCAATTGAGCTACGAGAAGAGTATTCAGGTGTGAAGAGTGTGAATCGAGATGAAACGAGTATATTTGTATGCAAAGGAAGCTTGCATCCCCAGTTGCGAAGGGTTTGAATGAATAAAGGTGTTATAATTGAGATAGGGCACATAATCTTGACTAGGGCATGCTAAATCAAGCTAGGGTTTGGGTTTGCACATTTTAGGAGATAAAAGGTGATCATTTGGAGTTGGAAGGTAGCAGGTTATAGATGGCAACAATGAAAGCACCTGCAGCAGGAGTAAAAGGGAAGAAAAAGGTCAAAGTGGAAGAAGAAATTACTCCAGAGAGTAATTTCTCATAAATGTAGTATCCAGAGGATGCGATCGTGGGACAAGAATGGGATTCCCACATCTATCAATGTAAAATTAGTGATTACAACCATCGAACATCAGATAATAAGAAGGAGTTTAATGCGTTGTTAAGAAAAAAAATGAACAAGCACACGGCAGAAGATATGTCAGTATATGATGACGTTGGTGAGAAGTAACTAAAGTAGATTGGATTCTACCAGTTATATGAGTTGTCATACTTTGGGAGGTATGAACAATTGTATCAATGGTTGATGAGAAGATTCTATGAGGAGTTTTTCTATTTCACCAAACGGAGGGTTAGAATCACAGCTACTTTGATTTCAACGGTGACAGGACTAAGGGCCTCAGGAGCGGATCTGGAGAGTGATTTAACCAATAAGGCCACAATTCTGGAGATAAGGAAGCAGTTGGGGTATACCAAAGGTCCTTGTGGCATAGACATTGACAAATTAAAGAAGTACCCAATATTTTAGGCAGTTGCACACTTGGTGACAAATTTGAATGACCAAGAAAGGTGCTCGTAGGTAAACACAATGTGGTTGCACATTGCAAAGAAGATGTTTGAAGGAGTGGTCTACAATATCGTGGATCACATAGAAAATAAAATAATTGAAAAAGCATGGAAAGGTGAAAGAATAAGTTTTGGTGCTATTTTACTATCTTTAGTGTTCATGGAGATTGGGGTGCCCGATGGACCAAAGGAGAAGATTTGGGAGTACCCCACGGAACACAAGTCACCT
Organism: Taxus chinensis; assembly: GCA_019776745.2. Lineage (NCBI taxonomy): Eukaryota > Viridiplantae > Streptophyta > Pinopsida > Cupressales > Taxaceae > Taxus > Taxus chinensis. The sequence goes on along the minus strand of CM034152.1, from coordinate 330,919,389 downwards.
ACGGAAAGATTTGGCAAGTACTTGTGCAATGGATCAATGAATGGACCATTCAAGTAGAGGGCAGAGATGTGGTATGATAGACTCCACATGTTGTTTGAAGAAGAGTGACGCATACCCAAGGAGTTGCCTTCGGTGGTGGGTAAGGTAGTTCAGTTTGCATTCTACCACTATTTTTGCATCACGTAATTTGCGATGAAGGATAGAACTTGGAGCCCATGGTGCAAACTATTGTATACATTCATAGCAAGATATTTCTAGGTATCAGTTCATCGGTTTTCATATGTGCACTGCCTAACCTTCAATGTAGACAAGGTAGATTGTAACTACCACACTTTGAGAAAGAAGTATGTATATCTAGGGTAGAATGCCTACATTAAGAGGCTCATATCAGATATTATAAACATGAATCCTGTAAGCTTGCTAGTTGGGGACATTGGAGTAGTGTTTGTGTACCTAAAACTCAAGCCCAAGCTGGAGAAAAATAATTATGTGGAGAATGATTTCACGCTCCCAAGGACACCAAAGGGTAAACATACAATGGAAAATATTCCAGCACCTAATCCCACATAGACAATGCAAGTAGATGATGAAGAAGAGGGGCATGAAGATAGTGGTGGTTCGGAGCACAGAGGTAGAATACAGCCTCTAAATATGGAAGAAGTTAAGTGCACGACTACTCTCCCCAGCCACAAGAGGGAGATGATGAGGACTTGGATGCAGTCCAAGCAGAGCATTGTTTCAAAAGAGTATTCAAGAGAACAAGGACCCAAGGTGCTACTCCTCAGTCAGTGCATAGATGGCCCCAAATATCCCCACAAAAGGAAACAATTGAGAAGAGAAGAAGGAATTTGAAGCTAAATGAGGAGGTGGGAGAGTTTAAAGAAAGTATTCCCAATTCCCCTACAACTCCAAAGAATAAAGAAGAACTGAAGGATGAAGAAATGAAGGACGAAGAAGAGGGTGGAAAGGAAGCATATGAGACAACAACTGAGACTGCTCAGGACACAGCTAAACAAGCTCTAAATCTTGAAGCCCAAGTTCCTAACGGACCAAGATCAAAGAGAAGAAGTGGATAGTATGTTCCATCAGTTATGGGATGCACCAAGGACACAAGAAAAATTGTTCACACCCACTTTCAAAGCAAAATGACACAAAAGGAGTTGTATGGTTAGGAGTTGATGGATGAAGAGATGGAAACCATACGTATAAGGAAGTAGTTGTCATGGTTGATGCACACACACATGGATGAACTAGATTTTGATGTGTATGAGGAGTCATGCGTATTAAGGAGGTTGAAGAAGATACCTCAGGCCAGACACATAACAGTCAAGCCTATTGTTATGTCAGATGAACAAGTGAGAAATGCTTTGGTGAAAGTATCAACAGAGGTGGCAAGGTGGAATATGGATAAGGCTGCAACAATTAGGGTGCTACGAGAGGAGATCAAGACTAAGGATGTAGAAATAGCATGCCTAAAGAAATAAAAATACTTGGCATAGAAGAAAAACGTTGTTTTCATCATAATGGCAGAGGAATCTGGGGACCATATCATGAAAGTAAAGCCACACTTAGAGCCAAAGGTACCCAAAACATTTCCTTCAGCAATGCATTATGTAAATACCTTGGTGGACTTAGTGCTTGAAGATGAACCTTTGCGCATGCCCGTACCAAAGGATCCAACATAGGAAGCAGAGTAGGAAAAGGATTCCGTGATGTGAAATATTTCATCATATGAGGGGCTACTTTAGAGCTTACATGAGGAACTAAAGAAGGTAGATCAAGCACTGAATATTTTTACAGTGCCAGAAGCCATTATAAGAACCAGGACCATTTTGGAAGACAATGAAATCTTGAGGGCCATGAAATATGAAACATTAGGCCGCATAGAAATATTAGTGCTTCTTAAGCAGAAGTGTGAGGCCCTTACAATAGCATAAGAGCCACGCAAGGAAAGGCTAGATGAGCTTGTGAAACTCATCAAGCAAAAAATGGACTTATTAGAAGGAAGAATGACTACCATGTCCAGCTTTGTGTTGGTCTTGTAGAATGAGAAGGGAGAGATTGAAAAAGATGAGTTAGAGTCAATTGTAGTGGATATCCCAAAAAAGGCAAAGGCCACGCTCAATGATTGTCAAACTCTAGAGGCAGAAATAAAAGAATAATATCTAGAATTGATTCTTCAGGTTGCAGCAGAAGATACTGTAGGGTTAAGACATTCTTTTATTCATCAAAATTCTTTTTATATCTTTATTCACGTTCTTTGATTATTTTTTGAGACAACCATTGTCGGGGCGGCAATGCAACTAGTGTGGGGTAATGTTGGTCAGTCAAAATCTAGAACTTAGCGAAGGAAATATAAAAGGTTCGCGTAAGAGAGAAGAACACATTCAAAAGTGTGGAAGTATGTTGGTCGTCAAATAGGACTTTTTAGAAGAGCAACAGTCAGGGGACAAGAAGTCCCTCCTCTTTAATGGGAGAGGTTCCCTTATTCAGAAACGAACTTATTTACAAATGTACAGAACATTGTTTTATGGTCAAACTTGGATATTACAAAAGTGTTTTCCACAGGGATCATCAATTACACAAGGAATGAGGAAAGGGAATAAGAAGATGAGCAAAATAGCAACATTCAGAATTATAGATAGCAGAATAATTCTTCATGTATGCGAAGCTTCAAAGAATTTAAGACAAGATCATTTGCATTGGCTGAATGAGATTAAATTTAAAGACACAAAGTTCCATAAATAACCTTCTTCAGATTCATTCATCAAGGACACAAAGTTCCTTCTTGGTTATACAAGATCACTGTATTTACAAAACTGAACAGTATGCAATCAGAGAGACTAACGAATCAGGAACAAAATGATCTTCACAATATTAAAGGAAAACACAGAGATAACAAGAATTAGATAGACAAAGAATGGAAAGCCCTTTTGTATTGATTTCTTTAAGATCTATTTACACTTTCAGCAAATACCCAAGTTCTTCCTCTCTGCAAAATGGCGTGGAAAGGCCATTATATAGCTTACAAGTCAGTTACTCTTCGTAACAGTTTCTTTTAACTAAAGAATAGTTAAGGATCGCCAATTGCAATACCTTAACTAATTACAAAGAATAAGAAAAGAATGGGAAGAAGAGAAAAGAAAGGAGAAGGAGACAGGTGGCCAGCTACTGGGAGGGACCCACTATCTTCAGAATCCGCTGCCTGAATTTCTTCAATGCCTCAGCTATGTCTCTGCCACGTGGAACTGACGTGTTGGCTACAGACTGAGTCCAAAATCCCAGACACTTCTCCATATCTTTATCAAACTTGACATGAGTATGATAATCTTTATTTGCTTCTTCAATGGCAGATTGAAGAGAACAAATTTCCTTCATATTTTCCTTAGAGATGGAGCTTTCCTTGAATAGATTATCTTTGACAAAAGCTCTGAACTGAGCTTTGATTTCTTGCAAGGACAGGGAAACACCAGAGTTTTCATCCTGAAGATAACAATGTATATCCTTGAAAGTAGCAACAGCCAGTGTCTTGAAAGCTTCTCCCTTCTGCCAGCTGTTCTTCATTTCTCCCAAAGCTTCCTCCAAAACTCTGATCTTCCACTCCACGCTGTAGACTCAGGATTTTGATAGATTGTCCTTAGCATCATCGAAAATCTTATTCGCCAGTAAGATGTTCTCATATGTCTGTCCCATAAGGCGAAGGTCTACTATACAACTGCTCCAGATTTTTAGTTCTTTATCCATGGTATTGATAGTGGAGGAGAGCTTTAGTTGCACATTACTCACCTTTTCGTGGAGTTTGAAAGCTTCATCGATGAAGTTTAATCCAGCAACAAGCATGTCATCCACCATGGCTTCAATAGCTCTGCCATAGACAGAATACTTGTGCATATCTTTGATACTTTGCACTTCATCTTGGCTTAGAATTACAGGAGGTGGAAGAGTAGTCAATGGGTTAGGGTCCAAGACTTTATCCTTAGATAAAAGAGACTTGATGAAACCTGTGAGAATCTGGGCTTGTTCTTCCAACTGTTCAATAGTTTGCTGCCCTTTCTCTACCCTTCCAATGACTCTTGTGAATGTTTCCTGGAGGTTGTGAATTTCACCTTCAGGAGTAGACTCTCCCATAGGGATTCTTGAAAGCTCCAAGTCAGATGCCAGCAAATCTGATTCTGATTTGTCTACTGTAGGCTTAGCAATCTCCAAGAATTGCTGACCTTGGGCATCAGACACTATTCTGGAAGTGGTTCTGCCATTGGCAGGAGAAGGAGTGGTGCCCAACAAGGCTGCAACAGCATCGAAATTTTTTCCCAAGCTTTGAGAGGAGGATTTTCTCTTCCTTTTTTCAACCAAAGGTTGCACCCAAGCAAAAGAGGAAGAAGAATCTGTAGGAGAAGCAAGGGGACCAAGAGACAGGGAGCTCATGACACTCAGGGTCTGCACAGCTGTTGACTCGAGCTAAGATGTGAGTAGAGCACTGGAGGCAATAGCGGTAGAAGAAATAGTAGCACCTGGAAGTTCAGTGCTCTGGACCTCCTTGTCCTTATCTGCTGGATCTTTAGGAACATTTGCAGGAGTTGGCATCTCACTTTCTTCACTTTCACTGAGAACAATGATGTTCTCTGGCCCTATAGGCAACTCTGCCTGTTTTCTTGGAGGGTCATTCTCTGCAGGCTCCTTCTTTACCTCTTTGAGTTTCTTCTTATATACCTGGGTAGATGAAGAGGGAGTAGATTCAGTAGGTCCTTGTGTTGATGAGGTAGGAGGGGTTTGCATTGGTGTTTCAGACCTTGGAACTGATGCCTCTCTTATTGGTTTCGAATCATCCTTAGAGGAGGATTCTCCTGAGTGCCTCTTGAATTCTTGGATCTTCTTACTGAACCATACCTTAGTCCTGACTAAGACTGGAGCAAGAATCTCAGCCAGATCATCCCTCTCTTTCCTGTTCCAATCCAGGTCCTCCAGAGGGGTGTGCTTAATCACATTTTCATACTCATACGAGTATAGGTCAGAATTTTCATCCTGGAGACCTTCAGGAACTTGGTACAGACCGAGTTCTTGAATCAATTACAGGGAGAACCTGCCACAATGCCTTCTCCTGGCTTCAAAATCATCTACACAGTCAGCCCAGTAGTCTTCTGTATCTGCCCTATGATGGTAGATTATCTTGATGTTCTGTTCAATAAACTTCTTCAAGTCAAAGCAGGTTCTTGGCTTGAAGAAATGAACAGTGATAGGGACCAGGGCTCTTTCTATGTTCTGAGCATCCAGAGTTGTTTTGCATGTGTAGTTTCCCAGAGAGATGGGAAAGTGCAAGCCAGAAATCTTCTTGTCTCTGCAAGTTCTGTGCAACTTCTCTAGTTGCCTGCATATTTCTATCAAGGCCATTTTATCATTGCAGAACATGGGAAGCCGTAGAGGAGTGCTTTCATAGCCAGCAAGCCTGATATAGGAAAATTTCCTGAATTGGATGAAATAGGCTCCATACTGCGATATCAGGTTCATGGCTTCATCTGAAAACCTTCTAGCAGTATCACCTTCGAGCAATCTGACCACGTACATGGTGAAAGCATCATTGACCCTTCTGAAATTCCGATTGCTGGTCTCCAGGGTGAACTGCGGGCAATAGGCATACACTGGATCATCTTTTTGTGCATCTATATAGGAGAAACCAAACCACTACCTTAATGCTGCTAAGGTATACATCAGGTATGAAGTCATATAGAACTTCTTTGTTTGCTGAACGTTGGATAGCTGCTCCACCAAATTCATACTGATGATCTCTACCCAGTTGATGTTTTGTGTTCCCTCGCACACCATGCTGATGAGCGGGCACATCCAGAAATGAAACTCATTGGTGGAGGGCAAACCCATAACCCGAGCCAGCAGGATTATGAAGTCTGACAATTCCTCATTGAAATCTGCTCGGAAGAGGGTTTTGGTTAGGTGAGAAGCACCTTTCTTAGGGTTCTTCAACCAAGACTTCGCCACTCACGCCTTATATTTGTCACTGTCTTGATCGAATAGGGTCTATGCTTGATCCCGGGAGACAACTATAGCATTTTCCAACTCCAGAATCCTCAGAGCAGCGCCAATGGCGGCAGCGTCCAGCTTGGCAATGAGTTCCCCATGTACATTTGTCAATTCACTCAAAGCGGGGTCGAAGTGAGCTCCGCATGAAAGCACAGTATCAGCACACTGTACTGAGATTGGGAAACCACCGGAAAAATCCAAACCGCTATCATGAATCGTTTGTGCTATTGGTTTAGGGTTTGCATCTGCCATTCTTGCCCAAAAATCACCGAAGTCAAGATGACGAGCTTCGCTGTCCCCAATATTGCTAACAGCAGACTCAAGCGGAGAAATTTGCTCCTGTCCCTGAAACTTGATCTTCATATTGATAGTCTCGGAGCTGCAACCTAGACTCGGGAAGGAATTTGCAAAGGGAGGGGATATTTGCGCAGGTTTTCAAATTACAAGGGTTCGAGCAAAGATAGCATGGAAGCAATGCAAAAAATGCAAAGGGGAAATGCTCGTTATATAGCCGTTTGGAGAGAGGAATGAATTTAATGCGCATTGAATACACAACCACCAATTTGAATAGCATCATACTCAGAGTGAGCGGGAAAAACTAAGTGTGAATGACACTTGGTACGCTTGGGACATGTGAGACGCGAATGCGCGAAACACGCGGCTCGGCCGATTTGGGTGAAACAGGGAGAGGATGCACAAATGCTTTTTTGGAACGATTGGGACGAAAATGTGCGGAGTACGTGGTTCGGGTGATTCGGCCGAAATTGGAACAGTGGGCCCGTTTGGACTTGGGACATTCGGGACAAAAAGTTCCGTAGTACGCGGTTCAGGTGTTTCGACTGAAATTGGAACAACTCGCACAATAAGTTTTGGGACACTTGGGACAAAACTTTCCGACGGGCCCGAAAATGGGATAGCTTCGGGGATTTCGGCCGATCGGGGAACAAAGTGCACTTTCGTACTTGGGACAGTTGGGACAAAAAGTTCCGACAGGCCTGAAAATCACACAAAATGACCCAAAACACAGATTTTTTCAATTTCACGACTTAGGCACTTCAGAGAAAAACACTTAAACTCAAAATTTTGAAATTTTTACTCTTATCAAAGTGGGGAATTTTGAGTGGACAACAAAGTATCAGGAAGGAATCGTGCGCGTAAAATAGAAACATGTTCAAGACTTAGTCGTTTTTATGATGCTGAGCTATTTTTGGAGATAGCATGCGGAGGACACAAACCCATCAAAGAATTGAATGACACGCATTGGTTATTTTTGGAGGATTGGCTATGAAGCACTTTGCATGGATAAAGGCTGAGAGTGGATCTACTATTGGTAGTTAACTAAAATTAGTCTATTGTTAGTGCACTTGCATGTGTGGCTATTTTTTTAACAACACGTAGCTAATAATAACATGCAACCTATTTTGGGATTAGATAAGCAGTGAAGGGTAAGGTGAATTTTGTAGCATGAGAGAGGTGTGAGAGTTAAATTATTGTAAGGTTATGCTACCAAATCTGATGCACGCATGAGCATCTATTACTGTTATTGTAAGGAAGCTTCTGTGCATTACTGAATTTAATATAATGGAGATTATGGACTGAATCAAGGTTTTATCATGGTTATAGTTCAGTGTTGCATGCCCTACTTCATCATGGTTATCTTTTAAGTTTGTTATTCTCTATATCTAGATCTAAACATGCACTATAGAATGATATATTAGTCATAGATCTGAATGTTTTAAGTCTTCATCATGCTAACATCCTATAATAGTAACCCTAAAGAGGGGCCTGGTACCTTTACACGCTTTGGGTAAGCGCTCAGTCTAGGTTGAGTGATGTGCCAGCATGCCTAGGATTTTACTGGTGAAATCTAGGCTGCATCATATACCAAACTTTTGAAGAAATATCAAGACTACTTGGCTTAGTCATATTCAAAATTAAAGGCTTGTAGAGAAGATATTTTTCAACATGTCATTCCATTGGAGCCTAACAACAAACCATTTAGATAGAAGCAAAGGCCAATAAACCCTACCCTTTCCACAAAGATGTAAGATTACCTTAAGAAAATCAAGGATGAGGGAATCATTCAACCAACTAGATATTCATTTTGGGTTGCTTACTTGGTCCTAATCGAGAAAAATAATGGTCACATCAGACTTTGTGTTGATTTCAAAAAATTTAATAAATATTCTTTAAAGGACTATTACACTCTACCTAACATGGATAATATTTTGCAAAGGGTAATAGGGTCTGAGATGCTTTCATATTTCAATGGTTTCTCAAGATACAATCAGGTGGTGGTTAAAGAGTCTAAACAATGCAAAACTAATTTTACCAATCCTTAGGGAATTTATATTTATGTCAAAATGCCCTTTGGTTTAGTGAATGTTGGTGTTATTTTTATATGGCCGTAGATGTGTCATTTTTTGGGTTGATCAATGATTTTATTATGGTTTATCATGATTACATTACATTTTACTCCAAGAAAAGGAGTCATCATTGTTGGGAAATGTGTCTAGTGTTGTCATTGATTTCAAGTGGTGTATTGATTTCAAAGGGTGTCAAAAGTGTTTAGGTGTCTCCATGATGTGTCATTCACAGTCAAGTATGAAGGTTGATTGGTAGTGTCTAGTTTTGTGATCTTCACATGGTGTCTAACCATGTTCTTGGTGCATTGTGCAAGCTAGTAGGTGATGTGTATGTTCTCCAGAGCTTGTAATGGTTATCATGAGGTCTTACATGGTTAGTAGTGAAATGTGTCTAAGAGATGATAATTATTCTATAAGTTGTCATACAAAGTAAGTTCGTGATGAAGTCATGTGGTGAAGTCAGGTCATTTTAGGCCTAGTCCTAGACCTAGTCCAAGGAGTATGAGTGAGTAACATGAGATATGAAGTATGGAAATCTTATTTAAACATGGTAGGAGTTTTTTGACACTGCATATGAAGTGTGATAGTCATATCATGTCAGTATTTAGAGGCTTGATATTGTTTCAAGGTCCATTGAAGTAAGTTTGTTGAGAAAAAGTCATGTAAACACAAGTAAGTCATGGTGGTGAGAGAGTTGCATATGTATTTGAGCATGGATGAGAGTTTAAAAGCATGGATTATCTCATCATTATGGTTCTCTTGGTCAAATTTTAGGTTAAGGCATGTGAAGACAGTTGCAAGAAAATTGATTTTTGGTCACATCGAGTTCTTAAAAGGTAGAATCTAGCTCGATAGGTGCAGTTATTTTGCTCACCCACATGTGTGAGTTCTACATGGGATCTTGAGGCTTTGGGAGATGTTTTTTCATTGAGGTGAGAGTGTTTTACAAAAATAATGAGTTGATTTTACCATCCCATCTTTATGAACAATTATCAAGAAGCTAAGTTGATTTAAAACCCTAGTTAAACCCTCAGAGCATAGTGATAGGAGAAATATGAATTGTATGGGCTCCAAATGGATTAGAAAAGCTAATGTGATGCATCAAGGTTTTAGAGAATTTTTCAGAGCTTATTTTTGTGGTGATTTCTTGTTCCAATTGTTTCAAGAAGATGGAGAAAAACCCTTATTTTGTGGAAATTTATTATTTCAGGTATGAGTTATAAGTTTCATGATGAGAAGTGAATTGTTCTAGGAAGGTTGGGAGATGTGATAGATGGCCATGAAAAGTTTCAAGTAGGTATTGTTGAGAAAATTTTAGTTATAGGTCCTCCAAGTCACCCTACTACTTTTGGTCAAGAAGGGTTAAAACCTAGTCAAGGAGGTTTGAGATGAGTTTGATAGTTTTACATGTTGTAGTAAGCATGGTTATGATTAAGCTTGGATAGATTTTACAAGTCTAACATGAGGTTTTGAGTTTTGCCAATGGTATGATGAGAGTTGTTTTCTATGTTGAATTACCTAATGGTCTAATCATCCCTATTAGGCTTCTAAATAAGATGTCATGGAACAGGTATGAAGGTATGGTTTTCTCAATGTGACATATGCATGTGATGGATTGAAGAGGTATAATGGGTTTCAATACTTGTAAGTTTATTTGGACATGTTTGGGCATGTTGAACTCAATATTGGTTCTTGATTCCTTGAGGCAGGTTTAAGCAGTTTCAGATATTGGCTTTTTTTAGTGCATTTTGACCCGATTTGATGGATGAAGTAAGTTATTACAAATAGTATACATCATGATATTTCCATTTATGTGTATTTTTTTCCTTGGTGAGCTGATTTGGTATGTGAAACATCTCAGTTTTGGTGAACTATTTATGGGCATGATCAGTATGCTTGAGCGAGTTAGAAGAGATGAAGGTTTTGGAGTGTTGTGCCCTGTTTGGTGGTGTCTCATGGACCTAGATAGTAAGATGGATTCATGGTGCATCCATTCATGTGACCAATTAATCTTGACAGGTGGTTTTTCCATGTGAATTTGTTCACTCTTGTGTATTGGTTTGAGGTGCTAGCTTGTTAGTGTGTTTCATGGTGGAGATAGTTGATGCAGATGATCATGAGCATTCTAAAGGTTGTTAGAGGATGTCCCTAAGTTGTGTGGAACTTATTAAGTCTTGAAAATTTTATTTTTTTCCTGTATGTTTATGATACATCCGTTGGAGCTAGAAGACCTTGTTTTAGGTTTGTTTGAGAAGCCTTGAGCTTGTGTGTGTTGTTTAAGCCTTTTCTGACCTACTTGGACATTCTAAGTGATCTTATATGATGTTGATGATGTGTTTCCAAGTTGAGAAGACCTAAATATAAGGTCTTGGACAACCTAAGGGTGTTATAAGCTATAGTCGTGTACATAAACCATGATATATTTTCTCATTTGTTAGTGTTGTGGTCATGGGGATGTGAGTGAGCTAGAAAAGGTGAAAGAAGAGTCTAGAAGAGTCACGGGAAGAGTTAAGAAGAGATGTGAAGAGTTGAAAAAAATTGAGAAGCATATGTTTAAGGTCATATGACCTAATCAACATATGTGGGAGTAGATTTGAGCGAGTAGGATAAGAGCTTGTTTTGAGAGGGTTTAAAGAGTATGGAGATGAATTTTTTGAAAACAATTTGTTATGGGAGCAACAATAATTAAGTGGTAACCATAATCATGTGGTTGAGTTAGTTCTTGATCATCTTAGGTGATAGTAGTCTTCTTATATAGTGGGTGTTATACTAAATAAGGGGTGAGTGTTCCTTGTGAAGAGGGTGCTTCACTAAATAAATCTTGTGTGATGTCTAATATTTATGCAAGTCCTTTGTTATGAGTAATATTAACAGATTTTTCAATGGGATTTCTTCCCCTTGAGGGTTTCCCATGTATATCTGGTTTTCACATGTTCTATCCTATCTCCTACACTTGTAAATGTTTGATACATACTTAATAAGCTCACATTGTTCATGGATGTTGAATGGATGGTTTGAATGATGAATTTAGGTAATTAAAAATGAAGTAAAAGTTTTTTATGACTAATTCACCCCCCAGTCAATGTGATTCTAACAATTGGTATCAGAGCAAGGTACTCGTAAAGCAATTTTACTAACTTGGAGGAGATCCTTGAAGCACAATGGGAAAATCATCTAATTTTTTAAGAAGGAAATATGAAATTACAGATTCCTTGGTTTTTGGATTACAAGAATAAACCAATGATATAGAGGTGGAGCATGGTCAAGTAATCAAATAGTTTGAATCTCAAGTTAATAGTGTGATATAAGTCTTAAAGGTCAAAGAAGAAGCTTACCTCAGGTATGAAGATGAGTTGAGTTCGTTGAAATCAAAGTTAGAAGAATCATCTAATAGGTTGAAGATGTATAAAAGATTGGAGAAGAGATATGAGGCTCTAGATGGGATCTTGGAAATTCATAGATCAACTAATGATAAAATGGGCCTAGGCTTCAAAGGAGAGCATATGGATAATTTTGAATACAACAAAGCTTGATGAAGTAATCAATAATACATAAAGGAGACCAATAAGACAAATTCAAGAAGGTCTAACCATGTTATACAACCCAATACAATGATGTATAGTTCTACCTTCAGTGTTTATTATTATGTTTGTCATGATTTTGGCCATAGAGTTAGAGATTGCAAGAAGAGGTCCTCAAGGAGTGAGTACTCATGGAATTATGAAGGTTCTTTCAAAGGTCCGTGTTACTCATGTTGTGAAATTGGTAATAAGGTTGTGGATTGTGGTTAGAACCTAAGTGCATATAATTCTATAGATAGAAATGGTGTTGTGTTCTACCATTATTATAAACAAGGTCATATTGCTATATCTTTTATCAAAGTGAATCACCAAGTTTCGGCAGCAGGTTTCCAGCTCTTAAAAACAAAGATAATAAAGTTTTCAAAATAAATATCAATCCTAAGAGTGATTCTAATATAATCATGTTTGTTTCTATGGATAAGAAGGATAAACCTAAGCATGTGAAAAAGAAAGAAGACCCAAATTCTATCACAAATATCAAGAAGGAAGACAAACAAAATACTATGGTGTATAGTTTAGGTCCATCTACTATCCAAGGTGAAGTGATTAGTAAAATTGAAAAGAATAAAAAGGAAGAAATCAAGACTTTTAATCCTAAATCCAATCCAAGAAAAACCCTATTTAAGAAAAAATCAATGAATGAGGAGTATCATGAGTGTTTGATAGAAATTCAATCATTAAAAATGAATGAGGATGTTATCATGCCTGTAAATCCATCCAAAAGGTAAAGAAGGAAGGAAGAGGTGGAGTATTTGGGCTCATTTAATGATTTCCTACTTTTTAGTGTCCATAGGGTGTCTTCGCTAGGATTCTTGAAGACATACATATAATAAAGGAAGCATGGGTGATCTATGAAGGAACAATTTATGTTTTGTGAGATCCTAGAAATTGTTTAAAGCTCTCTTGATTCAGTTTTTACAAATTATGCTCTTGATCGGTCTATCAAATCTTGCAAAGGAGTGTGTGTATAGTCAAAGGTATATTTTTGTCTTATCATTCATCAAAGAAGTTAGTGTTGCCATAATTTGGGAGTGTTGACAATTGAGTCTTAAGTTTTTGTTACATATGGTCTAAGTATCCTAGGTATCTTGAAGTTTGTACTTGTGGATAAAGTCAAATGAATTTTTAATCCATTCTATGAAAGTGTCATCATGATCTTATAGTATCTATCCAAACTTCATCATTTTGTCTGGTACAAGTAGTTTTGGTGTCATTATCAAGTTTTTAGTAGTGTACACTCTCATAATTATTACCAAGGTTAATAATATGCATTAAATATTTTTATAAGTTTGTGCTCATGTTCTAAGTTTGAAGGATTGATCTAGGAATTTCTATGCTCTAATTTGGTGTTTCAAGGTCAAAAGGAAGTATTGGCATCATGTCAGTCAGTATGAGTGTGTGTGTGTGTAGATGTCTGTCAAGATTTTATCATTCTCAATTGATGTAAAGAGTCTTAGCATTATTCTTAAAGTTATTGTCATGAGTCATGAGGTCTTGATTAAAGTAAAGATGATCAAGGTTCTCAACAGTTGAAATTAGGATATCGTCTTGGTCTGAGACAATGGTGCTAAAAATGTGTCTAAAACCTTGTCTAGGTCTATTCCATTAGGTCATGAGAAGACACAGGATGTGAAAGATAAGAGGATTATATTCTGAGTTTGCAAATTGATATGTATGAGCTCTTAAATTCATAATAATGCTCAAGAAGGAAGTATAAAGAATATTGTATAGTGTTTTCTTAAGTTATTAGAATATTATCCTAGGGGAAAAATCGACAAGTATGACAAGGCATTCAGTAAAAATATAATGATCAAAGATGAAATAAAATATCGTGAAAGAGGTCTATAAAAGCACAATCCCATGGGGAGATGTCTTGTTCTTTAGTGCTCCATTCATGAGTATGTTTATGATTCAATCTTGGTTTCAAAATTAAAGACGTAGTGATCTATGGTAGATAGTTGATCTAACAGGTAGAATAGAGTGTTTAAGGTTCGTGCATGTATGTTGAGGTGAGAAGAGTTATGAACAAGGTATGTTGTCTTCATTCCTTTGAAGTTCCACACAGTTTGATATGTGTGTCTAGAGAAAAGTAAGAATAAATGAAAACTCATGAGATTGATGTGTATGAGGATATGATAGTGACTAACTTGAATGATAGTCCTGGTAAATCTATAAGATAACAAGAATTATTGCAGTATCATAGAACATATGTAATACAATGATGTTTTTTGATCAATGTCCACAAAATTGATCGCCACTCCTGGTAGGCAAAGCATCAAATAAATAATCTTAGGGAGCATGGAAATAATGTATCAATACCGTGACAGAATAGAGTATTTTGTTGTGTATTTTTATGGACTATAACAGGGATATGAAGACCTCATATGTATAGAAGAGATGAATATATTATTTCATATGGTGTCTAAGGTGTCTAGAAGGATTTTTTGGCAATGGTTGACTGATTACATGCATATTGAAAGGTGGAGCTTGTCAAAGCTCTAACAGGTGTGATACTGCTTCAGGAATGTGATGCCAAAGAGTACCTTTCTCCATGGATGTTGTTCAAGGTATGTGACCTCATATTTACTTTGACAGTTAGTATATGATTATATCTTGTTAGGGGAGCTATAATATGATGATTCATGTGCTTAATATTCTCATGTAGCAAGGAGAAATTTAGCTAAATTGGTCTGAAGGAGATATTTAGGGCTCTTGGTCCTAAAAGGTATTATCAATATTCTTATAGTATGGTTAAGTAAGTTTGATGTTATGTGATTCCTAGAAAAGGAGAGTTTAGGTACATAAAGAGGTACAACTATGTTCTAAGGCTATTTTGTATGCTTCAAGGGTTGAGAGATTCCCCTATAGGGTCTGTGATGTCATATAACAGAGTTACAGGTTTATGAAGCTTGAGAAGCTATGTAATATGGAGTGAAAAAAATATTAAGTTCATTATTCATGGGGAATTAACCATGAGTCATTCATCTAAGGTGAATATACTCTCACGAGGAGCTTTGTAGATGAAGTTAAGACTAAGTCCATAGATCTCAACAAGTATCGAAGGTAGAAACTAAGCACAAACCAAGTTAAAGTGGAGATAACAAGTTTGAGTCTAAGCATTGTTGTCATTATGCATTTTCATTTTTTTTCATGTCCAAGTTGTCATGTATCCTTTTCACAAATATCAAAGGGAGGTGTAGGCTTAGAAACATGAAAATTAGGTCTTGTATATGTTTACATTTGTGGTTTCCATCCATGAAAAAGGGGGAGATTGTTGGGCATTGTGTCTAGTGTTTTGATTTCAAGTGACACATTGATGTCAAAGGGTGTATAGAGGGTTTAGGTGTCATTCACAGTCAAGTATGAAGTTTGATTCGTAATGTTTGGTTTTGTGATCTTCACATGGTTTTTTGGCATGGTCTTGTGCATGGTGCAAGCTAGTATGTGTACTCCAAAGAATGTTATGAGGTATAACATGGTCAGAGTGATGTCCAAGAGCTGTTAATGAGTATGTAAGAGGTCATCATGGTCAGTTCATGAGAAGTTTGTGTATAGTCAGGTCACTATAGGCCTAGTCCTAGACCTAGTCCAAGCAGAATGAGTGAGTAACATAAGATATTGAGTAGGGAATCCTTGTTTAAGCATGGTAGGAGTGTTTTGAAACTGCATATGAAGTGTGGAAAGCATATCGGGTCAGTATTCAAAGTTTTGATGTTGTTTCAAGGTCCGTTAAAGCAAGTTTCTTGATAATAAGACATGTAGATATAATTAATTCATGGTGCTGAGATAATTACATATGCATTTGAGCATGAATGAGATTTGGAAATTATGAAGGAGGTCATCTTTATGGTGTTTTGGGTCATATTTTAGGTCAAAACATTGAAGACAAAGCAAGAAAATTGATTTTTGGCAAAACTGAGTTTTTAAGAAGGAAGAATCCATCTCAAAGGTCATCTTGTTTTGCTCACCCGCACGTGTGAGTTCTTCATGAGATGCTTAGGATTTGAAGGATGTTTTTTAATTAATCTAAGAGTGTTTTTTAAAAAAGAATGAGTTGATTTGATCGTCTCATCTTTATAAACAATCATTAAGAAGTTAAGTTGGTCTTAAACCCTAGTTGAACCCTCATAGCATAATGATAGGAGAAAGATGAATTTTATGGGCTCCAAATGTATTGGGAAAGCTAATGTGATGCTTCATGGTTGTATAGAGTTTTTCTAAGCTCATTTTGGTGGTGATTTCATGTTTCAGTTGTTTCAGAAAGATGGAGAAAAACCCTTATTTTGTGGAAATTTTCTATTTTAGGTCTGAGTTGGAAGTTTCATGATGAGATGTAATTTTTTCTAGGAAGCTTGGGAGATGTTATAATTTTCCATGAAAATTTTCAAGTAGGTACAGCTGTGAAACTATGAGTTATAGGTCCTCCAAGTCACCTTACCACTTTTGGCCTAGAATGGGCTAAAACCTAGTCTTGTGGTTTGAGATGGGTCTGATGGATTTCCATGTTGAAGCAAGGTTATTTGAGCTTGGATAGCTTATACCGGTCCCTCATGATATTTTTTAAGCTATGGTTTGATCTGGAGATTTTCTTTCTTTCTTAAGCCCTCGTGGTCTAATGAGCCCTATTAGGCTTCTTAAGGTGTCATGGAACATGTATGAAAACATGGTGTGTCAGGTCCCTAATGAATTTTTGTAAGTGGTTTCATTGCTTGGAAGTTTTTTTGGAGTTGTTTAGGCATGTTGAACTCAATACTGGATTTGAAGTCTTTGAGGCAGGTTTAAGCAGTTTCATAGATTAGA
Organism: Taxus chinensis; assembly: GCA_019776745.2. Classification (NCBI taxonomy): domain Eukaryota; kingdom Viridiplantae; phylum Streptophyta; class Pinopsida; order Cupressales; family Taxaceae; genus Taxus; species Taxus chinensis. Next base: position 330,902,609 of record CM034152.1, on the reverse strand, counting down.
TTGTTTGAGTTCCTTTTGACCTAATTTGATGAATGAAGTAAGTTACTACAAATAGTATACATCATGATTTTTCCACTGATGTGTGTCATGTGCCTTGGTGAAGTGATTTGGTATGTTAACCATCTTATTTTGGTGACCTCGTTCTGGGCATGATCAACATGCTTAAGTTAGTTATAAGAGATGAAGGTTTTGGAGTGTTATGCCCTATTTGGTGGTGTCTCATGGGCCTGGGGATTAAGTTGGAGTAATGATGAATCCATTCATGTGGCCAATTCATATTGATAGGTGTTTTTTCTATGTGAAGTTGTTCACTCATGTGGACCAGTTTGAGGAGTTTTCTTCTTTGTGTGTTTCATGGTGGAGATAGCTGATGCAAATGTTCTTGAGCATGTTGAAGGTTATTATAGGATGTCCCTTAGTTATGTGGAGATTATTTAGTCTTGAAAAAAAAATTTGATTCCCTTTATATTCATGATGCATTCATTGGAGCTACAAGACCTTGTTTTAGGATTGTTTGAGAAGCCTTGATCTTATGTGTGTCGTTTGAGCCTTTATCGACCTACTTAGTCCTTCTAAGTGATCTTATATGATTTTTTTGATGTGTTTTCAAGTTGAGTATAAGGTTTTGGCCGACCTAAGGGTGTTATAAGCTAGATTCATGTCTATAAAAGAGTGTGTTAGTGTTGTGGTCATGGGGATGTGAGTGAGTTAGAGAAGGTGTAAAAAGAGTGTAGAAGGGTCAAGGGTAGAGTTAATAAGATGCATGAAGGGTTGAGAAGAAAATGTTCAAGGTCATATGACCTAATCAGCAAATAAGGGAGAATATTTGAGTGAGTAGGAGAAGATACTGTTTTGAGAGGGTTTGAAGAGTATGGAGCTGAATTTGTGATCTCAATTTGTTGTGGGACCAACAATGCTTAAGTGGACATCGTCATCAGGAGGTTGAGTGGGTGTTTGATCATCTTGGGGGATAGTATCCTCCTTGTATAGTGGGTGCTATACTAATAAGGGGTGGGTGCTTCTTGTGAAGTGGGTACTTCACTAAATAAATTTGGTGTGATGTGTAATATTCATGCAAGTCTTTTTTTATAAGTAACATTAGTAGAGTTTTAGTGGGTTTTCTTCCCCTTGAGGGTTTCCCACATATATTTAGTGTTTATGTGTTCTATTTTGTCTCTTACACTTGTACATGTTTGATACACACTTAATAAGCTCACATTGTTCATGGATGTTGAATGGATGATTTGAATGATGAATATATGTAATGGAAATTAAAGTAAAAGTTTTGTATGACTGGCTCATCCCCTCTCTGTCATTGTGAATTTAAAAATCATTTGGAGAATCTTGAGAAAATATTTATTAGATGCAGGGAGTTTGGTATTTCTTTAAATCCCATAAAAATGTCACTTTGGTGTACAAAAATCCAAGTTGTTGGGTCACATTATGTCTTGTGAAGGAGTAACGATTGATTTAGAGTGAGATAAAGATATTGATAAGGTGTTGATTCCCCAATCCAAGAAAGGTATTAAATCTTTCTTTGGTTAGATAAAATTTGTTAAAAGGTTTGTATATAACTTTTCTAATATTACTTTTCTTATTACAAGTATATTGAATAAGGATCACAATGTCAAGTGGGGGGAAGAGGCAATACAAGATTTTAAAGGGATAAAGGATGCACTAAATATTTACCCTATATCGACTAGTCCTGATTACAAAAGGGATTTCCAAAACTTCTCATTTGTATCTGAACATACCATAGCTTCATTTTTTTGTAGAAGGATGATGAGGGTAATTAAAAGCTAACGGCATTCTTTATATAATGCCTTTTAATGTTCTGAGTTGAATTATACTATTATGGAATAGTAGGCTTTTGCTTTGGTATGAGATACTAAGATATTTTGACCTTATATTCTAACTTCTAGGATAATAAAAAAGATTCCACCCACACCGTGGTTAAGGATATTCTAACACAGATGGAAGCATCCATTAAAATATGTAGATGGGGGAACAAAATACATGAGCTTGACATGGAAATACAAACTACTAAGTTGGTAAGATGCTTTGGTTTAGAAAAATTGATGTATGAGCCCAACTTGTAAGCTATGGAGGTAAACCATGTTATTAGTAGTTTTGAGAATCCTTTGGAAAAGGTGTGTTATTTTGTTTAGTATAAGGACTATTTACTACCTAAAATTTTGAATTGTTCATCTGGTTTAGATAAAAATCAGAGAAGAACACTAAAGTTAGTATCCCAAAAGTATCTCTTGATTGACTTGGGTTTGGATTGGAAAAATCCTGAAGGATTCCTCATGAGATGTATAACTGAAGAATAAGCCCCCAATATGGTAAGTGAATTTCAAGGAGAATTATTTGGAGGTCTTTAAGCCATAAAGGTAACTACTCATAAAATCATCAGGGTAGGTTATTGGCGGCTATACTTATTCAAATATGCTACTCATATTTTAACGAAATGTGAGGATTGTCAATATTTCTCTAGCAGGATGAAAGATTATATATCTCTCCCATTACAACTATATCAATTGAAGTTATTTTTAAATAATGGGGGTTAGATTTCATTGGTAAAAGATAGATGCATCTAGTTCTAGACATAAATGGATGTTGGTTTCCATTGATTACTTTACCAAGTGGGTGGAAGTGATCCCTACCCTGAACATTATACATCAAGTATTCATGGAATTCTTATTGAACAAGATCATATGCATGTTTGGTGTCCCTACAAAGTTGGTTGCTGATAATGATATGAGTTTCAAATCCAAACCTCTTGTTTTAATCTATGAAGAGTATAGGAAAAATTTTACTTATGTTTATAATTACAATCCTTACAGAAATGGGAAAGTTGAATCAACCAATAAAAAATTTCTCAAGATACTTAGAAGAACATTGAAGTTTAATAAGAAAAATTGGGATGAGAAACTAAAATTTTCTTTGTGGGCTAATAGAATCACACCAAAGAGATTCAGTGAAATAATCCCATTCAATTTGGTGTATGAGGTCTAGGTAGTCTTGTCTCTCCATTTGGAGTTATCATCTTATCAATTTATGCATCAATTAGGAGATGGGGAAGGAGTTGATCTTTATATCATAAGGATCAACCAAATCATTGGACTTGATGAAGCTAAAAGTGAATCTCATCAAAGATGCATTAAATTTAAGGAAATACTTAATAAGATTTTTGACAAGAAGGTTACCCCAATAATTTTCCAAGTTGGTGATTTGATTTTGTTGTGGGATAGTAGACATGAAGATAAGGGAAAATGGGAAATTTAATGCCCTATGGATGGGTCCTTATTCCATTGATGTCAAGATTGGAGAAAATACTTTCTTCTTAAGAGATTTGAGTGGGTAGATACTTGAATTTCTTATTAATGGTAGACATCTCAAGCATTTCCTAGATTAAGTGTGTCTCTTTACATTTATGTACATTGTGTAGTCCTTTTAGTTTTTTCTTCTCTTTGTTTGTTTTTCATTTCCTTTTTATCCTTTGTGATCACTTTTTGTTGGTTTCTAGTGCTCATGACAATATATTTTGAAAATAACTAGGTTTTTTTATGTGACTCCTTCCTCAATAGATAGGCATTTGGTATACCTCTTTCAAGTTTATGAGGTCCTTGGGAAACCCACTAGGGGTGTCAATCCACGAGTAAGATCCAATATTGGTGCCTGATTTGGTTTAGTTGAAATATTGGCACATTCTTGTGAATTTTTGTGAGTATACTGAGTAACCAAACATTTGCATCATTTTCCCTTCAATTTTTGAACTTTTTTTGTGGTTATCTATGCCTAAATGTCATAATTGTATCATGGATCAACCTTGTTGCATGGTTTTAAACTCACATATTAATGTTTTCTTTGATTTCTTCGTATCTTGATAAAGTTATAGGTTAAATGGTATGTGTGACTCTTTAATTTTGAATCTCAATGTTCTTATAAAATGTTTGGATTAGAATATGTCCATGTAAAGGACTTAATCATTTTACAATTCTTCAAGTATGCATTTTTGCAAATATGCAAATTGCATGTCTACCCCGAAGTGCACAAAATGGAATATTTTAAGTATCAAGGGAAAGAGAGGAGTTAAGAACTTTTATATTTTTTGTAAGTTTTAAATATAGGCTTGAACCCCGTAAATAAATATTTAGGGAATATTCCTTCACATGCTTACTTTTATGAAGAATTCAAATTTGATGCAAATTTTAAATTATAAGTTCATCCCAGAGGACCGAAGTGGAATATTCGAAGGATCTAGAAATGATGGAGAAAAAATAAAACTTCATTGTTTTACAGTCAGTAGCTTTGTATTTGTTGCAATATTACAAACTACATGTTGATCCCCGAAGTTTGATAAGGGGTAACATGTTGCATAGTATTGGGATGACAATGAAAAATTACAACTTTGTAGTTTTACAGATACTATATTTATAGTTGTTACAAGATTGTAAAGTATACTTTCATCCCTGACATCTGATGGAAAGGGAAATGTGTCTTAATTTAGAAATATTAGATGAAGAAAGAAGATCTACAGTTTCACAGTTTACATTTTTATAGTTGTTTCAAATTTGTAAACTGTACTTTTATTACCTTAACCCAACAAGGTGGACACGTATTAGTATCTCAAAACTTTTGGAAAGGAAAGTAGCTTCACAGTTTGTAGTTTCATAGTTTTTACAAGTTTGTAAATTGTTTACACAACCCTTATTCCGAAAAAAGGTGACTAAGCATGAAAAAGGCTTATGAATATGCCACGTAAGATGATTATAAATCCCGAGCCAACAAGGAAATGAAAACACGTCTAAGTAAAATCAAATATGGCCAGTTTATCCACTTATAAGGTTGAAATTCAAAGTTGAAATGAATATTGATGGCCATGAAACCAAATAAGTTATGGAGGTAGGTTCCACCATTAATGAAAGCATGCAGAAGGTATATGATGGAATTCAAAAAATATCAATTTTTCTCCAATTTTTGAGTGTGAAGAGAAATTTGAATCCCTAAAATGAGCAGAAGACCAAATTCATGCATTTGAACTGTGAAGAGATTATTTTGAATTTGAAGGTGTTATGTTGTTACTCTCTATCATATTGAAAATTAAGACAATGTTTTCATGGGTAAGTCTTTTACAGTACTTGTGAATATTTGTAGTATTGTGGTGTATCGATTTGCATTGTTAAAAGGGTTGGGTATGTATAGACTATTATGAATCCCTCTTTTATTATATGTTTCAAATCCTCACCTTAAAAAAATGAGGGTTAAATTCGTCAGTGTCCAAAAAAACTCCCACCGCATCTCTAATTTGGACAAAATCATAGACACTAACATGGGCAATGTGAACATAGCTAAATTTCAACAAAGGTTGTGTGTGGTAGAAAATAATAAAACATTGATGAAGATTGATTGGAGTGGACTCAATCTAGCTACGACTCTTCCCCCATCTTCTCAATATTTGGAATTAGTATGGGTGTGTGCACAAAACTACAACCCAAAAACCATGGGGGGTTAGGGATGGAAGCAATTTTTTGGTCCGATCCTTAACCATTGAAACTTTTGAGGAATTTCTAGGTATCCCTGATGCATCAGAAGTGGCAGACATTTCCATTAAGAATTCATATTAATATTGAAATGTAAATAGTGCAAAGTGTTCCAAAATATTGAACAAATGGCTTGAAAATCCAAGGATCTCTACCGCTAGGATCCTTAAGAAACTGAATAGAGATAATTTTGTGGAAGATATTGGATGCATTATCACATTATTGAACATGGTCATGGGAAAGGAATATACATACACCTATAATGATTGGATGTTCAAATTAATTTAGATAATCCTTATTGGAAAAATATAGATCCAGTGGGGAGAAATCATTAGTGATTGCATCCACCAAAAACTACTCAAAATGGAATTGCAGATTGAGGAGAGCTCTATTAATAAAATGGAATTTTACATGACCTCTTACTTGGTGTACAAAATTGCTTTCCATAGGTCATTCGATAAGTTGTATAGAGTGAAATATTTTGGTAATTACATAGTTTAAGATGTCTACCCATAGATGAACTTGGATAATCATATCTACAACTTCAGGTTAGTACATGATACTTTTTTTTATCCCCTTATATGCTTATTTAATACAAAGTGGGAATAAAACATGATATAATCCCCAAGAAAAGAAAGTAATCACTGAATACAAATGTTACTTCATCCAATTCGTAAGTTTCACTTACATCAAGGATAAGTGGTTTTCATTACACACCTTACATGCTACCAAGGTGCTTGGATGATAGATGGGAAATTTTGGAGGTGTTAAGGAAATTGGTAGTAGTATAAAAAAGTATTGTAGGAAAGAATAGGGAAAATATTAAGTTCCCAATAAAAATTGGGAGGTACAAATTGCCTACTTTGGTCAAGGCCAAGATCTTGGAAGTAGAAATGGGAAAAATTACTTTGCAAAAGTTCACTATTGGGCTCAATTATTACATCATATGGATAGTCTAGGTATATTTGGGGAATTCCTATGAGAATGAACCTCATTATGAGGACTATTGGATGGATTGCATGGATGAGGAGGAGGTCGTATTAAGGGACTATTTTAGGATGATCCTCACCGAATTTGTAGTGAACTATTAGGATTGTATTTGTTCCTCAGGGATGGAAGATGGAAAGGAATTGGTGAGAAATTATTACTTTGACAAGAAGATAGCCTCACAGCCCCTCCCAAGTGTTGATTTGACAAGGATAGAAAGCACCTCATTACATGATAATATTACTCATATTATCAAGAGGAATTTAATTTAGGTAAACAAAAAGGGAATCTGACTTAACCAATAACACATAGTCTCGAGGAGTATAAGGAAAGTGGAACCATAAAGGATATAATTCCCCCTTTAGGAAGGGATCTGGAAGCTTGGACCCCTTGAAGGAAAGGTCCCCACAAATTTCTATCAGAGGTGCATCTTCAGAGGCTATGGAGGAACTCAATGCTGTAATAAGCAAGAAAGGGGCCTCTATGTCAAATTTTAAACATATGACAAAAAGAAATAGTAAATAAAACCATGTAGGATGCATCTGTTATTGCAGCCACATCTCTCTAAGTAGTCCCATACCCAACCTCAAGGCCTAATACAACCGTGGAAATCGTAACCATCCAAGTGATGTGTCAACTTCTTCATCAAAGGGGTCATCTAGCAAATGGAAACATATGAGAGGAAGTGTTTCCCTAATCCAACCAGAGAAGGGTGCACCATTAGAGACCATTCATGAAGAGAGTGAGGAGGAATCTGTGACCCTACATTTTTTAATAACTAAGAGGGATATAGTGGAAAATCATATAGTAGAAAAATCCACATGGAAAACAATTAAAGAGTTCACTTCACAAGTCCTGGCACTTGTAACCCCTCAAATTACAGAGGTAGTACTTACTACCTGTTAGCATATAGATTTTCACACATGTAAATGACATGCAACAGTGTGGGAACAAAGTCCCTCCTCAATGAAGGTGAGGTTGCCTTTATTGAAAACCAAAACTGTATTTACACCTATACATTCAAAATTGTATATGGGGGGTGTTTTGGAACATCAATGGAAAGAAAAGTGAATGAGGGAGATGGAATGGAATGAAGGAAAGGAATGGAAAGGAATGAATGGAAGGAACATGCAAGAGTTAGGTAAAAGCAGAGCCTAATATTGCATGGATAAGAACAAACAATAACTAACACAAATAAAATGGAGTTTGAGTTAGCTAAACAAGAATGAGTAAAGGGAACACACATGAGCAAGTAAATAGCAGAGCTTGATCATTGTGAACAAGAATGACAGATTAATAGCGTTGACAATAAGATCCAAGACAATATTCGCATGCAATATTTAAACATCTAACATCTAATGAACATAAGAACATCAAATGTTACAAGAGACAATGAATGAGACACAAAGTTCATATTTCATTAACTCCAAAATGTTTTCACAAAAGAACACAAAGTTTCTTCCTGAAACAAAGCTTGCACACAAAAGTATTTTCTTCTCCTCTCTTAAAGTCCCCCTTACAAATGAGCCCCTCACTTCCTTTAACAACCCAAAATTTGGTTACAAAGTAGTTACGGTTTTACATAATCATTAAATAAGGCACTTAAGTGACCTTTGACTTATTCTAACCAACTTTATTAAAAACAACTAAAAATAAAAATCACTTAAGTTATCCACAGCTTCCCGAAAGCAAATAACAACATCCTTTTCTTTAAAAATCCACTTTTAAAATATACAATAATAACTAGTGCCTTATCCATTGAAATGGGGTTCGCATATCTCAAACGTATGAGAAATGGACTCTCCCACTTTGTTAGATAACAAGAAAACTATCTCCCAGAACTGCCAGTGAAATTAGGATCTGCCACTTTTGCTAGTTGAAAGGATCTAAACCTTCCTAAAGTTTCAAACATATTTTCTTCTTCTGGAGGTTCATTTGGTTGAAGAATAGCCTCAAAAAAATACCTGCAATTCAAGAATCCTACTTGGCATATCATTTAAATTAATAATATTTGATTGAGAATTCTCAAATAAGTTCTTTAATTTGATGCACCACTCCATTGAAACTTATGAGAAATTATTAGCGAAAATGTACATGTCCTTAAACAATTGTAAAAAATTGCTCTTCCACCTGTTCCGATGAACACCTTTGATTATGTTCATTTACGAGGTTGCAAAGGATCTCAGCTATGAATTCTTGAATCAAGGCAAGTGAAGTGAAGAGTTCATTACATATGCTCTCATAATGGATCATAGAATCCTCAAGAAGCATCTTCCTTGATTTGAGATGTAGAAACCAAAGAAAACATGTCCCTCAATATTTAAATTCAAGAATTCCTTCAATGGCTAAAATTGAGGATTCCATACTAATCATCTCCTACAGACTGGGCAATATCTCATCCAAATTTGATATATTAGAAACAAAAGTTTCCTTGAAAGAAAGAATTGGATCAAGATACGCCCAGACATCTTCATGGAGCTTAACCGTTGTTTTGATTATACCTTGGCCTAAAAGGAGAATCTCTGAAAGCCAAGTTTTAGTGACGTGGCCCAATGTATTTATTTCTATTGACAAATTGAGAGTCTTTTCATCAGGGGCAGCCACTGCATCAGGTACTGGGAAAGTGGATGATATGGGATTTATCATATGTTGAACATATTCCACCAATTGATTCCTTTCGGCCTTGAGCTGAGAGTTCTGAGACTTATATTTCTCAAGTCTCTTTAGCATGATATCAATTGAATATCAAGCCATTGCCATGTCACTTTCTAATGTGGATATCCCAAGTCCAAGTCTGGAAACTTCATAATCAGTAGGTGTCATGGCATCACGCTCCTTATCAACTTGTGGGATGGCAAGATCTACAAATATTTTTCCGTCATTATCCACCATTATTTGAGAAATCACCTTAGGCTTCTTGGCAATGACGTCATTTGAAAGTTTGAAAAGGGCATCAAAATCAATGTCAATTGCCTTGAAACCCTCATCCTTTTCTTAACCTCGGAATCAACCCAAGAAGGAGTATCATTCACTATTTCCACATACAAAATCCTAGAGCTCAAAGCAATATTCTCATTATTCTCGACATCATCAGATCTTGCAAGAATCCTATCCATGACCTCGATTTGAGGAGAAATAACCTCAATATCCACCTCCTGATCATTCGGGAGATTTTGGGAAATTTCTTCATGAACTGTAGGTTTCGAAGTGTTTGATATTTGGACTACCTACACCTGAGTAAACACTTGTACGAGGCATGGTTGAGGATTGTTTGTCATGAGCTTCTGAGAACTATTAATAATGTGAGTAGAAGAATCTCTACTTGAAGTAGAAAATCCTGATACGTGCTCTCTTCCTTCACTGTGGTTAGGGCCTTTAGATTTTTCTCCTCGTGGCACATTATTTAGTGAAGTGGATTTTGGCAACCACTCCTTTCTTGCTTGTTGTGTATGATTAGATGGTATAGAGGTTGATTGAGAATTGTATTTGGTTGAATGAAGACCTCCTCGAGTTGGAAATTTTTGTGATTCTGAAGTATGATCTTGAATTGATTGTAACTTGGCAAGTTCTCTGTTGTACCAAGATATGCTTCTTTCAAGAATCGATTGATTCTTGCTATCAAGAGAAAATTCATCTCTTTTGGTCTAGTCAATTCGAGGCAATGGGGTAAAATCAATTACATAATATGAAGGATCAATAACATCTTCATCATAATTTATGAACAAATCGGGATGGTTCTTGATGCAAAAGGTCTCTATATGATCAAGTGTTAGGTGAGAAAACTCTCATCTTCTTACTTCATGTTCATCGAAACAGGAAGCCTAGAAATCTTCCATGGTAGGGTTATGTTGATACTTTGCTCCAAGAATCTTCTGCATATATCCATTGATATCAAACTAGTCTCTCTTCACATATGGATGAATGGTGATGAGGGAGAAAAAAAAATCCATGAGTTGTGCACTGAAAAGATTTGGACATTGGTATTCCCCAATTTGGATTGGGAAATGAATTCCTGAACAATGTTTATCACTGAGAAGATAGTAAACTTGGAATAGATGTCACACAAGCTCCATTAATTCCCATCTATCACTAATGTACTTAGGAAGCTTCCTGGAGTACTAGCAAATCCACTCACGTGAATGTATGAAAAGGATGAAATTTGAATAAACCAGGTTCCCCATTGAGAAATGACATTCATCACTTCTTTAGAAAACTTTCCTCTGTATTTCAATTCAAGTTCCGAATCACGCGAAAATCAAATGCAGCATTGACTCTTCTAAAATGGTAAGAGCTATTTTTGAAAATTAGTTGTGGGTAATAATGAAAAACGCTATTTGATGGCCCCATGACTCATCTTGTTTTGAGTCCAGAACATAGCTTTCTTCTTGCTACTGCATAAGTCAGATACGATGTCATGTAGAAGCATCCAATCATCTTAACTTCTATCAATTGTTTGTGAAGGGTATTGTTGATAATGGTGGCCCAATCCAAAAACTCTTTCTTGGCAAGGATGATATAGATAAAATGATACATCCATGGGTGGAAAATCCTAGTAGAGGGTAAACTGAAAACTTGACTTAGGAGAGTAATCATGTCCCCGATTTCTTCCACGAACTCAACACGATACAGTTCTTTGGGAAGCCAATCAATTCGAGGCCTCTTGGTCACTAACCAATTGTTATTAACCATCTTGCTCCACCTAAGGGGTTCTTCATCCCAAAATTCATGTGCTGACTAGCAAGTGATATCTGCATTCTTAAGAAATTCAGGTATGCCAAGCAATTCCTCAATGTGCTCTGGTGTGATTAAGAGGAAAGGCTCATGATTATCTTTAAAAATTCCTCGTCTCTCAGGATCATAATGCTCCACGCAAGCAATAACCAGCTCTGGACACTTCACCGAGACAGGAAATGTTACTGCTTGAGGTAGACCACTATGGTAAAGCCTATCTGAGAATATGGTTTTGCCTTCAGTTTTCACCTGTTCACAAAATTGTTGCACATTGATGTGACCCAGATTTGTATCAGTGATATTGTCATATGCTGACTTAATGGAACTAGGAGGGATGATTCCTTGGAATTCATACTTGAGTGCGGATTTGTTCGATTTCTCCACTGGCTTCCTTGATCTTCCTGCAGATTTGTTAGATTTTTCATCCATTATGAATTTCACAGAAAAAAATGACTCAAGCACGCAAAACAACACAAGCGGGGTTGGGTCTCACTCTCTGAAACACCCGTTAATGCAAAAGAAAAGTGACTTGTTTTATTATTATTTAAAAATAATAGTAATAATTGATCTTGGGTTACAAATTTATTTTACTTTTTAAAAATGCAAACACAAGCAAAATATCAAGAGTAAGCTCGAGTTACAAATCGGGTTAAAACAATTATAATTTTTTTATTATCCGGTTGCAATGGCATCGTGCAGGGTCAATTTGATTTTTAGAGAATGCATGGACGTGTGTTTGTCCTGCATGGTCAGCTACTTTCTTGGCTCTTTGCTGGCATGGACTTTCTCGCGTGGCCTGTGTGTAAACTTCTTTGGCAGTGTATAAATCTCCTTAGGCATTTGGATTAATACCTCCTAATGCATGAATTTTCTAGCTTTGGCATGTGTAGCCTTCTTATATTTTTAACCTGAGTGGTCTTCCAAGGTGAGAAATGTATAGATTGGTTTATTTTATTGTCTTTGGCGTTGAAATGTTTGGACTGTATTTTATAGTGTGAAAGATAGTGTGAAAGATCCTTTAGCTACTCCTTTTCCCTTTCCTCACGCATGGGCTACTCTTACTTTTAAAACCAAATACTTTCCTCCCTTACTGCACGTGGACTCTTCTTCCAATTGCTACACATGTAGGTTATTTTCTTGTTTTACTTCTGCCTCTTATGCTACCTTAACTCTAATAATGTGTGGTATGTTTGGTTCTTAGACAACATGACCTTGACCAATGCTTTGCTCTAATCAATGCATGGACAGTGTATGTGTGGGCCTATCTTCTTCCTAGTTGTGTTGCCTTGACCAATGCGTGGACAGTTTTATTTATTCCTAGTTAAAATGTGGATTCTTGTTATTGCAATGTATTGAAAAATGATCCTTCTACATGCGTTAAAAACTAATCCCTGACTGATGTATTACTCCTAATGCATGGATCTTCTTCCAATTGTTCCATGGAGATTTGTTTGGACTGTCCTCCTTTATTGCGTGGAGATTTGCTTTGACTATCCTCCTTTGCATGCGTGGGCTATGCCTGGACCATTTTAGATTGTTCTCTTTGCCAATGCGTGGTATTTTTATTTTTGGACTGTCTTATGCTCTCACCTGAAGATTTGTTTGGACTATTGCTTCTCAAAACCTGCTGCGTGGAGTCTTTGCTGACAACGTGGAGAGTTATGGACTATTTTTTTTTCAGTGTTGAATCTTCCCATTGCTATGTGTATTACTTCCCTTGCATGGACTAGTTTTGAATAAGTGGAAAACTTTGTTATTATATTTTCATTGATGCATCAAAACAATGCGTATTCCTCCTTCACAATGGCATTCACAGTAAACTAGTATTGTTTGAGGGATGTGATACAAATATTACTTTGTTCCTTTAGAAGAAATAAGAAGCAATTTGGAAAGCTTCGCACGACTCTTTCCAATGAGTTTGACGGAGGAATTTATGAGGATTAATTCAACTTCCCTCCTTCCCGGGTAGTGGAATTAATTGCCAGGGGGAAGTGGGGAAAGCAACAGCCAATTGCCAATGGAAATGGCAAAGCGGGCTGGCAATCCCCATTTTATTTCCCCATGTGGGAAATTGGGAGATTTTTTCCCGTTTTCCAATTCATTAATTTGGCAATCGGGGGAAGAAATCCCACAAGTGGGGATTTAAAACAATTTTTCCAGGAAAGGGGAAATCCGGGCCCGGGAAGCCAATTTGGCATCCCCGACAATGGGAAGTGGAAGCTTATTTTTCCCCCGGAAATAAAAATAAAACTTGTCGAATGAAATTTTAATTAATATTTATTTAATTAAAAACCCCAAAGTTATTAAAAATTAATTTTATCAAACAAAGAGTAATTAATTAATTAAATATTAATTAATTAATATTTAACGCAGTTTGAGACCTGGCGGGAGGAGTTCTCACCCGAAATGGACGAAACGAAGACCGGAACGATCACAAAAATGAGACGGTCGCGATGAGAGTGATAAATCACGCAAAGTAACACTTTTGAAAATTTTCAAAATTTCCATTTTTTATTAATTTTGCGAAGTCAAAATTGGCTGATAACAGCTGGCTCTAATTGGGGACAAGGACTTCATGGACGCAGCAATGGACCCAGACCAAAATATTCATGAACATGATCTCAAAATGATGGGGCAAAAAAATGGGGTGATACAAGAGAGGAGACCGAAAGACGGGGAAAAGAAACAAACCAAAATCCTAATTACTTATGTACATACAGGGAACAACCCGTTTTCAATTTTGATAGTGCTTGAGATATTGCCCACTGTAGGGAAAAGGAAAATGAGTTCCATCAGGATACACCAAGTAATAGGTGTTATCTCCATAGAAATGTCTAATTTTGAAAGGGCCTAGCCACAACGAATCAAACTTCCCATGCTTTCCTTTCAGTTCACGTCTCTTGTCCCAGAGAAGAACCAAGTCATTGATTTGGAATTGCCTCTCTTTAGTTTTCCTGTCAAACAACCTCTTTACTTTGGATTGATGTTCCTCGATCCTGTTTTCCACTTGACTTCTTTGTTCCTCAAGCTTGCTTAGGAACATGATCCTTTTATCTAATGCATTGGTGAAGCATTCATCATCAACTGCTTGAGCTAATTTTAATGTTGGTAACTCCAGTGTGATGGGAATTTGAGCATCAGTTCCATACAAAAGTTGAAATGGAGACATCCCGATTGCTCTTTTGGGAGTTATGCGGTCAGCCCACAATGCATCATATAACTTTTTGTGCCAAGTTCTTTGATTTTCTTCGACTAACTTGCGCACGATAGTAATGATGTTTTTGTTACTGGATTCTGCTTGACCATTTCCCTGAGGGTAGTAATCTGACGAATGAGATAAAGATATCCCATACCCATAACAAAAACCTATCATCTCTGTAGAAGAAAAATTTGAGGCATTGTCTGTCACGATCTTGTGTGGAATTCCATAACGGACCAATATATTTTCTTTGATGAAGTCACAGATTACCGCAGTAGATGTTTGTTTCACTGGTATAGCTTCTACCCACTTTGTAAAGTAGTCAGTTGCGGTGAGCACGTGAGTATGACCAGCACTAGAATTAGGATTCAAAACCCCAATGAAATCTAAACCCCATTGTTGAAAGGGTTCTTCAATGACAACTGGCTTCAAAGGCAAAGCTGCCAATTTTGGTCTTCCAACAAATTGCTGACAAGCTTCACATTTTGTCACCCATTTCTGAGCATCGGAAAACATAGTGGACTAGTAATAATGTGCTCACAAATTTTATGAGCTATCACTGGGCCAGAGAAATGACCACCGCAAGCATGATTGTGAAAAGCTTCCAACAACCTAGGTTGTTGTTATTTATCAACACATCTGAGGAACATGTCGTCAACTCCTTTCTTAAACAACGTGTTGTCCTAAATGATGTACCTGACAGCTCTTAGTTTGATAGCTCATTTTTCCTTAGCTGTCAGATTCTCTGGACACTCACCATATGTGAGAAAGTAGGCTATATCAGAATACCATTCGTCTGTGGTACTGACAAAAACTACCAGTGGTAAATTTTCCTCAACTGGTTCTTCTTCAGAGTCATCTCATGGTTCATTTTCTGCGATGAGTTGGTAGAGTCCTCTTCCTCAAACCAACTTGGTAGGCTTGATATCCAAATCATATTCCTGGATCTTAGAGACCCAATTACCTCTTTTAGATCCTGGTTCTTGTTGTGTCAGCATCGATTTAACTGCGGTGTCTGGTACTAAGACTTTGGTGTGAGAATTCAACACATAGTACCTGAAGTGTTTCAAGGCTCTCACCACCATGTACGCATGTCTCTCAAGGGGAGTGTAATTGAGTTCATGTTTCTTGAATCCAGAACTCATGAATGCAATAGGAGATTCAATTCCCTCTTGATTGTGTTGAGTCAGGATGGCAGAGATTGTGTGCGGCGAAGCATAACAATAGATTATGAAATCCTTTTTAAAATCAAGACACACCAATGTAGGGGCTTTTGCAATAGCACCCTTGATTTTTTCAAATGCCTCTCTACCTTCCTTTGACCATTTGAAGGATTCTTTTCCTTTCATCATATCAGTGATTTCTTTAGTCAGCTCAGAAAAATATGGCACGAACCTTCTCAAAAAAATTAACTTCCCAAAGAATGAGTGGACTCCAGGCTTACTTGTAGGCAAGGAAAGATTCTTGATAGCTTGAACACGCTCAGGATCAATCTTAGTTCCTTCCTTAGAAACAATATGACCTAGGAGTTTCCCTTCCGTAACTCCAAAAATAGACTTTTTTGGATTCAGAGAGATCTTATGAAGTCTACACCTTTGCAATATTTTCTCTAAATCTCTTAGGTGATCTTCTCACTTCTTTGAGAACACTGTCAAGTCATCTAGGTATATCACGATGATCTTGTCTTTATAATCTGTGAATGCCATATCCATAGCCCTTTGAAAAGTAGCGCCGACATTGATCAAACCAAAAGGCATTCTTCTATACGTGAACGTACCCCAGGGGGTGGTGAACATGGTTTTATGTTGATCTTCTCTAGCCACTTCAATCTGATTATAACCAGAGAAACCATCTAGCATAGATAGCATTTCTGATCCAGTTACTGCCTGCAGAATATGGTCCATGACTGGAAGTGGATAGTTATCTTTCAAGGAAGCTTGATTAAGATTGTGAAATCCATGCAAATCCTAATTTCTCCATTTTTCTTGCGAACTGGTACAATATTAGCTATCCAAGTCGAATGTCGAATAGGAAACACTATCCATGCATCTAACATCTTTTGAACTTCATGAAATATTGTCCCTGCAATCTTGGGATTATATTGTCTTTGCTTTTTCCTGAAAGGAACTGCACCAGGCTTCAAGGGTATGGCATGCTCCATTTCCCTGGGTTGGAAAGACTTCAAGTCTTCATATGAGTAAGCCAAAACGTCAGAATATTTGGTAAGGAGGCTTATGAATTTCTTGCACTCCTCAGGTGAGCAACACTTACCGATGTTGACCAAGTGAGGTTTATCCTTGGTACCGATGTTAACTTGCTCATAGTCAGCAGAATTCACAGGTCTTGCCTGCTCTTTCTCTTTGATAAACCTGTCATGTTTATCAAAAAGTTCTTCAAGTGAAACCAATCCTTTGGGAATTTTATTTCCTTTGAGTTGAATGATGCCATCACCAGGATCTTCATTCTCAACTCCTTCCTGAATGGGTGAGGTAGTCGATTCGTGAAATGCAGAATCACTTCCTTCAAAATACAATTGTTCAAAATTATCCCTTTTTTCCAAGAAAGCAATAATTTGTTTATCATCATTGAATACTTGCCAATTTTCTACATTGTCAGGAACACTTGGCCTAAAAACCATTTCAATGGTGTAATTGTCTTGATCAAACTCTGAATGAGGGATCATTAATGAAGCTGAGACTGCTAAAGAATATGCTTTGTCATTCTTTTCATGAGGGACAAATTTTATGGAAAAAGCATCGAAGACTTCTATTGCATCCCACACTTTATTTCTGTAGTGTCTCAAATGATCATTCTTTACTTGGAACTGATTTCTTACTTGTTTCACGATCAATTCCACATCTCCAAAGACTTCCAAATTTTTGATCCCTTTCTCCTCTGCAACTTGGAGGCCAAGGATTAATGCCTCGTATTCTGCAGTGTTGTTAGTATTTGAAAATTCAAGTTTGTAGGAAAAAGGAAATATTTTACCATTTGGAGATATGAGCACCACTCCTGCACCAGAACCCGTCAAGCAACAACTTCCATCAAACTCAAGAGTCCAGATCTCATTGGAATCTTGGCAAGTGATCTCAGGGGTATGAATTTCTGCAATCATCATATAATTACCCATACTTGAGCCTTGGAAAAGGATCTGTGCGCGAGGATCTTCGTTTTAGTTACCGTGAACTTTTCCTTGAGTTTCTAGCATTAGCTTCTTCATTTCTCCATTGATAGGGATCATGGCATGAGACCAATCCATTTGAATCTCTCCACCTAGATCTCTGCAAAATTTCCTGCTCAACAACATACCATACGAAGCGGGAATGTCAGCAACTAAAATAGTTACCTTAACTCGCTTTTGAGGGAATTGGGCTAAAACCATTTGGGCATCTTTAATCTACCCGATCAGAGGAACTTGCTTGGTTTCCATGGAGTAACACGATCTGAATGTTCTCGTACAAGTTAACCCAAGAGCATGTGCTACCTTGGCAGGCATCACATTATCCGAGGCTCCAGAATCTATAATGCAATTACTTAATTTGCATCCGTTGATCAGAAAGGACACAAAGAAAGGTTCAATCTTTTCATTTGAAGGTGTAGTGGCCGCCACAATATTTTGAGTTTTCCCATCTTTGGGAGTTTTTAGAATTCCTTTGGAGGAATGAACAGTAGAGTCACCTTTGATAAACTGGACCAATTTCTCAAGTTGATCCTTATTGGACTTCAAGTACTCTACCTGTGACATGGAAATTTTTGTTTTATTGATATGATCAATGATATCAAATTTGGGCAAAGTAACCGTACTTGATGTCTCAGATACTAGTTCTTTCGAACTTGATGATGGCACACTTTTGACCTTTGCTTCGGGTTTGGTTGATACTGATGTAGAAGAAGAAACTTTCTTCGTAGCTGATTTATCTATGGATTGACTCGGCAAAGGTTCTCCTTTCTTTAAGATAGTTTTGACCTTAGGAGTCTCAGCTATCTTTGATTCTTTGGAAGCTTCTTTAATTTTGGATTCTTTAGGAACTTCCTTGGAAACCTCTTTATCTCCACCTTAGTGGTATTTTGCTCCTTTTTCTGAGAGCGTGTGAAGACAGTGAAAGACTGGCTATTCATATCTTCTATAATTTCTTCATATTCATCTTCTTCTTCTGAATGGTACTCAAAGAAATGATTATTACTTTCTCCCTCAGGATCTTCAACTTCAGGTTCAGATGTTCCAGAATCTAGCTCTTCCTCATCAACCTCGATGACTTCAACTTCATCATCACTTTCTTCAATGACATCACATTTTGAGTTAGTTGCGGGAGCTGCTTCAATAGCAAGCCTCATCGGAGGACCTGCAATCCTGGATTTGTTGGGAATGTAGCCTTTCCTTGGAATGTCTTTGTAAGGAGAGGGTTTACTACTCTGAGCAACTTGCTTTTTCAAAGCTAGCACATCATTAGCTAACTTAGTAAGTATAGCTTCTGAAGCATTGGGGGTTTCTTGACTCTTTCCCTTGAGGGAAGTTTTCTTGAATTTTCCTGCCATGATTAAGTCATCCTCAATTTCTATGGCCAAGGATTGAGCAAGTTCCAAAGTAGCCACTCTAGCCCTTCTCATCTGATAGCACACTTCTGGTTGTTGTGCGTTAATAAAGAAACATTTTTGTCCGTCAGGATTCAGTGAATCCTGGCAGGAACTTTATTCACCATTTTGTTGAATTTAGCCATGAAATTCCTCATGGGTTCTGTTGGCTCTTTCTTCACCTGAGATAGTTGGGAAAGAAGAGCATGTTCATCTTCTGCCATCTTGAATCGATCTTCAAACTTAGTTTTCATATCATTCCAATTTGTAATGCATCCATTTGGGAGATGATGAAACCAATTTACAGCAACATCATGCAACGTTTCACGAAGAGGTGAATAACAACATATTCATATTCTACTAAAAAAACAACACATGCAGCGAAGAAGGTAGAAATATGGTCATCTGGTGATGTCTTCCCATCTCCATCAAACTTGGGAAGAATCTTCCTCGATCCTCTTGGGAGTTCATGTCGAGCTGGTAAGGCCAATGGGCCTATGGCATTTCCCCATGGTACATTGACTACCATTTTGGGAAAGGTGGTATGTGAAGGTAAAACAACATGAGCAAGGACAAGTGCTTGACTGGTAGTGATTCCTTCCTTGCTTGCTCTTTCAGGACTTGATGCAAGGCTTGCAGATCTACGAGGTGTGTTCTTCTTTGGAGGAGATAACTTGAAACCAAACTTTCCTTGAAAGTCAAAAATGGGATCAGATCGACCTTTAGCTTTTTCTCCTTGCGTAAACCTCTTTCCTTCCAGTTTGAAATCTTTATTGTGAAGGGATCACTGGCATGTTCTGATCAGCTCTAGCCTTTTCTCTTCACTCTCTTTCTTGAGCTATTTGCACCTGAATAACTCTAGCAACTCTCGCGGCTTCTCTTCTTTGTTATCTAGTACTGATGCGGTGAGATGAAAATGATAGTTATTCATGTGCTTTTCCCAAATAGCTTGCCTCAAATCTGATGATATGTCTTCTTGAGTATCTACAAAAAGAAGATTTGGTTGCAAGATAGGTGGGTTACCTGTAATAGTCATACAAATTATTACCTTGGTGGAAGAGGACCGCGTCGGTGAACAACGATCAACACGTGTCCAGGAGGTCTTCTGGCCACAAGTGCGGGTGCTCTTCTTCTAAGGTCTTCAATGTAGATTTCTCTGTCAATGGCTCTATCAACAGCCAAAAATTGCTGCAAACTTTCATGGTTTTCCCAAGCTACTGTTTGAAGGTTGGCAGCAATGTCTCCTTGAAAATCTTCATCGGGCACAAGGTTCAGTTGAAGAACTAGAGCTTGTGCAGAGGGGATAGTCATAAAGATTTAACCAAGCACTGGTTAACGATTCTGAAATCCCCAGTAGAGTCACCAAAAACTGTTAGCATATGGATTTGCATGCATGCAAATGACATGCAACAGTGTGGGAATGAAGTCCCTCCTCAATGAAGGTGAGGCTGCCTTTATTGAAAACCAAAACTGTATTTACATCTGTACATTCAAAATTGTATGTGGGGGGTGTTTTGGAACATCAATGGAAAGAAAAGTGAATGAGGGAGATGGAATGGAATGAAGGAAAGGAGTGGAATGGAATGAATTGAAAGAACATGCAAGAGTTAGGTAAAAACAGAGCCTAATATTGCACGAAGAGGAAAGATGAATAACTAACACAAATAAAATGGAGTTTGAGTTAGCTAAACAAGAATGTGTAAAAGGGAACACACGTGAGCAAGTAGATAATCAGAGCTTGATCACTGTGAACTAGAACAACAGATTAATAACGTTGACAATAAGATCAAAGACAATATTTGCATGCAAGATTCAAACACTAACATCTAATGAACATAAGAACATCAAATGCTATAAGAGACAATGAATGGGACACAAAGTTCATATTTCATTAACTCCAAAATGTCTTCTCAAAAGAACACAAAGTTTCTTTCTTTGAAGTAAAGCTTGCATACAAAAGTATTTTCTTCTCCTCTCTCAAAGTCCCCTTTACAAATGAGCCCCTCACTTCCTTTTATAACCCAAAAGTTGGTTACAAAGTAGTTAGGGTTTTACATGATCATTAAATAAGGCACTTAAGTGACCTTTGACTTTTTCTAACCAACTTTATTAAAAACAACTAAAAATAGAAATCACTTAAGTTATCCACAGCTTCCCGAAAGCAAATAACAACATCCTTTTCTTAAAAATCCACTTTTTAAAATATACAATAATAACCAGTGCCTTATCCATTGAAATGGGGTCTGCCTATCTCAAACGTATGAGAAATGGACTCTCCCACTTCATTAGATACCAAGAAAACTATCTCCCTGAACCGCCGGTGAAATTAGGATCTGTCGCTTTTGCTAGTTGAAAGGATCTAAACCTTCCCAAAGTTTCAAACATCTTTTCTTCTTCTAGAGGTTCATTTGGTCAAAGAATAGCCTCACAAAATACCTGCAATTCAAGAATCCTACTTGGCATATCATTTAAATTAATAATATTTGATTGAGCATTCTCAAATAAGTTCTTTAATTTGATGCACCGCTCCATTGAAACTGATGAGAAATTATTGGCGGGAGTGTACATGTCCTTAAACAATTGTGAAAATTGCTCTTCCACCTGTTCCGATGAACACCTTTGATTATGTTCATTTACGAGGTTGCAAGGGATCTCAGCTATGAATTCTTGAATCAAGGTGAGTGAAGTGAAGGCTTCATTGCATATGCTCTCATAATGGATCATAGAATCCTCGAGAAGCATCTTCCTTGATTTGAGATGCAGACACCAAAGAAAACGTGTCCCTCGATGTTCAAATTTGAGAATTCCTTCAATGGCTAAAACTGAGGATTCCATACTCATCATCTCCTGTAGACTGGGCAATATCTCATCCAAATTTGATATATTAGAAACAAAAGTTTCCTTGAAAGAAAGAATTGGATCAAGATACGCACTGACATCTTCATGGAGCTTAACCGCTGTTTTGATCGTCCCTTGGCCTAAAACGAGAATCTCTGAAAGCCAAGTTTTAGTGACATGGCCCAATGTGTTTATTTCTTTTGACAAATTGAGAGTTTCTTCATCAGGGGCAGCCACTGCATCAGGTACTGGGAAAGTGGATGATATGGGATTTATCAGATGTTGAACATATTCCACCAATTGATTCTTTTTGGCCTTGAGCTGAGAGTTCTGAGACTTATATTTCTCAAGTCTCTTTAGCATGATATCAATTGAATCTCAAGCCATTGCCATGTCACTTTCTAATGTGGACCTCCCAAGTCCAAGTCTGGAAACTTCATAATCAGCAGGTGTCATGGCATCACGCTCCTTATCAACTTGTGGGATGGCAAGATCTGTAAATCTGTTTCCGTCATTATCCACCATTATTCGAGAAAGCACCTTAGGCTTCTTGGGAATGACATCATTCAAAAGTTTGAAAAGGGCATCAAAATCAATGTCAATTGCCTTGACAACCCTCTTCCTTTTCTTAACCTCAGAATCAACCCAGGAAGGAGTATCATTCACTATTTTCCACATACAAAATCCTAGAGCTCGAAGCAATATTCTCATTGTTCTCGACATCATGAGATCCTACAAGAATCCTATCCATGACCTCGATTTGAGGAGAAATAACCTCAATATCCACCTCCTGATCATTCGGGAGATTTTGGGAAATTTCTTCATGAACTGTAGGTTCCGAAGTGTTTGATATTTGGACTACCTGCACCTGAGTGGATGCTTGTGCAAGGCATGGCTGAGGATCGTTTGTCACGAGCTTCTGAGAACTATTAACAATGTGAGTAGAAGAATCTCTACTTGAAGTAGAAAATCCTGATACACACTCTCTTCCTTCACTAGGGCTAGGGCCTTTAGATTTTTCTCCTCATGACACATTATTCGGTGAAGTGGATTTTGGCAACCACTCCTTTCTTGCTTGTTGTGTATGATTGGATGGTACAGAGGTTGATCAAGAAGGGGCTTTGGTTGAATGAAGACCTCCTCGAGTTGGAAATTTTTGTGATCCTGAAGTATGATCTTGAATTGATTGTAACTTGGCAAGTTCTCTGTTGTACCAAGATATGCTTCTTTCAAGAATCAGTTGATTCTTGCTATCAAGAGAAAATTCATCTCTTTTGGTCCAGTCAATTCGAGGCAACGGGGTAAAAGCAACTGCATCATATGAAGGATCAATAACATCTTCATCATCATTTACGAATGAATCGGGAGGGTTCTTGATGTGAAAGGCCTTGATCTGAGAAAGTGTTAGGTGAGAAAACTCTCGTCTTCTTACTTCATGTTCATCCGAACAGGCAGCCCAGAAATCTTCCATGGTAGGGTTATGTTGATACTTTTCTCCAAGAATCTTCTGCATATATCCATTGATATCAAACTGGGCTCTCTTCACATATGGATGAATTGTGATGAGGGTGAACTCTTTTTCCATGAGTTGTGCACTGAAAAGATTTGGACATTGGTATTCCCTGATTTGGATTGGGAAATGAATTCCTGAACGGTGCTTGTCACTGAGAAGATAGTGAACTTGGAATAGTTGTCGTGCAAGCTCCATTAATGCCCATCTGTCACTGACGTACTTAGGAAGCTTCCATGGAGTACCAGCAAAGCCACTCACGTGAATGTAGGAAAAGGATGAAAATTGAATAAACCAGGTTCCCCATTGGGAAATGACATTCATGGCTTCTTTAGAAAATATTTCCTCTGTATTCCGATTCAGGTTCCGAATCACGCGGAAGGTGAATGCATCATTGACTCTTCTAAAATGGTGAGAGCTATTTTTGAAACTTAGTTGTGGGATAGTAATGGAAGACACTATTTGATGGCCCCATGACTCCTCTTGTTTCGAGTCTAGAAAATAGCTTTCTTCTTGCTACTGCATAAGTCAAATACGATGTCATGTAGAAGCATCCAGTCATCTTAACTTCTATCAATTGTTTGTGAAGGGTATTACTGATAATGGTGGCCCAATCCACAAACTCTTTCTTGGCAAGGATGATACAGATAAACTGATACATCCATGGGTGGAAAATCCTAGCAGAGGGTAAACCAAAAACTTGACTTAGGAGAGTAATCATGTCCCCGATTTCTTCCACGAACTCAATGCGGTACAGTTCTTTGGGAAGCCAGTCAATTCGAGGCCTCTTGGTCACTAACCAGTTGTTATTAACCATCTTGCTCCACCTCAGGGGTTCTTCATCCCAAAATTCTTGTGCTGACTGGTGAGTGATATCCGCATTCTCAGGAAAGTCAGGTATGCCGAGAAATTCCTCAATGTGCTCTGGTGTGATTAAGAGGAAAGGCTCACGATTATCTTTAAAAATTCCTCGTCTCTCAGGATCATAATGCTCCACACAAGTGATAACCAGCTCTGGACACTGCACCGAGACAGGAAATGTTGCTGCTTGAGGTAGACCACTATGGTAAAGCCTATCTGAGAATATGGTTTTGCCTTCAGTTTTCACCCATTCACAGAATTGTTGCACATTGATGTGACCCAGATTTGTATCAGTGATATTGTCATATGCTGACTTAATGGAACTGGGAGGGATGATTCCTTGGAATTCATACTTGAGCACGGATTTATTCGATTTCTCCACTGGCTTCCTCGATCTTCCTGTAGATTTGTTAGATTTTTCGGCCATTATGAATTTCACAGAAAAATGACTCAGGCACGCAAAACAATGCAAGCGGGGTCGGGTCTCAGTCTCCGAAACCCCCATCAATGCAAGAAAAATATGACTTGTTTATATTATTATTATTTAAAATATTATTTAATAATAATAATTGATCCTGGTTACAAATTACAAATTTTTAAAATGTGAATACAAACAAAACATCGAGACTGGGCTCGAATTTCAATTCTGGCGACAACGATGATATATTTTTTATTATTAATTAAAATCTAAATTGATTTTAATATCCAATTTTTTTAATTTAATTTGACCAGAGCAAAATTCTCCTTAGTATGCGTGAAAATCACCTTGATTTTAATGACCACGTGGAATTTACCTGATTGGCCTTCTTCCTTGGATCTTTTGATTGAATGTGTTGACTTTACTTCCTTGAATGAATGCGTTGTAAACTGCTATTCTCTTTGAAATAGAATGCTGCGTGAGACTTTTTTTTACCTAACGTTTTTCCTCAAATAGGCATGAAAATTGGCATTCTTTGGCGTGCTGTGACAACTTTTTATGTTTGGAGATTCTTGGATTTCTGAATGTGGAAGATTGTTATTTTCCTTTTCCTCTTGTCCTCACGCATGGGTGTGTGTGGAATTTCTTACTTTTCATGACCAAATGGACTTTTCCTCTTGTTGTGGACCTCTTTTCCTGCTCACGTGGAAAACTCCTTTTTTTTGTTTTATTTGTGGACTTCTCTTTGATCTTGTGTGGAAAAAGTGTTGTGATGCCTCTTGGATCTTTGTTGTTGATATTGTCTCCTAAATGGTCCTTCCTTGCGTGGCCAATGCGTGGGAGCTTTGTCTTCTTGCCTAATCACTTGTTTCCTTCACATGCTCCTGTGCATTGACTTTGTATTGTTTCCTGGAGTCTTTTTTTTGGATTTTTCCTTTTACAATGTGTGAAAATTATTTTTCTTTATGTGTGCATGGAAACTAATCTGCATGGGATTTGGCTTTTTGTTGCCCCCTTTCTTTTGGAAAATGCATGTTCTTGTTTCAATGGACCTTGGATGTTCCTTTGACCAATGCGTGGATTTTATTTTTGAATATGGTATTTCCTCAAAATAGGTGTTGGCTGTGCAAAGGGTTATGCTTTGTTGGACTATTTTATGATTGTTCTCTTTGCCAATGCGTGGAGCAATTTTTTGCATGTCCTCCTTTGCTAATGCCGTGAAGATTTGTTTTGGATTATGTTTTTGGTGAACCTGTTCTGGAGTTTTGCTGATTGTGTGGAAAGATTTACTTTGACTTTTCTAGCTTTTCCTTATGTTGAAAATTTTCCACTACTTCTGTGATTGGTCCTTCCCTTGCACATGGACTGCTTTTGATATTTGGAAATTCTTTGCTATTATCTTTCTTTTGATGCATCTTGCACGTATTTCTCCTTCACAATGGTGTTCACAGTAAACTAGTATTGTTTGAGGGATGTGATACAAATATTATTATGTTTCTTTAGAAGAAATAAGAAGCAATTTAGAAAGCTTCACACGAACTCTTTCCAATGAGTTTGATGGAGGAATTTATGAGGATTAATTCAACTTCCCTCTTCCCGGGTAGTGGAATTAATTGCCAGGGGGAAATGGGGAAAGCAACGGCCAATTACCAACGGAAATGGTAAGGTGGCTTGGAAATCCCCATTTTATTTCCCCATGTGGGAAATTGGGATTTTTTTGCCCATTTTCCAATTCATTAATTTGGCAATCGGGGAAGAAATCCCACAAGCAGGGATTTAAAACAATTTTGCCAGGAAAGGGGAAATCTGGGCCCGGGAAGCCAATTTGGCATCCCCGGCAATGGGAAGCGGAAGCTTATTTTTCCCCCGGCAATTAAAATAAAACTTGTCAAATGAAATTTTAATTAATATTTATTTATTTAAAACCCCAAAGTTATTAAAAATTATTTTTCTCAAACATAGAGTAATTAATTAATTAAATATTAACTAATTAATATTTAACGCAGTTTAAGACCTGGCGGGAGGAGTTCTCACCCGAAATGGACGAAACGAAGACCGGAACGATCACAAAAATGAGACGGTCATGATGAGAGTGATAAACCACACAAAGTAACACTTTTGAAAATTTTCAAAATTTCTATTTCCACCTATTGTACAACATGAGGCACCTTCCAAGGTTCCTATTCAAGAGACTCTTGCTAATGTGATTATTGAAGAAACTCGGATGTAGGAAACCCAAGGAGATGCAAGGTAGGAAATACCATACCCATCACTTGAGAAAATGTTCAATGAGTTGTTACATAGACTGGACAAAAAAGTTTGGAGCTGACCTTCTCCAAGAGACTATACAAGACATATGAATTAGGGAAAAGTAAATAAAATAGGCATCGCATGAAGCACTTACCATAGATAAGGATGTAAGTGGTGGGGAAGGAAATACCATTGAAAAAGGGGTTGTTGTAGGTAAAGTTGAACAATCACATGTTGAGGAGGTTCAATCAGTCGAGGATAAGATTCAACCAAAGATCATGGAGCCTACGAACCCAACTTTAAGATAAATGGGCAAGAATAGTGCAAATCAATAAGTTGTAGAATAAGAAGCTCAACATCAAGATGAGCCACAAGTTGCACCAACTAAGGATCCTTCTCCATCGAGAGAAGAAGAGGTTGAAATTACATAGCTTATAGGCACAAATACTAAACCATCTTCAACCATGACGGAGGAAGAGGTAAAAAACATAGGGAAAGAAGGAGGAGCACATGTATAATTTGTTGAGTTTTTGGGTCATCTAGAAGCATATATTGAGAACTGTAGTCTCACTCTCCTTACACCGTAAGAGAACATTATTGTGTCAAATGTTCTCTAACAAAAGAGCTAGGAGAAGGAAACATTCAAGCTGAAAGTTGGTTGGGATCATTCCTCCCAAAGAAGAGAAAGGTGAAGGTGCAAGTAGAGGAAGATGACCTTCAAATCATCATCTCCTTAAATCCATCAAGGCCCCCAAAGAAAGTAATAATCTTATCAAGAACAATGGTAGGGGATCAAGGAGAAAGATTTGTGGAGGTAACTACCACCCAAACTAATGTATTAAGGAATGAGGATTCCCCTTCTGATTACTGAAAGTTAACAAGATTCCACTAGGAAAGAAGACCATTAAGGACCTAAAGCATGATGTTATCATGGTAGCTGGTGTTCTTCCAAAAAATAACAAGGATAAAGAAACTAAGAAGCAGTTGTGAGAGAAGGTTGATATTTTATTATCTTATGTACAAAAATGGGTGCAAGCTCCTCGGAGTAGCCAATAAATAATTGTGGCATTTACCTCATAAATAATGAAGAATGTTGAGGATTTAAGATCTAGGGGAAAGGAAACCAAAAAGTAGGAGGACGACCTAATGACAAGGGGTAACATGGTCATCAAGGACATCATTGAATGTCACAATCAGGTATATAAACATATTTAAGTGGGTAAAACTTTGATTGAAAAGTATCATATAGATATTTACTATTGGAATAGGTTACTACCCAAACTTGAGGCCATAACACACTTATGAGATGAAATGGTGGAGAAAGAAGGAATAGTCTCCTTAGATTGCAGAGGAAGACAATACAAGTACAAAAGGGCTATCAAATTAAGAATTCAAACCTTTAATGGACATATAAGAAAGGTCCAATATATAAGGGAAAAGAAAAGGGAGTATGGGGATGAGAAAGATTCAAAACTTGAAAGGATGCTCCCCCTAAAGTACATATACCCCAATATTTTTAGATGTAGACAGGTTGATAGAGATTTTTTAGTAACATATTGCAAGAGAGTTAGAGCCTCCTAAGTATTTTTATTATTCTTCTCTACAAAAATCATTCATTTGGAAGCATACATCAATAAATTTCCAAGAGGATTAAAAGGAATAAGGATATTTCTAACGAGTTTGACATCATTCTACCCAAACAAGAAATAATCTTCCTCTACCTTGCATGGTCAGATGAGGATTCCATTTTAGGAATGTTTGATGTTTATAGAAATAGACTAGAGAAAGAGATGAAGGGAAAACAAGTGGACCTTGACCCTTACCCTTGACATTCCTTATTATTTATCCCCTCCCTTATTTTATCCATTCTTTTCAAAGGAGAACAAAATGATTTGACTGTAATATATAACCATCTCTTTCCTGAAGTCTACATAGAATAATGACTATTGCAGAAGAAGAAGAAAGATTTTGTTGATAGAGGAAAATAATATTCTTCAATCCTCCATGTGTTTCATCATGACATAAAATCGTTTCAGCCAAGCAGATAAAAATGGCATATTTTTTAGTTTGGGTTCCTCTCCCATCTAAATTACAGACCAGGGACCACAAACCCATGTGTATCTTGTTTTCAATATTTTATGGGGTGTCTCAATATATTCCATTTTGGGAACTTTTGTATAAAAGTGAATACATGTCTTCAGTTTAGGGGGTTCTAATTTTGGGTTATAGTTATGGTGATTATGTCTTGTGCAGTCACTAACAGGAATTGAGAGTATTTTTACATGTCTCCCTTGTCAATTGAATACATAGAACTAATTTACCATGTAAGAGTCTAGTATTTCCAAATGTAAACAGAGATAGAGTCAAGAAATATACTCCTTTTGCTGTAATTTTATATCTATATCAAATCAATGAAATACAAGGAATCACATTTCAGAGCATTGTATCAAATTTTTTATTGAGTGAATGTTGTTTTTTAGTATTACTTAGCATTATTTGTTTCAGTTATAAAATTCCTTACTTCAATGGCACTCTAGGATTGAATTTCTTCTTCCTTCAAGGGTATCGTAGGATTTATTAATTTGGTACAATAGATACATGAATTTTTAATCACATTTATTTGTGTTAAGGTTTTAGAGATTACATCATAGTGTTTGCACAAATTAGGTATCCATCAATGCAAATAACACATGGAAGTTTTTGTTTCTTTGATTTCTAGCTCTCATGCATCATATGAGTACTAGGATGAAACAATGAACACTGATGCTTATCCTCATTAGATACTCATCCCCCTTTTAATCTACCTTACATTGTACCATCATGTTCTACCCTTCTAACTTACATTTCCCCTATATATTACCTGCATTTACCTTCAAGCAATATTTCCTTTGCATAGTTCAAGTGATCTTACCTTATTTGGAAATATAATAATTTTAAATGTCATTTAGTCCCATGTTATCAACAAAATACTTAGAATGATGTTCATGGTCACATATAATATTTCTTTAGTAGCTTATGTCTAATGCTAAGTATGTGTGAAAAATATCTTGAGAGAGCATTTAATTTGTTGCTATACTTTATTCAAATTGATATGCTTGTAATTGTAGGGGAGATTGAATCATAACATCCCTCCCCCCTTAAAATACCACCCAAGTCCTCTCATTCTAGTTTAGGCAGAGATAAAGGTAGCAAGAAACTAACCACACCCTTTGCACCTTCCTCTCATTCATTTCCAATACCTAGACATGGAAGAATGCTAGATTTTTCCTTGACTACAAATGACATATTTAAGCATATATCATCCTTACTACCATTCCTTCTATGAGATTAGTCTCTAGGGTGTAAAATTGGGAATCAACACACCTAAATTAAATAGAGAACAAAAGAGAGACTTGAGGTTGAAGGATTCTCATTTTATGATAAAAAATGAATCTTTAATAGGAAGAATTATTAAGGAATTTACTTGAGACATGTTTCATAGGAAGAAGTTGCCAATGGAATCCATAATGAGAAGTTAAGAAGTGGTTATCTATTTGGAAGGACCACTACTCACAAAATTTTAATAGTCAATTACTATTGCCCAATAGTCTTTAAGGATGCTCATACTCATGTAATGATTTTCCATAAAATTTTAAACTTTTAAAAATAGAGAAACACACCCAGCTATGCCACTCCAACCGCTAATTCAATGAAGACCTTTTGCATAATGTGGTCTTGATTTCATTAGAATGATTGACCCAAATTCATTAGTGGGACATAAATTATTACTAATTATCATTGATTATTACACAATATGGACCAAAGTGATAGCCACTAAGTATTACAAAATAACTGATGTTATTCAGTTTCTTGAAGAACGCATCATAACCAAGTTTGGTTATCCATTCTCTCTAATATGTGATAATGGAATATATTTTACTTCTGCTGAATTTATGCAATGGGCATATGATAACTATGTAGTTATCAAATTTTCATCTAACTACTATCCCCAAGGTAATGATGTAGCTAAATCTATGAATGGATTTCTTATTAGCACCATTAAAAAATATATAGACGAGAAACTCATAGAATGACACTCTCTTTTAAACAATGTGTTATGGGATGACAGAACCATATTTTAGCAAGCCTTGAAATCCTCACCTTTCTTATTGGTATATGGGTAGTAATCAGTGTTCCCTATCACCCTAATATTTACTACATATGATTTCATGCAAGAATACATTGAGGGAGATAATAGAATTCAAAATATAACCCTTGACATTATTCAAATTGAAGAAGCACGAGACATAGCACTACAGGACTTTAGCAAGCATAAAAACATTTTCAAAAGATGGGTTGATAAAAATGGCCAAAGTAAAGACATTCATGATTTTAGAAATTGTACTTTTATGGTACAAAGCTCATGAAAAGCAAGGCCAGCCCAAAAAATTCATGCCTTTGTGGATTAGACCATATAAGATTGTTGAAACATTGGGCCATAATGCCTTTAAATTGAAATATGTGCAAGGAAAGGAGATGATGCTACCAGTTATTGGAAAGTTCCCAAAGCATTAATTTTCCACTGCCCTATTTCAAGTCCCAACAAAATTATAAAGATGATAGAGAAGTATAATAGTTTCTATAGACATGAAATCATGCACTTATTATTTCCATCACACTTTTAAGTATGTAATTATATGCATGATTCCTAAGTAAGAAAAATAGACATTAACAACACTTATTTTGATTTTACATTTATTTATCCTTTGATATTCTTATCAAAGTAAATACTTTAATTTTGGGACATTGGAAAACATGTGACCCAACTCTATATTTTTTGTTATATCTTATGAGCATCCAAGATAGTACCTCCCATTAGGGACAGGAACACCTAGGTGCTATTGTCCCCTTTGGGCACTTCCATCCTTTTCCCTCCTTTTCTCAAATTTGAAATTCCACATTACTTGTTATCTTTTCTAAAAAACTTTATTATCCCTTTCGGTCGTCCTTTTTAGTTGTTAATGGTGAAATTCAAAAAAAGAAACACAGACACACACATATACATGACTTACTATTATTAGGGTCTGGAAAATTTGGGCTATTACTTACTATATACTATTTGGGAAAAGAGAAACATTCAAGGAATGAATTTTATGGTACATTATTCACTGCATAGGAGGGTCTATTTCTGAATTCCATCTCAAATATTCATCTTGGGGGAAAATTAATTGTAGTGTGTTATCTTAGTGTGACTAGAACAAGGGAAACTAAACTTCAAGGGACATGATTCAATAACACACACAGTAGAACCACATAGATTCTGAAATGTAGTGCAACACTTGGTTATAATCACATTGGAGTGACCTCTAAGGTTATTCCAAGTCAAGCATATGGATTAGTTGTTTCATCTAATGTTTTCTTAAGCCTTTTGTAGGTAGCTAGAGTTTATTTTGCAAATTTACTAGGACACTAATGCATAGTTCAGACACTAGCACCTGGGTGGTCTTGTCCTCTATACAATTTTATCTGGAGGAGTTACAGATTCTAGTTTTCCAGACGAAGCTTATTTATTCTATATCTAACATGTTCCACCCAGTTTATAGCCTATAATTCGTCCAAATCTTCAAATACAAGCTAAGGCACTCTTATCTCCCTATTTTACGTGCAATTGATTGTTTCATGGATGATAGATATTGTTTGTTATTGTTATATCTATTTATCTCAGTCCTCTAATTAAGATTTATTTATTTTTTAATCATTTGGAAAACCTGATGTTTGCATGCCCATTATTAGATCTATTCTTCTCCGAGCCCAAATCTTAGTTACATTATGGTTTATATATACATCTTATCTTTATATTCACACCTGATTTTCATCTATCATCTACTATAAATCTGGTCTGCACAAAATTTCCTAAGGTTTCATGTTTTATCTTATCCGTTGGGTCACTTTCAAGGGCTCGTAATTTTCAAATCATTGTTTGTTTAATATCTCAAGTATAATGACTCTATTTTCAAATTCCTTTAAGGTTATTTGTAATTTTAACATATTTAAAAAAAACTTTTTGTGACATAATTTTTAGCACAATTTTTTAGAAATTAAAAATTACACTTTTTACTAATTAAGGCATAATAAAAAAATATACACTTTTGGGAAAATCCCTTGGAGGTTTTTCTTTCAATGTATCTAATTCAAAAATACCTCTTTTTTGTAAAATTCAAATTCTATATTGAGATATGGTCATTTTGTTCATTTGACGATAAACACTTTTTGTTTAACATCACTCTTTAGTCTTTTAATTGTCATCCATCTATATATTGTTTTATGTAAGTTGAGGTTATCTATCTCATTGTATTTTCTTCTATCATGGCTCATGCCACTATTTATTAAGACTCTGATTTAATTTAATTTGAATTAAATATAATATTGCAAAGTCACTATTGAAATAAATGATGTACAAATGCTGCAATACAGTAATGACACTAGCAAACTAAGATATAAGATTTGAAACCCTAAGCAAGAGGATGAGATGAGAATACTTAGATGATATACGGGTAATTTGGAATTGGTATAAATAGGGAGAAGTGTTGAAAAATATGTAAGTAGTGTCGTAATTAATCTCTATAAATTTTGCAACTCACGAACAAGGCTGGACAGGGCCACCTGGGTGCTGATGACTAGATCTGGGCACCCGTGACAGCACAACAGCTCTAGATCTTATTTCTATTATGTCACTAGGGTGTCGCAATTATTCTCTATTGATCACCTGGTAATTGCTAAAGGTACCTATAACCTGCAAAAAGAGATGTTCACCTGCACAAGCCCATAAACCGCATCAAACATAAGAAGGAAAATTCAGAGTGGGGAGTCAGACTAACCCTAGTGGTCACCCCGAGAGTGAACTTATGACTGAGCATTATAATAAATCTCAGCCTCCATGTAGTTATTATAAGTGTGTGTAGAAATTGTGCCCTAATATGCTCTTGTGCAAGTTGCACTTAATAGTGGGTTGTAGCTAAAATGTAACAATGTAGTAGAATGTGTGGATGGAATAGAATGAAATTCCCCTTCCTATGTTGTGTATGCACAATATGCAGTCCCTTGTCCTTTAAATTAATGTTAGATGAATGCCTTGGAGTGCTTTAGGTGCCTTTTGAATGCAATCTCAGGTGATAGTAGTAATCCTCAGTGTTTGGTCCTTGATTTTGAACACATAACTATGTATTTATATGATTCCCTTGTTTGAATTTCATAATTTACAATTGGAAGGCTAACCCATAAGTGAAAAATATTCCCAAAATATAAAAGATACCCAAAAGGAATGAGTAAGGTAGAAAAGGGTTAGGGGCACCCGAAGGGGAGAGGAACGCTTGGGTGTTGTTGTCCTGGCTAGGCAATAGTTTCTGAAGTCGTAAAACATAAATCAACAAAGTTTTGAGTGGGTTGTAGGGTGTGTAAGACTAGATAGAAAAAATAAAACAAATAAAATAGGCCAAAGATAGTTGTCAATTACTAGATTTCTTGTTTAGGAATCATGTAATTGCTAGCATGCTTTTAGGACCTAGAAATGTACCCAAGTGCATGATTTTGTGTCTACATTTACCCTCACTTTATGTTATTGAGTGAATAATTGATAGCATAAAGTAAATAACAGGTGTGTACCTTATGATCTTGTAAAGCATGTGGCAAAATGCATGTCAAGTGGACAAGTGAAGTGTGGAATGATGCAAAGTGAAGCGTGGAGACTAGGAAAGAAAAGTGACCTTAGGGGTGAAGCATATGTGTTGCATTGTACTTGTTGGTGTGCTTATACATTTTTTAATTGTCTACTTCTTATTTTCTATATATGATAAATAAAAGAAGAGAAAAAGAGTATTCAAAGTTCTGTATATGATAAATCAGAGAAAAATGTGTATAAGTATGTGAAAGTGTGTGAAAGTAGTAGTAAAGGAAAGTGTGCACCTGATGTAGAAGAGTGCAAAGGATATAAAAATGTCCTAAAATGTTGTGAAGTGTTAATTTATTTGGTGATCCAATGCCAATAACAAGTTTTTTGGTCGATCTCATACGAAGTGCAAGTTTTTTTGGTGATCTGATGCCAATTTTTTTGGGTGATCTCACGCCAAAGAGCAAGTGTTGGGGAGAGATCTAGTGTTACTCTCCTTCTATTACTATGCCCAATAAGAACCACTAAAGATGGTACCTCCATTTTGTGTTCTTGTTGTCTAAAATTATTTTGAATTAGTTCCAAGTTGTACCGATTGAAGGATATAGAATGCATTTTGTAACTAAAGGATTGTGCCTATAACTGTAGAACTACTCTAAAGGCTTATGTGAAGTGTGTTGATCTAATAAGATGCTTGTGTGTGTCCTATGGACATTATCATCCAAGGGAGGACACAAGCCCCCTAGGTGCTATTGTCTAATGTTAGGTGTTTGTGTTTTTTGTTATGTCAAAGGACCCAAGTCAGATTCTAGGTCATTCTATGCCTGACTGTTCCTATGCTATATTATTGTTCTTGGTACTGATGCTAACCTAAACTATATCTCCGAATTGTTGTAAGGGTAATTTTTTCTCCCAATATATGCCCCCCCTTGTTTAGGGTGCATGCAATGACTGGTAGGAGTAATGCATCCGAAAATCGAGGACTTGATACTGATCTAAAGCTGGATACCTACAGGGGGTATGGAGATGTGCATGGTAGAAATAAAGGTACATGTGTAAACAAAGTGGTTAGTAACATGTGTTATTATAGAAAAAATAGTAAGTGTGTCATAAAAAAAAATGAAATCAAGAAAGTTTGCATAAACCAGTAGACCGCATGAAAAGAGGGTTTAATACATGGTACATCTACTCACAATGTCACAAGACAATGAGGGCCGAAGAATGGCCAAAAGCATTATACAAACAGTGATCATAAAATAAATAAGGGTCATAGCCCACAAACAAAAGAGCATATAATAGACAAACAATGACAAACAAAGTTTATGAGAATAACCATGGTGGAATATAGTCCTTGCAAGGAAAATGTTACACATGAAGCACCCGTTAGTGTGTTAGAAATATAAATAGTATGTCAAGGGATGTATCTACCAATGGAAAGTAATGTGCTACTAAGAATAAGAAGTATTAAATAATGAAATAATAGCACTTATAATGTGTGAAAGTAGTAAAGGTTAGATGCCCTCAAGAGCCTCAGTGGTAGCTAGTAAAAGGATGTAATGTCGAACATTATTGTAGCTGTGTGAAAATTTGTAAGAGATCTTCATTCACTCCAAAAAACCAAGTGAATGTGCATCTTTGTATATAGAAAGATAATGAAATACTAAGTATCTGACTAACATAGTAATAAAAGTGCATCATATAAGTAGTATACAGCAAGCAAGAGTAATTACAACCAAGATATGCAAAAACAGTGTATGAGTGTGATGTGAATGGTATGTAATGTGTGAATTTGATAGGAGCATTGTGCCCCCCAGCGATTGTGTATGAGATGAGGTTCATTTATAAAATAACCCTCAACAATAAAAAATGAACCATAGAACAAAAGCATGTCATCGGGAAATGGTTTGAGAAAGTGTGCTAGAAAGATATATTATGAAGCATAGAGAGTGAAAATTAAATGTGGTGAGGTTCATTTCAGATTTATACCCTCAACAATCGAGTATGAACTATGGAACTATAGTGCATCATACGGTAATTCTGATATAATGCATGTATCAAAGGGTGTAACATTACTGAGAAGAGAGTAGGATGTGCAAGCACAGAAGCACGAAATGTCATAGTATGTTATTTAAATAAATTTGAAAGTTATGCTAACATGGGGGGAAGAGATCATGATTACCCCCCAAGGGTGAGGATTATATAAGGCTATCCAATGATATTAAAGGGCAAATTACCTCCACCAAATATATAAGGAGATAAAGTAATGTGATGATGCTCTAAGATCAATGGAGTATGAGAGTAGTGACATACATGTGAAGAAAACCTATGTAGTGGAGGAAGTAGTGAACACCTATGTGAAGGTGTTTCTCGAGTAGGGGACTTAGGTTGATGAGATGGGCTAGTGGATCGATGCGGCTGAAAAAATAGTGAAGTAGGACGTGTGCGAATAGGAGAATTAGGTGTTGAGTGTGCCTTATATTTGAGAGGTCCAAGAGGCCTAGATGTTGTAGTTGGTGGAAGGATATCATCAAGACTAGGTTTAAGCAATGGTGTGCATGGTCAGAATGCATTTGAATAGCGATAACCACTTGTTTATTGAGAATGAAATTGAGAACAAAAATGATTCATGGAAGGTAATAGCTTAAGTGACATGGAGTCAATTGAAGACCTAAGAGCATGTCACAATCCTTAATTGAATATGCCACAACATTGAATGGACACAATCAAGGTTAGAGGCCCAACTGTAACGGGCAGCCTAATCTAGCCCAAATAATTAGGAGCTGGATATGATGATATGAGAGATTGGACATATGGTAGCCACAAGAGATTGAACTTGAGCACATGCACTGATATGAGCCACTGAGATATATCATTGCATTATTGAGAATGTACGAACTGATAGAAGCATTGATGTGTAATGAATCATAAGTGAATGTAACATGATAATTGTGACCAGAAAATGAAATGGCTAGTGGTGAAGCATCATCATA
Organism: Taxus chinensis; assembly: GCA_019776745.2. Lineage (NCBI taxonomy): Eukaryota > Viridiplantae > Streptophyta > Pinopsida > Cupressales > Taxaceae > Taxus > Taxus chinensis. The sequence goes on along the minus strand of CM034152.1, from coordinate 330,865,062 downwards.
AGTAACAAAGAATTCAAGGGGTCCCGACGAAGGAGGGGCCACATCTCGATATGCATGATTAATAGAAGATTTAGGATATTTTCTGTCATTCTTGGGTAAAGGATCATTGAAGATTTTTTAGCTTTTTATTATTGTTGACCGGATTTAGAAGTAGATGGATTCATAGAGTTCAAGTTAGACTTGTTGTCAATAAGATCTTGAATGAGATGCCTAAGTTTGAAGAAATCAATCATTAGAATGTCTGAAGCATTGGTGGTAGTCACATTTGGCATTTTCATCATAATTACGGCCATGGGGGCGAGATGGATCAATATTGGGTTGCGGTGGTGGAAGAGTGATTAGATTTCTTTCGAGAAGTTAAGGCAATAGAAAATCAAGAGTGTATATAGGGTAATTTAGTTAAATTATTCTTTAAAGGTTATCACTTAAGATTTTTATGAAGAAATACAAAATTAACGGTAGCCTTTTCTTCAGTGGGATTAGGAGATTTCTTGAATGGTGATTTATCTCGAAACATATTAGAAGATGATGGAAGAGAATCTTGATATGTTTGAGTTTTCACATAGATATAAGTTTGACTTCACATGAATTTTAAGTGTATGGAATGATTGATAAAATTAATGAGAGGTATGAAAGATAACACTCTCATGAACTTGTTATAAGAGGCTTTGAATAAAAATATCTTACAATTATGAAATTAGTGAGAACATTGGTCATCTTAGCTAGATTATTCCTATAACGTAACACATAGTCTGCCAAAAGCTTATTAGATATTTGTTTGATTTGAGTGAGTTGTGCATAAGATATCTTGGTGCCGATATTGATGAAAGAGTGAGCAAGAAAACTATTGGCTAAATGCGTAAAATAATTTACTAGAATGAATGGGCATAGATCATAAAACCAACGCATGGCATAATATTGAAGACTTTTGAGAAAATAACTTAGCTAGAAATGTATGATCATCCACATAGTCAAGACATGCCACACGAAAATATATGAGATGCTTGTTGAGGGTCACCATGGTCCATTAAAGGTAGGTGTAGCTTAGGGGTGACAAAGTTTAAAGGAAGTGCATAAGTAGAAATGGCGGGTGTAAAAGGAGTGTGAAGAAGTAAGGAGGAATCAAGAGATGGAGATGAATGCAAAGTAGCTTACTCTAGTTAACGGATTTGAATTTATAGGTCTTGGTGATATAGAGAATATAGATCTTGTGTGCCGAGAAGAGGAAAATTGTCCATGTGTGAGAAGATAATTGGAGGTGGAGTGAAATGGTTTATAGAAGTAAGAACAAACATTGGAACAGTAGAGGTAGGTGGAAGAGTAGAAGAGCTAGGAGGTCACGTTTCAATAGGAATGGAAAAATTAGTAGAGGTGGGAGGGTTGAGCTCAGCTATGATTAGTGGCCTCCTCACGAGTAGTGAATAAAAGAAGATTTAACTGTTGCTAGATGTTCAACAAGATGAGTTTGGAGATCATGAAGGTCTTCATCAATAAAGGGTAGTATAGGTTTCATCCATCTTGAGAACATGATAAAACACCTATAAGAATGGTTGAGGTTTGAGCGATGGGTTCATGAAATGATTTAATTTAATTTGAATAAAATATTGTGTTGTAGAGTAATTAATTTATAAATGGTAAAGTACAACAATGACACAAGAAAAAATAACATTTAAAATATTAAACCCTGAGCAAGAGATAGAGAAAGGATGACTTGGCTGATATTTGTGAAATCTAGAACTGATCTGAGTGGGGAGGAGTGATGAATAAGATCTAAACAACATCATTATTGATCTCTGTAAATTTTGTAGTTCACAAAAAAGCTCATACATGAGTACCCATAGCAGGATAGGGTTGCTTAGGCACTCGTGACTAGATTTGGGTTCCCATGACTACACAAGAGCCTTGAATCTGATTTTTGTTATGTCGATAAGGTGTTGTAATTATTTTTTATTGATCACCTAATAGTCGATCTTTGATTGCCAAAGGTACATTAACCTACAAAAAGAGATGTTCACCTACACAAGCCCACAAACCACATCAAACCTAAAAAGGAAAATACAAAATAGGGATTTGGAATGACCCCGACAGTCACCTTGAGAGTGAACTTATGACCAAACGTTACACTACATCTCAAATTCTATGTAGTTATTGTGAGTGTGTGCAAATTTTTTTCCCTAAGATACACTTTTGTAAGTTGCACTTGATAGTGAGTTGTAGCTAGAATATAGCAATGTAGTATAATTATTGGATGGAATAGAATGAACTTCCACTTCATATGTTGTATATGTAGAGTACGCAATACCTTATCCCTTGAATGGATGTTAGATGAATGCCTTAGAGTGATTTAGGTGCCTTTTAAATGTAAGCTTAAGTGATAGTAATAATGCTTAGTGCTTGGTCCTTGATTTTGAACACATAACTGTAGATACTAAATCATGCACTTGGGTACATTTCTAGGTCCTAAACAAATACTAACACTCATTTATTCGTAAGCAAGAAAACTAGTAATTTATGATTGTCTTTAGCCTCTTTTCTATGTTTGTTGCTTTGTATTTGGTCTTGCACACCCTACAACCTAGTCGTTATTTTACTTGTTTATGTTTTATGGCTCCAGATACAGTGCGCCCAGCTAGGACAATCATACCCAGGCGCCCTTGACCCTTTTCCACCTTACTCGCTCCTTTTTTGCCTCTTTTATATTTTGGGCATCTTTTCCACTTATGGGTCGGCCTTCCAGTTGTCAATTACCAATTTTTTTTATGAAAAGGGATCTTATATTATATTAATTCAATAAGCTACAAGATAGCTTTCAAAAAAAAGTGGGCAGTATGAGAGCACACCCCAAATCTACAAAAAAACTAGGTCGATCCTAGGAAAATGACAAACACACTAGGCAAATCCTAGGAAAACATCAAAACACAAAACTAAGATGCGACAAGAAACATCCCTGAATTAGGAGGATCCTGGTCATCAGACCAGCCTAAAATAGGGAGGTCCTTGCCAGCATTTGGAATGTCCCAACTAGTGAGGTTCTCCTCTTCATTGTCTGACGCCACCTGAGTAGGGGAGATGGTGAGAGGGAGGTGGGGAAACTTGTTAGAAGGTGGGGGGGTGGTGGGGGCAAATTCTAGCCATCCAAGTTACACAGCTCAGGGGCGACAGGCGAGCCTCACCCAACTTGATGAGAAGAGGGGGAACCCCAACATTGCTAGTGAGATGGTGGCATAAGACTCCTCTGTTATTGATTACAGGGTGAATGGAAAGAGCCCAATTGAAAGAACGTCATTGAGAGCGGCTAGGTTGACCACCACGACCATGTGGCGAGGAGCACCAAGATGGCGATGGTGGATCCTGGGAGACATTACACGGGGTGCCCCCCTAATGCCACAATAGGGTCTGTAGGTGGTCCACCTCTAGGGAAACTTTATTAGCCTAGACTTGAATCTCCAGAAGTACATTGGAGATAACTGTAGACTTGTTATACACTGAAAATTGTTGATCAACTTTAGAATTAACAAATAAAAAAATTATTCTTTTCATATCTAAAAAAAAATCCCCTCTGAAAACATGCCAAATATGGGCGAAAATGTGTAGAATTTTGGGTTTATCTCCTAAAAGGACATTTTGCTAAGTAAACACATTGAGGTTTGAGAGCAAAGAAAAAGGAATGAATCCAATTCCAAGCAATTTGTTCTTTGGAACAAAACCTGAAGAGGTTCAACAAAGTTTCCAAGTGGCCACTAAATAGACACTTGGGAGCCAGGACCCCAATTTGAACAAGTCGAGAACCCACTGAAAGACCCTAGTGTAGAATACACCAGAGAAAATGGACAATTTGAGGTTCCACACAGACTAACCAAATAGTGTCAAATTTCCTTCTCCAACAAGATAAAGTATAATGAATCCCCCATCGAGTGTTGATTTTTTCAACCATGGGAAAATGGGGGAAGAGCTAGCAGTAGCTTTTACTAGCTGAATAATTGCGAAATGGGGTATCAACATACCATTTCCAGTTCGTCAACCAAGGGTAAGATGAATCCACAAAAATCTTGTGAAACATATGGTCAGGGACCGAATTGATAGCTTTTGTAATACTACAATGATCCTAGATGGTCAGCTGAAATCAATTTTTAAGCTCAGGCCAAGAATACCAGGATTGAGAGTGTTTGTAGAATAAATTTTGAATGGTACAAATTCTACATTTGAAAAGCTTAAGCACAGGGATCCCCGGGATATATGAAAAACACTTGTCCTAAGCCTGAAAGATTGGTGACCACCATAGGGAATGATGGTTAATGGAAATACCATTACAAAAGTCGTTTCCTTTCCATTATAACCATTATTTGATGAACACCCACGCCTTCCATATGCTTTTAAGCACTAAAGTGCCAACAACTTTAACAGGAACAAGAGCAATAAGGAGATTAGAAAACCCTAAAAATTTCCATGTGGGGTGGCCGTAAGGTGACCCCTATTCGATGCCATGCCACAAAAAAACTTTCCACACTTTTTTCCTTCAATGCATCAGATGATCCATTTCGCAGAGAGTGCCCACCCTTGGCCCTGAATGTCAATGAGGTCTGACCCCACAGAATCACGGGGAAGGAAGCATATCTCTTAAGAAACACGATGGAAACCTTTGCCATTGAAAGCATTCGCCCAAAGAAAGGATTTGCTTCTCTAGCTTCTGAATAGATGTTTTGGAAGGCACTCAACATGAGGAATAATAAACGTGAGTGGCCACAAGGGCTTTGAAAAAAATTTGAAATTTCCCCGCCAAAGACAAAGGTCTAGTAATCCAGGTACTCTATTTTTTTTACCACCTGTTTAATAACATACTACCATAGCTTGGCCAACAATACTTGAAAGGACAAAATGGATGCCAAGAAATTTAAACAAATTTTCATGGGTAATAAAATCTTCCACTCAAAATAATCCATAGCTAAATGGGCACAGGGAGGAAGGATTATCAGTAACATTGGGGTTTCTTGAATTGAATGGAAGAGTCAGATGCTAAACATAAGATTATTGAGGTAATGCTATGTGGCACTTTGCAGATATTAGATTCGTCCTCAATGATCGTGATAAAAGAATCATCTACAAAATGACCATTAAGACAATTGAGAATTAGTCGCAGAAGGACGTCCTTATTCCCCCGATGAGCCCTTGGGATTTGGCATGGACCAGAAGATACCCATATAGCCTTCAGCAAGCTAAGCACATAAAGCACAGGCGCTAGCGGGGCAACCTTGGTGAAAATGGATCAAAACAATATGAAAGGAATCATAACTGAGACCATTAATAGTGAACTAGGCAAAGGTATCGGAAAATAAAATTCTGACAAATTAAATGAAGATGGGGCTGAAGCCAAGGGCTTGAAGCATAATGGAAGAATAAATGATCAGTCAATCCGATCATAAGATTTCTCAAAATCTATTTTAATGAACATAGAAGATTAATTGGATTGGCGATCCCATTCAATGCCTTCTCAAATAGCAATGATGTTATCTAGAATGTAACACCCCTAAATGAACCCAGTTCTGTTCTGGCTGGATGACATTGGGAAAAATATTACGTAGCCGTATAGCCAAAGCTTTGGCAATAATTTAATAGGAGACATTCAACAAAGTGATGGGATACCAACAAGTAATTTTATTTGGATCCCCTAACTTGGGGATGAATTTAATATTCTCTTTGTTGATACATGGCCCCAACAATTGGTTCTGAAAACCCTCAAGGTAAACTTGAAGAAGATCTGGGCTGACGGAGTCCCATAAATCTTTATAGAATTCACATGGGAAGCCATCACATCCAATGGCTTTATCATTGTCCATTTTCCATGACCACTTTGTGGAGGTCATCAATGGTGAGCATTCTATCACATACCACCTTCTGAGTAGGGAGAAAGCTTACATGACACAACAGCCAGACATTGTCTCGAGAGTTGTGTGTCGTTTGGTAGAGGGTTGTTGAGCTTGAAAAACCAGCTTATAATGTCGCACAAATGCCTGTAACATGAGTTGGGGATCACTAACCCAAACTCCATACCATCATAGATGACACGAATTTGCTAAAAATGTTTTTTTGACTATGAGGGAAAAGAAATAATTATTTTGAAACCCAATCACCAATTTTAAGCCAATGTATGCGGACACAAATTTGATGTCCCTGAGCGTTGTAATTATTAGCAATTTAAATTTGCTGGTGAAGTGTTGCAACTTAAAGTTGCAGAGTCTTCAGAGAAGGGTTTGCCATGAAGCACCACTACTACTCGGCTAAGAGCGGAGGTGTTAGTGGAGTATGAGCGGCATCTAATTTTGGCCAACTTTTAGCCATAGATTCTAAGGAATCTAGTAGTACGAGTCATAACGTCCTCCCATCATTGAATCCAGCTAGCATGCATAGGTGGATGAAAGCGCTGAAAGTGACTTGGTCAAGGGACTAGGTTCCACACATGCTTGATATGATTGAGAGTGGGCCCATGGTGCATCAAGGCAATATTAAGAAAGAATTGGCCTTTATGAAAAAAATCACACCTATCATGCCATGTGATACGAAATCAAATGGGGCAATGATCCAAAAGGAAAAAATAAGGCATGACCTCCAATGGTAGGGACTAAATTTTGTCAAACTCAAAAAAAATATTGAGATGACAACATAGCTCTATTGATCCATTTAAGAATGCGATTTGATCCTCCTCGAAGGTAGGACCAAGTGAACTAAGCTTCAGAAGTGGGAGTGCGAGAGGCATTAGGGTCATAAAACCCAAATTTATTACACATGAAAAACCACGCCTCCCTTTCACCAGTTGTCCACCTCATAGGTAGGTGGCTGCATTTGTCAGTGGGTGACTCAACCATATTAAAACCCCCACTTATGACCCAATAAGCATCGGGAATTATGTAGGCTATCAACCGCCAAAGATCAACCCTTTTGGCCTCATCGTTAGTGGCATATATATTAATGAGGCCAAAAGGGTAGCCATCAACATTAAAGAGGACTCATATGACACAGCTGGTGGGGTTGATACCATGGTCAATCAAAGGGGCCCGCCATTTAGGAGAAAAAAGGGAAATTAAACCCCCATGTCCCATTCATGATTATTGCAAAAGGCTAGGTTGTCAGGCTAGATGGATTTACGTACCATATGTAACTGAAAACCTGTAAATTTCTCCTCCTACATAAAAAACATCTAAATTGGAAAATATTTTCCGAGCTTCACAAACAACATACTTGCAATTGGAGTGTGTAAGACCCCGAACATTCCAAGATAGAAATTTCATGGGAAATGGTGGTCAAGAAACATGCCATCTGCATCTAAGCCATCAAGGGTGTCGAACTGGTTTTGCAAGAATTGAGCAGTGTTATGCTACAAAAATCCTTTAGATAAATTTTCTTCCACCCGGCGTATTCGATGTTGTACTCCTCTTCTGTTGAATCCCCATTATACGTCGGGCTATGATCTCAGGAGATGCGAGAAGGACATCGAGGCCTTTTGGATGGCCCCTATAAGTTGTTAGTTAAAAGCAATGATTATGGTTGCGACATGGTGACATTGTAAACAAAAAATTTCTGGTTCATGAGAACTGAGGCCACATTGGGCGTGTTAGAGAATTTAGGTAACTGGAATGGTGAGTTGGCAGCGACATTTGGTTCCTTAGTAGCAACAGTTGGTTCCTTAGCAGCAACAGTTGGATCCTTAGCTTGTAGGATATGGGGTTGTTCTTTAACAATTGGCTCACATGGGCCGTTTGAACCAGAATCCTTAGGTTGCTGATTTTTATTCCTATTTTTATAGCCCTCGATTGTTTTCCATCCTTCCTCCTAAGGGATTTTGGTTGTTTTTGGAGCCGCTTTAGCTGTTGGGTGATTGCGAGGGACATAAAGAAGATAGTCCTTGATCTTATGATAAGATGCCTGACATCAGAAACAAGTATTAGGAAATTTGATATACAAAATACGTTGGGATTAATGCTTGTCTCCCATCTGGATTTCCACAAATTCTTTCATTTCCTAAGAAAGATCTACTTCAATACATACATGCCTCTATGGACGAGCATGATAAAAATGCTATGTTTCGAGGCAGACCACTCGCCCTATGAAAGAAGCAATCTGATGTAAAAAATGAACACAAGGAAAGGGTAGGTCAGGAAATTTTTCCCATACTAGCACTTTAAGTGCATCATACTCAAAAACCACAAAGTCTTTGGTCCATGGAGATATGACCAGTAAGGAGTTAACAACATACCAAGTGGCATGTTGGTCCAAAATGTTAGAGGCATTGGCTGGGTTAGAAAAATGAAAAAGGAAAAATCCTTTGGTCATATTTTGTACGCTCTCAAGCTGGACCCCATGAGGATTCCATATCAAGTCAACCCAAGATTTGAGCATAATTTCAGAGGGGATGCAACCCACAAAACACCCAATGAGACAAAATTGTTCCAACCATTGATAAGTAACATTAAAATCATGAATAGGTAATATGAGATCAAGAGGAGAAGCATTACCTCTTGGAAGACTTTCAAGACAAACTTCCGAGGGCATTTCAGGGGTGGTGTTATTAATCAAAGCTCCACTATCTCCAGCCACGATTGTAACAACTGGGATTGAAGAGGGAGAGGTCATTATATAGAGGCGCCTAGAGGGTAAGAAACCCTAGGAAAATTGATTGTATTATTATCTTGTAGTTTTTAAAAAGGTCACGCAATGATAAGTTTGTGAGGAGGAAACCCTAGCAAAGCCAACTCCCAAGAACTCAAATCATTCTTCTATTATTCATAAATGAATATGGATAGTCAATTACCAAATTCAAATAAGGGAATCATATAAATACATATTTATGTGTTCAAAATAAAGGATGAAGCACTAAACATATACTATCATCACCTAAGCTTGCATCCAAAGGAACCTAAAGCACTTCAAGACATCCATCTAGCATCCATTCAAGGGAAAAAGTGTTAGAGATCACAAGAACTGAGAGGGGGGGTGAATCAATGCAGATTAAAACTTTTACAATCATCATGAAGCATCTGAGAGCTGACACTACCAATCAACCTTCACATTTCTCTTACCAAGTCTTTCTTTCCATATATGGTTGATCTTGAGATATCTTCACAACACTTGCACTATGCTTTTTACTACCATTTGCCATCAATGTAACTTGACATCAATGACGACACATGTGACAATGATAAAGGTCCAAAAGAAGAGACTCATTTTCTAGATACACAGTATAGGAAGGGGAAGCTATTTATTCCATCCACACATTTTACTACATTGTTACATCTAGTTATAGTCCGTTATCAAGTGCACTAGCACAAGGGCATCCTATGGCACAATTTCTACACAAACTCATAAGAACTACGTGGATTCTAAGATGTAGTGCAACACTCGGTTGTAAGTTCACTCTCGGGGTGACTGTCAGGGTCAGTCCAATTCCCCATTTTGCATCTTTCTTTTTTGGATTTGATGTGGTTTGTGGGATTTTATAGGTGATATATGTGTGTGCATGTTACATGTACTCTCAGCAATCAAAGAGTCACACACAAGTGATCAAGAGGGAATACTCTTGACATTACATAATGAAAATCAACTTCTAGCTATTTACGCAGTCTCAAGTGCCCAGTAACGGTCTCCGGCACCCAGGCACCCATGTCTAGCATCGTTTGTGAACTCTAGAATTTATCCTAAGTATTTACAACACTGTTCATGTTTTGTTCAGTAGTTTTCCCAACCCAGAGCACGTCTAGATCAAATGTCAATCAACTAAGTCATTCTTTCTATATTCCTTGTTTAGGGTTTTATATTTACTTGTTTATTTTTTGTGTTATATTGCACTTAGCACTTGTACATCATAGTTTACATCAGTTATTATACAATTAGGGTTTAATAAAATGTATATTTTTTTAAAATCATTTAGTCAACCCATCGCTCAAATTCTACCTTCTCTTCAAGGTTTCCTTTTTATGCCCATCACTCGTAGTGGTCATTTTGGTTCTTTTGAGTACCTCAAGCTTCCTCCATCTATTTTTAACCCTTATATGTCAATGGATGAATATGATAACCCCATTACTAACTCAAAAAATGTTCCTCTTAAAGATGTTGAAACATCTGATAGTGAACAATCTTATGATGATGATACCAATGTTGATCAAGAACAATTAGACAAGGTCACTAATTTTTGTCAAACTTTGTGTGCCAATCCTTCACATATTTTTCATATTCTCAATGCTTTACTGGTTGCTCAACGCCCTCAAGATGTTGCTTATATACCTCTTATAGGTTCTTCTTTGACTACCATGGCCTCCACTCAACCTCTCAACATACCTACTTCCACCCCTATTTCTATCACTCCTCTCCTCTATCCTAATGCTTCTAATACGCAACCCGATTCCTTTTCAGACACCCATGATTTATCTTCTCTATATCAGGTTCTACAAGTTCAAATTCATCAACTTCAGCTAGCTACTTAATGCTCCTCTCCATCTCTTGATTCCTCCTTACTTATTCACACTCCTTTTACACCCATCATTTCTACTTATTCACTTCCCCTCAATTTCACCACCCTTAAGCTGCCCATTTTCAATCGCCATGGTGACCCTCAAGAGCATCTCCAAGCTTTTCATGTTGCATGTCTAGATTATGTAGATGATCATACATTGTTAGCTAAGTTATTTCCTCAAAGTCTTCAAGATTATGTCATGTGTTGGTTTTACAATCTACCTATTCATTTGGTAACTTCTTTCACACGTCTAGTCGATGCTTTTTGTCTCATTTTTCAATCAATGTTGGCATTAAGATCTCTTATGCGCAACTGGCTCAAATTAAACAACGGTCTAGTGAACATGTAGCAGACTATGTACTATGTTATAAGAATAATCTAGCTAAGATGACAAATGTGCTTTTTGATTCAGAACTATAAGATCTTTTTGTGCAAAGCCTCTTACCACTGCTTTAAGAGAGTGTTATCTTTGAGACATATCCTTCATTTGATTAATTATGCCATATGCTTAAAATGTGTGAAGTCAAACTTCTATCTATGGGCAAACTTAAATATCAAGACACTCCATCTTCTTCTAGTAGGTTTCAATCTAAGTCAACATTCCAGCCATCTCTTAAGCCTATTGAAGAAAAGGTAACTACCAATGTCATCTATCCTCCTAAAAAGCTTCAATGGAAACCTCCAAATCATACATTCACCAAATTACCATATGCACCTCACTTTTTATTTCCTCGTCTTCTCAAAATTAATCTAACCAATCTTCCACCGCCTCTCAATCTTGATCCATCTCACCCTCATGGGCACAATTATGAAAAAAATGTTAAATGTGAATATCATCAATGCATTGGACATTCCATCAATCGTTGTTTCAAACTTAGGCATCTCATATAAGGTCTTATTGACAATAATTCTCTAAAGCTCCCTGCTTCATCTTCTTCTTCTTCTATACCAATCAACGATAACAAAAAGCTAAAAATATTTAATGAACCTTTACCTAAGCACATCACGCAAGTTTCAGATTCTTCTGCCAATCATAGATATCGAGTTATGCCCCCTCCTTCATTGGGGCCCCTTGATTTCCTTGTTGCTTCTACTGATGCATCACCACCAGCTATTTCATTTTCTAATTATGATTATCATGAAACATTCTCTTTTGATTCACTACACATCAATGATTCTATTGGTTCATACACTATTAATAATACCATGATCTATCCAAATGCTCTTATTAGTGTGTTCTCTATTGCACTTCTTATATCTATCGAATGTCTAATTTATGTTATTTAATATCCAGTTCCTAATTCTTTTGTTCATACATTAGGCTTCCCATTATATTTGGGCCTCTTACCATGCTTGTGTCATTCATTGTGGCATCTTCAATCAAAGGTTATGACATGTTCTTTGGTCTCCATTGGTTCCGCGTCTCTCAAGCTATTATATCCATGATTCATATGTGTCTCAAGTTCATACACAATAACCAAGTTGTCACTATTAAAGGCATTTCACCATGCACAACATTGCCTCTACCTCCTCTTGACGACATTCTTCCACAAGCTACAATATCTAGACCTCTGGGGCCTCTCAAATCTAAGGCACATTCAACACTTAGTTCTCTTGTTCGCATACATCCTACTTCACGATGTTATCATCCTCATAGGTCCACTAGTCCACCTCGTCACCATAATTCCCCTACTTGGGCAACCCCTTCACATAGGTGTCCAACACCTCTTTCACCACATAGTCTTTCTTCATATATACATTGTTATTCTCATACACCACTGATCATAGATCATTGTCACAGACCTTTATCGCCTTGCACATCGGGTGAAGGGCCCTTGCCCTTTACTATCATTGGATAGCCTTCTATCCTCATCACACTCAGGGGCATCATGATTTCTTCCCCCCCTTCAATCATTTCCAATTCTTTCTAGTCTCTACACATACACAATATGATTCGTGTTTTCCATCTAGTCTCTCTTACACATCTTGGTACACAACTTGTATCCTCATTACCCTATGATGCAATCTAGTTCCATAGTTCATACTCAATTGTCGAGGGTCTAAATCTGAAATCAACCTCACCAGCATTCACTCTTTACGATCTATGCTTCATCATCTCTTTTTCTACCACACAATTTCAAACCATTTCCCAACGATGCAGTCTTGTTATATGGTTCATTCTTGACTGTTGAGGGGTCTTTTATAAATGAACCTCGTCTCATACACATTCGCTAGGGGCACGCTTCTCCTATCACATTCACATTACATACCATTCCATCTCACTCATACATTGCATATTACATATCTTGGTTTCACTTATTCTTGTTTTCTTATACTTACATGTACACTTTGTTTCCCATGCTAGATGAATACTTAGTATGTCGATTTCTTTTCTATATACACATGCACGTTCACTTGGAATTTTGGAGTGAATATAGATCTCTTGCAAGTCCCTACATGTTGCAATGTTGTTTAACACTGTACCTCTTACCAAACCCACCATGGCTCTTGGGGGCATATACTTTCTCACACATTACAGGTGTTATTATTTCATTATTTACATCTTATAATTCCTAGCACACTACTTTCTATAAATACATACATGCCTTGACATACATCTTATCTTTCTAACATGCTAATGGGTTCCTTGTGTGCAACATTTGCCTTGCAGGACTATATGCCACCATGGTTGTCTACTACATTTTTACTTATCATTTCTTTATACTTGTATGTTATTATTTGTGGGTTATGCCCTATGTCTTGTTTGATCACTTCTCATATGTTTTTAGCCATTTTGGCCCTAATAGTCTTGTGACATTGTGAGCGATGTCCCATGTTTGAAACCCACTTTTCATTATCTATCTTGTATGCACACTTGCTTGTTACATTAATTTTTTAGGACATATTTGCTACTTTTGCTATTGACTCATATATCTAGCCACTTTGTTTACATATGCCTTGGTCTCTACCATACACATCCCCTCCCCTCTGTAGGGAAACAATTCAGATTAACATCAGGTCCTCTCTTTTGGGCCACACACTCTTATCGACGTTGCATGCACACAAAACGAGGGGGGGCATGCATTGGGTAAACAAATCACCTCTACAACAGCTCATAGCTACAGAACAACATAGTACAACACAGGTTATAGTTACAACACTAGCTCAAAAGCAGACTTGGGTCTGAACCATAGCACAAACACCAGCACCCAGGCTCATACATGAGCGCATGGGTGCCTATGTCCTCCCTTGTGTGTTAATGTCCTGGGGGCACACATAATCAATTTATGAGATCAACACAATTCACGTAAGTCTTCAAAGCATTTTTACAGTATCAGGCACAATCCTCCAGTAAATAGAATTCAATTTATCTCCTACATTCAGTTAAATTGGTACAATTCAGAACAAATTAGGGACAATATAAACAAAATAGGGACACACCATATGTAGTGGTGTCTATTGGGTAGAATCGTGGAAGGAGAGTAACACTAGTCCTCTCTCCCCATCACTTGTTCTTAGGCGTGAGATCACTTAAAAAACTCAAACTTGGAGTGAGATCGCCCAAAAAATTTGCTCTTGGCATGATATTGCGCAAAAAACTCTATCTTCATAGCATTTTCAGGACACCTTTCTATCCTTAACACTCTTTTACATCAGGTGCACACTTTCCTTTTACACACTTTTACATATTTTTATGTACTTATGCACATTTTTCTCTGATTTATCATATACAGGACTTTGAGTACATCTTTGTTCTTATTTTTGTAGTTTCGTCATTACAAGAAGCAATAATAATAAACAACAACATGTACAACATGATACAACACATATTCTTCACCCCTACGGTCACATTCTCTTCCTAGTTTCCACGCTTCATTTTTTGCATCATTTCATGTTTCACTTGTCCACTCGGCATGTTCTTTGCTGCACGTTATATATAGTTATCAGGTATGCATCTCTTATCTACTTTATGTTATCGAGTATTCACTCAACAACATAAAGTGAGGGTGAATGTAGATACTAAATCACGTACTTGGGTACATTTTTAGGTCTTAAACACATACTAGCATTCATATTATTCCTAAACAATAAAACTAGTAACTGATGATTGTCTTTGGCCTCTTTTCTTTGTTTCTTGCTTTCTATTTATTCTTACACACCCTACAACCCATAGTCAATATTTTACTTATTTATCTTTTAGGGCTCCAGACACCAGTGCCCAGGCACTCTTGTCCCCTCTAGGTGCCCCTTACCCTTTTCCACCTTACTCGCTCCTTTTAGACCTCTTTTATCTTTTGGGCATCTTTTCCACTTATGGGTTGGCCTTCCAATTGTCAGCTATGAAATTCAAACAAGGGAATCATATAAATACATAGTTATGCATTCATAATCAAGGACTAAGCACTGAGCATATACTATCATCTCCTAGGCTTACATCTAAAGGCACATAAAGCACTTCAAGGAATCCATCTAGCATCCATTCAAGAGACAAGGGACTGCATTTTCTACATACACAATATAGGAAGGGGAAGTTCTTTATTCCATCCATGCATTTTAGTGCATTGTTACATCTAGCTACAACCCATTATTAAGTACACTTGTATAAGGGCATCCCATGGCATAATTTCTACACACACTCACAAGAAATATATAGAGTCTGAGATGTAGTGTAATGCTTGGTTGTAAATTCACTCTCAGGGTAACCACTGGTTCAGTCTGACTCCACATGTAATGCCCACTAATTTGCGATGTTAAACCACACCAAAGCCTATCAATTTATTAGGGAAAAATTATGGAAAATTTGTTTTGTTTAACAAGGATTTGCAAGGTTAAAAAGCATCCACCAATTAATGAATTTCTTGGTTAAAGTATTTATACACAAGCTTGTGGAAGTTGGAATTAAATTAATGATTAAATATTATCAATGTACTTCCTAAAAAATATTTACGGTTTAAAACAATACGTTTGCCAAGTTTCATAATTTTAATTGATTATCATGCACCGAAATTACTTTATTTTCTAACACAAAAGTTTATCCACTTTGTCTAGCAACTAAGTGGCCCCATTCACCCCATTACCCATGCACTTTTTATTTAAATTTCATTCCCACAAAAAATACCTCCCACTTAAGTGATGTAGGGTTTAATTTGAGTCATTAGATCAAATATATCCTAGCCATTGGATTTGGGTTGCCCTAAATATCCTTATAGGTTTCTTTTTATTTCTATTTGCCCCAATTTCATCCTCATTTGTTCATTTTTGTTTTGCAATTTTAGAAGAGGAGAAAGAGGAGAAGTCATGGAAGCACAAAGTGAAACCATAGAGAAATTTCCTTGGTTCTAGTTACAAATGGAGAAATCTTCCTCCATTCTTCTCTTCATAGTTTAGTTTATTCAAGGGTTTGATATTGTAAGGTTCCTTATTTACTTATTGAAGAGGTTCTACCGTGGATCTAGTTTTGCTATTTAATATATACATTCTTTGAGTTCAATATTTGGGGAAACACCGTTTCATTAGATCTATGAGATTTTACACATTTGGATGCTCATAAGAGGATTTATATTCTTAAACAAATGAGTTTGATCATTTACTAGTTATTGGTAGTTTCATTTTGAAGTTTTAAAAATTAGCTTTCATTTAAATTCAGTCCAGATTTTTAACAATCATTATTTTTATTTTTTCATCAAAAGTGACGAAACCGCCACCCTAAGCAAGTTGGTGGTCTTGTGACCGCCGCCCTGCTTGGTGGATGATTCATCGACCACCGCTCTACGCTGGGTGACAGTTCTGAAACCACCGCTCTTCACAGGGCAATAGTTCTGTTTCCCAAAAAACAAAACCTTAAATTCAAGCATTTTTCAAATTGTTTTCTACTTATATAGTTTATAAGGTAATATTAAATTTAATTAAGGTGTCTACAATTCATTAGTTGATAGGTTGATGTCATATCTTCATTTCATGACTTAAATTTCCAAGTACATAGCTTTCCCATTGCAATAGTGTATAATAACAATTACAAGATTTCCTTTTCAATAAAATTCCTTATAAGATCTAAAATAGAGAAAAATATTCAACCAATTACTAAGTATTGTTTCCTTTTCTTTACACAACAAAAGTGATAGCCATTCCAACAAGGCAAATAAAGCATAACTTTCCTACATTCTTCTTTCACCCTTTTTAATACAACAAAACTTGATAATAAACTCCACAAGAACTTCTATTTTTACAATAATACAATTTTCAACAAGGCAACAATACACCCCTTTTTTCTAAAAGAGCATAGTTCATTTTTCTTTCAATACAAAAGTTCTTCTTTCCAACAATATGAAATAATAAGTTACAAGTTACAACTTTCACTATTTCAACATTGAAACAACATTTCAAAGGTGTCCTTTGGATCCAACATAACATGACTCCTTCAAACTTCATTTTGTTTTCTTCCACCTATTAAAATTATTCAAATTGTGGTTCACAATACAATGAAAGGGGTATAGGAGACGCTCTCTGCCCAACCTATTATCCAATAAGAGGATAAACCATCTTCTTATTGGCCCCCAAGCCCCAACCAAAGAACAATATGGGGTATTATGCAACATTTGACAAATTTCACACAAGGCTTCCACAACATGTATTCCACAAAAATAACACATTCAAACAATACACTCAAACGATATACTCAAAAAATAATACAACTTTCCTAACAAACACAAAGGCTTGACAACAACAGGCCAAAAAGGAGCAATCGAATATGGGCACCACCTCCTTTTGTCTCCCAATTGATGTAGGAGTTACACCCAAAAGCCTCCATGTGCACAACTCAAAACATAATCAAATGCTTATTTCTGCACTTGCAAATATGCAAAATATATCCATGTTATCCTTTTCACTCCCCATAGGTGGAACTCAAACTCACACTCCCTACAAAATGCATGCCTCACATCTCCCTTTTCCCTCCCCAATGGTACCATAAATCCATCTCCCACACACAACTTTAGGCAAGCTACACATCCAAAATCAAACATATCCATAACACTCATACAATATTCAAACAAACACAATTTCTATATCAAAATATATTAATACAAAAATACAATAAGAGGAGAGCCTACCTCTCCATCAAGATTCTAATTCATTTTCTCAACAAGCTTTAGAATCCTTCACACTAAGCCCAATCCAAGATGCAACTCCAAGTATGAAAAACAAGACCAATTTTCATAATTACAAGAGAAGCAAATAAGGCAAGTCACCCAAAATCCTTCAAAATTATCCAATAAATAGAAAAGGGGTGTGAGGATAATGAGGTGGCTCCATGTAGGATGCCACTTCATCGTCCCTCCATTCCAACATACAAGTCAAACACTAAACCCAAAGCAATTAAATGCACATGTAAGACTTATGACACACCCACATGACACTCCAACTTGCACACCATGCTTATCAAGGACAAAATTAAATGTGGTAAGTAACAAGTGTAATTATTTACCCTTTTTACTATCCCAAAAATATAAATAAGCCTAAAATCAACTCCTCGTACCATAGGTATGGTTGTTGGATGAATTTAAGAGTCATGGGACAACCTTAGCTTGTCCCACAAGCCTCTAAAAAGCCTCCCAAGTCAAAATCTGAATTTTGAAGTTGGGAAAGAGTACACAACACAAAACCCAACACAGATCTAATTTACATCCACAATATTTCAAGGACCATCTACCCAATTTATTACCCACATGTCATATCTCCCCTTTTAAGTCAAATTTAAACTAAACTAGTTAATTAATATACATTAGCAGCTGGTAATAAAGTAATAATATTTCCCAAATAACTAAACACATGCACAACAAATTAAATAAGAAAATTAAAAGAAAAGAAACACATTACACCCAAGGCCATATAAATGAGGTTACCCCCTTATGGGAACCTCCTAACAAAGCATGCAACAACACAACATAACATTATACACAAGTTGTCAAATTTTGGCCATGTTGCACAACACCCAACATCCTTCAGTGGTTGGTCCCCTATCCCCTTTCGATGTATATGATATAATGTACCTACAAATAAAAACAAAATATCCTTATGACCTCAAAACTGTATCAATATGTCATAGGAATCAATTCATATAAAACATCTGTCATACAATCCTCAACATACATAAAGCAATACAACACACACATATATTTATTAATTAACATTATCGTATAATGTAACTAAATCATTATCATCAATTTTATGAATTTCTATCAATTATTTGAAATCACTTAACATTTCAATTCTACTCTAGTAAATAATTTACAATCATCAATAATCTAATTCACATTCAACAATAATCATGAAATTCTCTATATCTACTGTAACTCCCAACTACTAGATGCACTCAAGAACATATTACCAGTCCGTAATACCATCATATTGTTAGAAATTCAAAAATTACTTAGACCACATGGTTAGTCCAACACTCTAAATATACTCAATACGTCAATAATTCGAATGTCAATATACAACAAGGTAACCATTCTAGATTATCATCATATCCTTAATTTCCATCAAGGTCCACAATGCATCCATACAGTCCAAAGTAACAATCAAAACACAATAGTAATCATGATGTCCCTCGTATCTTAACAACATGCTAACTACAATATAACAATAAGGTCCAAGTCTCTAATCAACCAAAATTAAAATCATAGTATAATCAGGGTTGAAGAGGAGTGGGCATTACACCACATTCTACATCTTTCTTTTTTGGATTTGATGTGGTTTGTGGGCTTTTGTAGGTGATATATGTTTTACAGGTTACAGATACCCTCGATGATCAAAGAACAACACACATGCGATCAAGAGGGAATATTTTCGACACTTGTACGACATAGTAAAAATTAGATTCTGACTATTTTTGTAGTCACGAGCACCCAATAGCAATATCTAACACCTGCCCTTATCCTTCTGTGGGTGCCCATGTTCAACATCATTCATGAGATCAAGAATTTATCCCGAGTATTCATGACACTATTCACCTTCTGTTCAGCATTTTTCCCAGCCCAAAGCACTTCTGGATCAAGCATCAATCAACTAAGTCATTGTTTCTATATCGCTTGCTTAGAGTTTTATATTTACTTGCTTATTTGCTTACATCATATTGCACTTAGCACTTTTACATCATAGTTTACATCAGTTACTCTATAATTAGGGTTTAATAAAATTTATATTTTTGTTAAATCAATAAATATGTATTTATATGATTCCCTTGTTTGAATTTTGTAATTGACACTGGAAGGCCAACCCATAAGTGAAAAAGATGCCCAAAATGAACGAGTAAGGTAGAAAAGGGTCTGGGATGCCCAGAGGGGACAGGAATGCCTGGGTGTTGTTGTCTTAGCTGGGCACTAGTGTTTGAAGCCATAAAATATAAATCAATAAAGTTCCAACTGGGATGTAGGGTGTGTAAGACCAAATAGAAAACAAGAAATAAAGAAAAGAGGCCAAAGATAGTTGTAAATTACTAATTTTCTTTCTTAGGAATCAAGTAAATGCTAGCATGCTTTTAGGACCTAGAAATGTACCCAAGTTCATGATTTTGTGTCTACAGTCTCCTTGTACCATTTTATTCAACAACACCCATCATGTAGTGATACTCTCACATAACTAGTAAAACAAATATGAATCCTTGATAATATGATACCTTCTCATGTGAATTCAATTTTGAGTCGTATTTCAACTCCTTCTATTAGTAATAATGACACCTTCTATAAGGCCATCTTAGAATCTATACGAGCTTTATACCATGCCTTTCAGGATAAAATTCAAGCTATGAATACTACAATTACATCTCTCAAGGATGAGATACAACACCTCATGGATACTTCTAATGTACATATTAGTTTTCTTATTTCTAAGGTAAAGGATATGCAATTTGATACAAATACTACATGTGATCATACAAGTGAGGTTAAAATCCTACCTAGAGGAAGGAATGTGTATGTTCCATAAGATCAACCTCTCTAGTTTGACAAGAATGCTACACAACATGATATCCTAGATGAGTTACTAGATGAGTGGTTAATTACTTTGTTACCTATTCATTACTAACCTCACTATCAACTTACAAAATTCAAATGTCAACCATTTTGTAATTATCATGGAATTAATGAACACTATGACAATGATTTCTATGTTTCACAATGAAAAATTCAATAACTTGAGTGTAAGGGATTTATTTCATTTTCTAAACAACATTCTACTACACATTCATCTCAAGTTTGCAAATATCAATAGGTTCCTAAAGTTGATTCATCAATGTCTACTAAACATAATGCACTAGCGAATGATGTAACTTATCTAACAATACAAGATCCATCCATTTAATAAGACAATAAGAATACCATATCTATTTTGGAAGTGCCAACATCGGTAGCAACATCACATCGTATTATTATAAAAACTAAAGAACTAATAATTGCACATGAGTCATTACACACCATGATGCCATCAATTTCAATCATTCCTACTCCTTCACACCAATCAAGATAGACTATTATAGACACAGAATTATGCACTTATTACTATTACATCATGCCTCTAGTATGTTGTTATGCACATGATTTATAACTATGAAGATTAGACACTAGTGACACCTTTTCTTGGATTTATATCTTTTAGTCGAGCCACATGGATCCTTGTCCATGTTCTTTGTTTTGTTTCGGTTTCTTGGATTTTGGGAGAATACCACCCATTAAGGACACTACCGCCCATGCATTAGTGTACCTTCTGGGCGCTTTGGTTCATTCTCTTTGGTTTTCTAAATTACCATTTGATACTTAACTCTGAGTATTTTATAATTATTTGGGTTTACCTCTGGTGTCACTAAGTGTCAAAATTAAAACAAGGGAGTCATGTGTGTGTGTGTGTGCGCGCGCGCGCGTGTGTACGTATGTGTATATGTATACACACACACATAACTTACTATAATTAGGGGTTGGACAACTTTGGGCTAATACTTGGGCAAAAAACAACATTTAAGGACTACATTTGGGTTGCATAATTCACTACATGAGAGGGGCTATTTTTGAATTTTGATTAATTAAAATTAACTAAGTATGTAGTATATAGGGATAATTAATATAAGCTATGAATAATTGTAATAAAGTAAAAAATGCATTAAAGAAAGTATATAAATGATCTAGCTAACTATGTAAAAGGAAATGCTAGCCCTAATGTGCAAGAAGGAAGAGGGAAGAACTCAGCTGAATAGAAGATGCTCGCAAGACAGTGTCGCAATGATGACTGAAAAATCCAGAAGCATGAACAACTGTGTAGAAGTCTCGAAAAGGACGGATCTGGAGGATCTAGCTGAACTGGAGCGCCTGGAGAGGGACCAGGGCACTTGGGGGTGCTCTGGTCTGTAATTTGGGTGCTTTGGTCTGTGCAAAAGCTATGAAACTAATCTCCGCAGGGTTGGGAGGTGATCTGGAATCTTCATTGTGTGTCATATTAGATTTGTTGTGCTCCTGCATATAACGTCAATAATCCAAGATGAAAGAAAAACCTATGTGACCCCAAAACAAGCATCAAACTCTAAAAAAAGAAAAATGCATATGAAGGGGTCAGACTAACCTCAACTGCCACAATAATGGGCTTACTAACTGAACGTTGTACTACATTTCAGACCCAAATGTAGTTCTGGTGAGTGTATGCATAATGTGCCCTAGGTGCTCTTGTGTCAATCACACTTTGTGAAGTAGCGAGCAATAACTAAATGTAGAAAAAATGTAATAGCATGTGTGTATGGAATAAAATATAATCCCTCCCCATATGAAGTGTGATACATATTTCCTAGCCTTGTGCCTTGGTGATGGAGCTATGTGGATGCAAGTGATCTCCAATGTAATAGATGGATGTAACTCTAAATGAGTGATAGTAGTGAATGATGTTAGGTCCCTCATTATGGTCTCATAACTTTATATTTATATGGTTCTCTTGATCTAATTTCATAGTTAACCCCAAAAAGGCCAACCATAAGAAAGATAAAGATCTGAAACGGCTAAAAAGAGCCCAAAATGTGGCGAGAAAGTGCAAAAAGGATCGTGGTGCCCTAGTGGGACCAGGGTGCTCATGGGCGTCCCAGTACTAAACTGGGTGCCCTAGTCGAGGCTAAAATAACGTAGGATGACAGAAGCTGACTGGGTATATGGGTGCAATAGGTCGGTAATGACAAAATAAAATAAAACAAGATGGCTAAAAGATGGGGGTTAATTAGCACTTTCTTCACTCAAGAACCTTCTAAATAGTAGTACGAGACCGAGACTTAATAATGTCTAGAGTGCATAATTTTGTCTCTACAAATTTCATCTCAAACATTCATCTTGGGGGTAAAGTAGTTGTATCCCGCTATGTTATTATGACTAGCACAAGGGAAACCTAGCTTCAAGGGACATAATTCAATCTCTCTCTCTCTCTCTCACACACACACACACACAAACTAGAACTACATAGATTCTGAAATGTAGTGAAACACTTAGTGAAAATCACATTGGGCTAACCGCAGAGGTTAGTTTGACTCAAGCACATGCATTCCATCTAATTTTTACTTGAGATTTGTGCATGTAGCTAGGGTTTGTTTTTTAGGTTCAAGTGTGATAAAGGAACCATATAATGAAGTGAATGCGAAAAATAGAAAAAATAAGAATACAAGTTTAGACCCTAAAAATATTAGAAGCAATGTTGTTGTTAGAAACTAGCACCCAGTTCAGACACCAGTGCCCAGGTGATCCTGTCCTCATACGGGCATTCATATCCGAAGAGGTTCCAGATCCCAGTTTCTCAGACATAGGATACACAATTAAGATCCAACCTTCTCATTTTGTTTCTCATCTCAAAATCAATCTAGATCTCTTGATATAAGCTAAGTAATTTTTATCTCACTATTACTTACACTTGTTTGTTTCTTGCATGATAGAACTTGCTTTTTATTGTCATATTCATTTGATCTTATTTTTTTGATAAAGATTTAAATTTCATTAAATCAATTATCACAACACAAGTATCGATGAATTACCTAATGATATATGATTCTCCACGAGCATGGGATCATATAGGCAAAATACTAAGCATACCTCTAAAAAATCTTTTGGGAGCAACATGCAACATAATCTCACTATTTCCCCCCAACAAGCTCAGTTAAATACTAAGGCCACATCTCTACATATTTTTCATGTTGATTATCATTTCCTTATCCCTGATGGACATGGGTATTTTCACATTGATCAATCTAAAAATTGCTTCTCGTATAGAACAAAAATTTCCTATGATCAATAAAATCATCTGTTAAAAGCCCAAACATTACATGGTGCAACACGGAAAACACGACACATGTTTGGTGATGAAAAAAACTCCTTCCAGGGTAAAAATGAGATCCAGATCCCTCGCTCTCCCAGTTTCATTCCCCTTTTGATTCAACTCAGCCTTTCACTCTGAGTTATAGACTTCAATTTTTCCTGTAAGACCGCTTTTTAGCTTTTGACATTGTTTTTAGTGGAGATTGCACGACCAGCCCAACGGTCATGTAAATGCCCCTTGTTGAAAGAGTGGTGGTTGTGTAACTACCCCTATGGAAACATGTTTTGATTTAAACTTGATTTTCTCTCACATTTCTTGGTCAAATTGGCTAAAAATAGGCATGTTGGATTGGTCTTGAGATTTTACTCTCTTCTAGATAAATATAGTATGTTGAATTCTTCTCCTTAAGTTGAGTCATTGTTTCTTGATCGACATGTGTTCTTGACATCTTATCCTCCAACAACTTATGAAAACAACACTATTATTCGTATTAGGGGTTGGAAAATTTGTAATTTTGAGAAGTGTTATGATGCCAATTTTTGGAGAGGGTATACACAAATAGCTAGTTCTCCATTCTGTTTCCCTACTACTCACATTCCAGTTACCTTCCATGTACGAATCCAACCATCTAGTTTCTTGATCTTATGATGATATTCATTGTTTTACCTACCTAGATTAGTTGGAGCTCATACTTTAGAAGGAGATTGAATTTGCGGATACATTGGATGCCTCACATCACTAGAACAAGCTACCATAACATTGCAGTGACCAGGTTGGAGTTGTATTGAAATCTTTAAAGTTTTAAACACATGCATTGTTTGTTAGAAATAAAATAAATAGCTTGTTAAATTTTTCAAAAGAGGAAGATCTCATCACTTCCCTTACATCACAGGTATTTCTTTTCAAAATATTCCCCATATAAGACTTCTTCCCTTGATATCCTCTTCCCAAATTATCCCCATGAATTGGTATGGGCAATTAGTTAGAGGAAGAGGTGGAAAAAGCCATATTTTATTTCTTCATTATTTATTTCTTCTGATTAGTTTAAAAGCAATTATGCTGAGGAAAGTTATACGACAAAGAGGAAATTACTTCTAAGAAGCTTTCCCTTTCGGTAAACTTGAGGTAGATGTTGTATCAGAGAAAGTTGTGCTTCATTAAATAATAACTTTTGAGTATCTCCACATTAGAGTAGTATTTCCATATAAACCCACAACAAAAGAATAACCATAACTGGTTATTCCCTATTTTAGATTTGTTTAATTCAAAAGCAATCGTAGATTTGTTTTTTGGTATAAGAAACCGTATATTTATTTATTTTATTTATATATATGTTTATAGAAGCAATCTCTATTTATTTATTCCAAAAAATTCAAAAAACATTAGGAATTGAGTTATTTTAATCATTTTTTCCCAAAAATCATCGTTAAAAAATTAGAAAAGAATTAGAATAGATATATGTGTTTTTTTTTTTTAAATGATTGTAAAAGTAATCTAGTTAATTAAAAAGGTAAACCAATTTGTCTTTTATTTAAACTATATTCATTTTACATTATTTATTTAAAATTGAAGCTTAAAGTAGTTCAGTAAAACAAAACAAAACAACAAACGTAGTCATCAGAGGCTCACACTACCAGATCATATTCCTTGACCACTCTTTGACTAGTTTTCGAACCCTCATTTTCCTTGCTCACAATTTGGTGCCTTCACATGACCATCCCCAGTCCAGCCCAACCTTGCAGCAGGATATTTGAGTCATCATCCATCCACTAGGCATTGATCGATACCAAGGAGATATAAATTCAGACTTAAGAGCATTAGTTTCCCGATCTACTCCTTCCCCCCCACAAATTATTAGCTAGCCTGACACCTTAAACGAACAACTAACTGTAGCTTATAAATTATAAGACGACCAAACAAACCAATAAAACCGATCAAGCCATCCAAACATTTAGTTTTCTCTTTTCATCCTTCGCTCTTGTTCTCACACGACCCTTTCTAGAGAGGAATACTGAGAGACGAATGGATTGTTTCCATGAGTCCGTTAGCCAAGTCGAAGAGTATTTGGTCTAGTAGACATAAATTGGGAGTTGTGTACAACAATCATCCTTGATCGTAACATCACACCCATTGAGATTAGACGAGACTTTATCAACCTTAACGAATAAGTTACTCACTTTCAAGTTGATCGACTACGATTAACTCAACCTTAAAACCTCATTCCATAATCATCCCCCATTTGTTCCACATCTATCACCTATACCTATCCTGTACTCATCTCATTTTCCACATTTTAGTTGTCTCAACATGACCTCGGGAAGTCGATTACACTAGGATTCACGTGTCATTATTTTTGTGTACAGGGACTTTCCTTGCAAAGATCTAAAAGTTCTTCTATCTAGTACACTCCCCTTATATCATCCACATGCACCGCTATTTGGCTCCTCCTCCAATATTCACACACTTTGGTGCATACTATCCCCCCTTACTACCTAATGACACACTCTTGTTCTAGGTTTGAACTCGACTATTGAGGGAGCACTTAGCTATATGGACCTCACTTTACACATATACACTGGGGGCAACCTCACTCTCCTCTCCTAGTCATTGTATTTCATATTCTCATATTTCAAAAACATTCAAATATTTGTAAAATTCAAAAATACTAGTTTAGATCTTGATTAGATGTATTCTTGCTTGCTCATACTTGTCTATGTTGCATATTGCTTACCATCTTAGATTTGATTCATAGCATGCTCTGTCCTTTTTTTCCATACACACATGCACATTCACATGGTACTCTTTAGGTGAATGTTGAATACTTACAGGCTATCACATGATGTATGATGCTTTATAATGTTCTCTACTAGTCCCACCGCGGCTCTTGGGGGCATCTACCTTTCCTATTTCTCTATTATTCAATTTATATAATTGCAACATCTACTACTTTCATTCATATTTTCAGATGTATACACTGAGCCATACTATCAAAATTTTTCTAACATGCTAACGGGTGCTTCGTGTGTAACATTTGTCTCTAGGCTTACTTCTAACCATGGTTATCTAATTTGCTTGTATATTGTCTATGCCTGTGTCTTGATTGTCATTATTTACAGGCTATGCCTTATGCTTGATTGTTTTTTTACCTCTATAACCTTGAAGGATTTGAGTGTCTTGCGACATCCTGAGTGGTGTCCCATGTATTCAACTAGCTACATGTTGTGTCTTTTGCTATATTATTGCATGTTTTGACTAGTTTCTATTACATCATATCATGTTTATTTGTGAATAACACTTCTTGCTAGCCTTTCCCATTGTTTTGCATGCAACATGGTAGTTACCACGTGCATTCCCTATTCAACACGTAGGAGATCTATTTTCAAACATGCACATCAACTTCAACTTTCCTTGTTTGGGCCATGCTCGCATTGGTTCATCTCACACACCCCAAACGAGTGGGGACAATCATAGGGTTATAATTTTACCCTCTCAATAGTTTAGAATCCAGATACGAATTGGTACAAAACAAAATCAGAATAAACAAAAGGTCAATAATAGATTCAAAATTAGAGTTGGGCCAACATCACAGTAGGGATAGAAGTGACAGATACATACATGAATGATAGGCGATAGTGTCATACCTAGGCGGTTCTATCTTAGGCCGGAGGTTATTCTCCCCACATAATGCACTATCATACATAAAAGACCCATAAAACGTACCATACAGACATGCATGCCCTTGCATGGGTGGGACTCACGATAATAGGTTTAATGTTTTTTGAATATATATGGTTGAAAAGAAATGGTTGCATCTGGTCTGAGTTAGGCGGGTTGGTAGGAACGTGCGCTAATAACAAGGAGGTCGTAGGTTGGAATTTGCTTAGAGGCATGTTTACACACTGTTGAAAAACACAATGTGTTTTTTAACCAAAATCCCCAAAAAAACTAATTGTTGAAGCGCTTGCCACCTCGCAGTGGATGGGCATGATGGTCTCATGGTTGGTTTTATAATAAAGGATCAAGAGGTTCTCAATGACAAGCTTTTCCAATTTGGCGCCAAGATTTCAAATCAATAAAGCAGGGCAAGACCAAGCACGGATTACTGTAATGTCATCTCTACGTTATCTGCACGAGTCATGGGAAAAAGCGTCTCTAAATCATTCTTCACACTTGGTAATTTTCAACATCTATTAACCCCCGTTTTGCATCTGAACACTATTTTTTTCCCGTGTTTTCGCGGCGGGATGAGAGGGGGATTTTTACATAATTTGAAATCGCAGGCAATTGCAAGGTCGAAGTTGAAGGAAATGCTGAGTATGAACAAGGCAAAGATGAACTGCAGATATCGTTTGATGCTGCAGCTAAGCTCAAAATTTCAGGTTCACTATCACAGCTTGCTATTATTCAAATGTTTTGTTGAATTGCATTTTGAATCATATTTCTAGGGATAAGCTCATCAATCACGGGTGTTTGCGTTTTAGGGGAGACTGTTGACTCTCTATTTTTATTAGTTTAACCTTGTAAGGGTAACAACGTACCAGTCGTATATTGTTGCCTTTGAAGGTGTAATAACGTAGTTTATTATTTCCTTTTAATTTGGTTAGGATAGTCCGTTAGTTTCGTCCAACTCATTTTCAGTACAAGCGATGATACGCATGCTGTATTTGAAACAGTGGATAAGCCTAGGAGGTACTCAACCAGAAGCGCACACAAGGAGGATCTATTCAATCTGAAAATTAAAGGTACACCCACTTTGTTTCACCAACCTTGGTTTTTTGATCAAGGCCGCATGGTTTTATTTAAATAAAATTGAATAGTTTAGTTAATTGTAATGGCCACACGATGGGATAATTTGAGACCCGTTGATGTTTTACGGTCTGGTAATTATTGGGTATAGAGCTGGGTTGGTTTTGTTGATAAGCTTTGCGTTGGGTGTTTAAAGAGGGGCAGGGACTACCAGCCGAATGTTCCTTTGTTTGTCTCAATCCTAAAGAGAACAATGCTCGCACCAAAGTACTACTGGAGGTATGTTTAAAAATCCGAAAATGTCCATCAACAATGTAATTTGAATTCAATTTTTCTGCGAGTTGAAAATTGTTGAATTATTTAATAGGACTTTCATTAATGATGCACGAGTAGCAGTAAATGCATCAGGGCATGATCTGATATAACCTGCATTGAAAAATGAGTTCTTGTAACTTGAAATTCCATAACTTAATATGAAACATAAACCCCCCTCTGTGTCTTGGTGTATACATTGTCTGTCTTTCAGTGTGCAACTATGTTGCACCAAGAATCAGAAAGACATTCTTTGAAACTCTATATAAATAGGCATATATAAAATGGGTATTGCCAGAGTCAGGAAATAACAGAAACTACTGGTATACTTTTACAGGAAACAACAGAAAATGCCAAAAATGATGTTAAACCAAAAATAGACCAGCAAACATAGCCTTAGAAAATGGCATCACCAATCATTGAATCCAAAAATACAATAGTACAAATGCTCAGAGACAATAACCTTGTTCCAAATAAGAGAAGAAAATTTCCCCTCTACTTCCATTTATCCCTCTTAAGGATTCCCGTGAAGGGAATTACTACTATTTTTTATTTGTCTGTGGCTCCATGAACCTTTTGAATTAGGTAACGAGAATAAAATGAATCCTGCCCCTAAAATCGGAGTCACAATTATTTTGACTAGAGACTTTTAGTGGCTGCTATGGAGGTGAGGAGTGAGCTGGGCCAGGCAGGGAGAGCGAGAAGTTTCCAGCACTTGTTCAAAAAATTTAGGGGGATTTTTCCAAATGGCATTCTCAGTCGGTAAATTTTTCCAAGAAAATTTCTGCATATAATTCTGGATGAAATATTGTGAAAATTTGTACACAGGAGCTGGAGTTTTGGTACTCCACGGGACCTGTTTACTGGAAAATGTCTCCAAATTTGTAGAAAATTACAGTACCACGCCTTCTTAGGACCATTTTCTAACTCCCTTTTAAAAGCTACAGACTTTTATGGTCCTAAATTCCTCATTCTAACAGCAGTCATGACTCATAACTATGCATGTCATTTGAAAGCTCCTTACAATAATACAAACTGCTGTTTTAACTACTTGTTACCATTCCAAACTATTCCTGATTGCATTAGAAAGTATAGTTTACTAAAGTAACTACAAATAGTAGATTGATTTTAACAGGCTCCTACATCAAAACAGCGAGGAGATAGTATGCAGCTACATCAAAAGCTTATGGAGAAATAACACCAAAGTTTCAAAGTTCCAAGGTTCAAACTTCAAGCTTATAATGTCAAAACCCGAATCATAAAATTATAAATGGTTGCTTGACCAAGAATGACACATTCTCTATTCAAGTCTGTCCACTGTTCTCATGTTGTTCAATCTTTTCTCCCTCCATTACTTGGATCTCTACTTGCTGCTGGTTCTTGAAAACGTTTCATGTTTACTGGCTGCTTTTACATCTCAGTATTCTAGTTGCTGGTCACCAATGCTCTTCAGCGGTTGAGTGGATCTTGTTAGGGATGGTTTAGGTTTAGAATAAAGAAACAGAAAGCAAAATAAAAGTGGTCGAATTGGGATTCCTGTCGGAAAAACTATCTGGGTGCCTGATAATTTTCTGGAGTTTCTGTCCACCTGAAATAAAGTTTTCAAGTAGATGAAACAATAGGTACCCAGGCTTCAAAAAATGGTCTCTGGATTATGTAGGTGTGCATGTGCTGTGATTGCCTCACAAAAAGTCTCATTGACAGGCAGCTGAGATATTCATCTTTACTTGGGCAGACGTCCTTCGTGGACTGTGAATTATAATAGTGTTAATGTGTTTACATAACTATCATTATTAATTGATACATGTCTTCTGGAAAACATTTCATCACTTTTTTGAGAATTTCGGGATGGCACAATTCCTTTCAGAGTCTTGCGATTGGAAACAATTCTTATTCTGATGCCTGTTATTTCCAAAATTCAATTAGATACATTCCTATGCTGCTTCATTTCCATTTTCTATTCAAGTGCAGATTATGGTAAAACCAAATTAAAATGCCTCACCAGGTTTCCAGTGGAGTAGAAGGGGGGGTTCATGTTTAAATCTGAACTTCAGGCCTAAGAATTATCATTCATCCTTCCAAGATCACAAGTTCAACCGAGTCCCTCATTGTACAGGAAGTGAAACATAAATTTTCTTTCGTGATTGAAGGGTTTAAACTGCTCTTTATGAATGAACACTACAATTTAGGCTCTGGTATAGTTACAAAAAATTACTGCTCGGATGATGAAGTTGGACATTGTATTTTTGGATTTTCTCAGACAGTCCTTTGAGATGATAGCTTTAATACTGCAAAAAATAGCGAATTTATCTTTTATATTCCTCCTACACCGCATTCTATATAAAGTATGTAACTTACAGTAAATAGTAAGCAATTTTGCAATGTCTCCTGATAGACCATGGTCCCTATTCATGACTACTACTTCTGGATCGACTTCTGGTCTCTATTCTTAAAGAGGTATTTGGAACAATTAGAACTTTATTCATTAACAATTACTTCCTGCAAAGGTCATAAACTAGTAATGTGAAGGAAAAACATCATTGTTGTTGCTCTTATAGAGAACTACTAGTTCAAATATCTTAAATATACTATTTGAAAAATGCCGATAGATATCAATCTCAAGCTTCTTATCTTGGATTTTACGTATACCACATTGATTAATAATTTCATTATACTCTTTTTTTATTTTTTGATATAGTGACAAAAAAAGGGGAAAAAAGGAGTCTTAAACTCTATTGTCTGGTCAACATATTACTATTTTTGATTGAATTCTCAAAATAACCCAATAAAATAAAATAATAGGTGATGGTCAACAAGATGTCAAATTTAATATACAAAATAAAAATGTCACAGTCACACCATTAGATCCTACCCCTTGCTACCATTGTAGAATGCCTATCGGCATAAATATTATTTGCAAAAGATCAGTCATATTGTAGCTTGCACTATAATATTGAATTGAATGTTCTTTCTCTGTTTTAATTTTGTAGTCTATTTTAAACACATGAATTCCATTTGCTTTCTGATCAATCTCTCATTTAAGTCTAACTGAGTTCCTAACAAAGTATTCAGACATTACCATTTGAAAAGGAAGAACTATCCATGCTTTCAGGGCTCTAATATATAAACAAGGCTTAAATAATACAAGATGACATGGAACTAAATGTGTCAATACAAAAGACAATTATCTATAGATGAGCTCAGAATTGGAAATACGATATCTGCATGCGATATCAGCAATTGTTTCCCCAGAAGTGTACTGGCTGACCATCAAAAGATGTGCCATTATAGTGGTCATCTATTAACACTGACTTGAAATATATTAACAGAGAGTGATACTCTTTATAGTTTTCTGTCAATTTCTGATTCTGGACTTCGATCAAAGTTAATGGATGGAAAAATGTTTTTTTGCACTGTTTTTTCCAAAAATATGCATTTGTAAATATCTATGGAATATGGAACCCGCAAATCTATTCTTATTTTTGTATTCTTGTTTTCACCTTACTGTTCTTGTGAAATGTGAAATTTATGAAACCAATTACCTTGTGTCAGCCTTGTCGTCAGAATTATTCAAAGCAAGAAGCTCTCTCCGCACTCTATTCTCTCTTGCAATAGATGATATATATGGTTTCAGGCCTTAATTCAGAGTCATGGTTGACTGCATTAATGATAGAGTATGACACAAGTGGGAAATACACAAGCATGCAAGCCATAAGCAGTTTGATACTAAATACAGAAACTATTGAATCCTGAAATATACAGCTTCAGAAGTTGCCCCCAATTTTTTTTGGTTTTTCAGTGTGGGGAAAGATCCACCAGGTACTGTGCCATCACACTGATTTCAATATATAATATCTTTTTAATATTCAATAGCACTCGTTTGTTACTAGTGACTCTACACACAGACGCAAGAAGTCTCATTTGTTTTACCTTTATAATATTAATTTATTTAATGGTAAGAATTGCGTACCTATTTTTTTTTTTGGAAAACCATACTAGTAAGTGCTGCAGAATACTTTGGACTCTCTGAGGGAAATTGTACAGAAAAGTTCCCATTCACTGCTTATAGTCTGAAACCATAAAAGTAAAGGGGGTCTGGCAGTCTTTATTTCTCTCTCTTTTTCTATACACACATGCGATGCATCGATATATTTTTTTGCTACAACCTATGGTCTATTGAGACTTGGGCTGTACAAAGGGCATTTCTCACCCATCAATTTCATCATCTTTTGTTATCTTACTTTGTAGGGAGATGGACAAAATTTTGTTGAATTATCATTGCAATTGGAAGGTGTATACATCAAAAGTGATTGCAGACATTTTTTATTGCTAGGAATACATTGATCTCCCCAACCAATTATCAATGGGATTGGGGCAGGCTTGGACTGGAAGTAGATTGTGTTTAGCTGACCCCTGAACCTAGTGTCTTAGATCAAATAGATGTCCTTGGGCCATGTTATCCACACATTTCCCAATCACTCTTGCCATCTAGGGTTCATTGGACCTGGTGACCACCTCCCAAGCTAGTCATTCAGCTTGTAGGCCCCTTTGCGATGGATTTGACACTTTCTGAATACATATCTGACCTGTGTCCAATTTAGTCTAGGAAGTCTTTAGAATGTATGCATTCTTGTCATACCCTTTTAACCTTTCCTAGATGTTTTTGGTTGCTGCTGAATTTGTTGGCCTTTTGGATATAGCTTACCAAATTGGGAAGATGCGTGCACGCACACACACAGAAGAGCGATATGCACCTTCTCCAATTACCAATTAATTTTTGCAAGCTCTGCTTTTGTGCATTGTGTTTGCTCTTTGATTCTTCTTAAAGGATAAGGACAAAGACCTTCTCCTAAAGATTTAACTACACACCATAGCTAGACTAATTATATGAGAGGATATTCCGATCACATAGTGAGGATAAGCAGTCTACGTACCTTGCCTTTGAGGCATACCGTTCTCCTAAGCATCGTCTTTTGTCACCTCGACCTACTGTCACCTCGACCCAAGAGGATGTTCCGTGCTGGCTCGAAAAGAGGTCTATACGTCAATGAAGTCTATATAAATAAGTACCTCAGTGCATTGGTATTTTCATCATATTTCTGTCTTTTATACTCTAACCATCATTGGAGGTCATCATTGCGACAAACTAATAGACTCTCCTGACCCCTAATCTTTGTATTTTTGTTTTTCAGTTTGATTTGCTCAGATTGAATGTTTGTTATGTACATCATATAGGCCCCTCTTCTCAACGGTTTAGAGAGACTCGCTAAGAGGAACCCTCTTAATGCATATACATTTTGGGGAACCTGCTGCTAAGAAGAGCATAAGGAAGAAGTTGAAGAAAAGC
Organism: Taxus chinensis; assembly: GCA_019776745.2. Lineage (NCBI taxonomy): Eukaryota > Viridiplantae > Streptophyta > Pinopsida > Cupressales > Taxaceae > Taxus > Taxus chinensis. The sequence goes on along the minus strand of CM034152.1, from coordinate 330,830,827 downwards.
ACAAAGAAGAATCCGACTAAGAGCACAAGGAAGAGTTTGAAAAAGAGCATGATTTGTGTATGAGCACACACCCTTCACTTACGCAAGAGCTAAAGGAGCAGGTGGAAGACAAGGTTGAAGAGTCAAAGGCAAAATAAAAAGAAGCTAAGTCAGTGAAGGCTGCAATTTATTGAATCCCCATCACCATGAGAAGCAACAATCACGGAGGCATAGTCCCAATCTTTGTTTTGAAAATTGTGAGTGCTTGCGATTAATCTGCACTTTTTTTGTGGTAGAGTAATTGTGAAACTACTTGTGAGCTAAGTAACGTGCTTGGACTCGTGCGGTTACTGGCAAAACTATACCTCTTGCACGCAAAAAACAAGTGTTATTTTTATCATACATTCGTGATTTTATGCCGTTTTGGCCTCGCTAAGGTGATTTTCATTTATTCTCACTTCATTTAACAGTGTTTTAAATGTTATTTTAGTTTATTTTAAGAATTTGTATATTTTTAAGTAGCAAATAAAGTTGTCGAGTAATTGTCAAGTCACAAGTCCAAGTTGATTTTGGGCCCCTGAGTAATTGTTGATTATGATTTTTTGAACTATGGTGCAGAGCATCAAAGGACAAATGAATATGGGTATACACAAAATCAAAGAATCAAACAATATGGATATTCTTTGCACTAGTAGAGCAATGCCTATGGGCATACATGGAATAAGAGAAGCAACAACAATAGTAATGCATAATGTCAGAGTAGTATCAACTATGGACAAATGTGGAATCAAAGTCGTGCAAAGGAAGCACCAAATCATCAAAGATCCTCATCAATCAAGATCACATTTGGATGAATGGATGATTGAGCATGGTGTCAAGTTTACATAGTTTGCGGAAGTCATACTCCTTGGTCTCTTCTCATGTTTTGGGGATGAAACATGTGAAGGGCGGCAAAATGCTAAGATATAAAGGGAGTGGAATGTTAATAACTAAGGCCATTGTATTATGATGTATATGGGATGATGGAGCAGCTGATTTGTGGCACACACAACCCTATGTAATGTCCTTGTCTAGGACAAGTTAGGAAATAATATAAATTTGATCACATATTGCTGGAACTTTCAAACCCCAACCCTGCAATTTTTAAAAATTCATATCTTTGGCTAGAGAAGTCCAAATGAGCTGAAATTTTGGATATTGAGCCACAAAAATATGAAGAATAATATGCAAAAATCAGATTTTGCACAGCCAACATGAAACCCTAATTTTGCCCCAAAAAGTAGGTCGCCCAACACATTTAGGGCACCAAATCTACTTCAAAAATTATAGAATCACTTTCTCCTTATTTCTCCTAATTGCTACAATCACATTCAATATTAAATTGATCCTAAACTGCAGATCTGAAATTAATATTTAATTGTTAGCAACCAAATAGTTGCCAGACAGTTGAAATCTTCTAAAATTCATAACTCCTTCAATATTCCATATTTCCCCTTCAAATAAAATGCAGATAATTCAATAAATTAAGATATTTCCAAAGAACTAAAGATCTGAATTTTATGATAATTGAAAGCCCTCAAAAACAGCTCCCAAAATCCCCAAACTAGTCGCTAGGGTTAAAATAAATTACATAAATGATTTCTTGCACTTAATAAATTTTTTGCTTCCTAAACTTAGCAAAAATAAGCCAACACAAATCAAATCTTGAATATAGATGATTTACCCTTAAAACATACCAAAATAAGGCCCATATCAAGTTGCCATAGTTGGAATAATTACAACATTAAAGTCCAACCATAAAGACATCAAAAATAACCACTAATCAATCAAATATCCTCATCAAACAAATGTGCTACATCCCAAAGCAAGTTGCCAATGTTAGCAAGTATGGATCATGTAAAGAACATACTTCAACACAAGAGAACTCCAAGCATGGAGCATCGAATAAATATCATCATAACATAAGTCTTATAATGATCCTAACACTCCCTTTATAAACAAGGAGGCACAAAATTCAAAATCCCTAGGAGAGGGAAATTATTAAATAAAAGTAGTTTATTTCCCCTAGGTGTGGCGTTCCCTTTTCAAAGGGTGATTTTAATATTTAAAAGCCACCTAAATATTATTTAATTAATTCCCGTTTTTAATTTGCATTTTGAGAATTTAATTAAATAATTAAATACATTACTTGCTCCATAAATATTAAATAATTAAATAAATATTGCTTTATAATGTCAAATGATTAAAATCACTCTCCAGACAATATTATTTAATTATTTAATATAATTTTTTCCTTGCAACATCCCTAAAGCCCACAGGGAATGATAGGCTAAGGGTCTTCAAAAAATGGGGACATTACAGTCCTCCCTTACCAAGATTGCTTGCCCTCAAACAATAGCAAACTCATGTGTCCATGTTCAAAAGTGTGGCACTCCAAAAACCGTGCTCCCATGCCACTCAAGTGAAGTAGCATTTGCAATATCTTGGACCGCTTCATTCTCCTAAAAGGTAGGATTGTAATATGCTGTAATTTCTTCTTTAAACCTGCGCATGAAGCAAACAAATTAAAAAAATAAGAGTTGAAGAACATTTTTCCAATGTTTTTCCATGGCATGTAAGACTCCTCCATGTATGGGTTGCCCCCAAACTCTGTTATGTGGTCCCAAGTGCTGTTGTAATCTTCAAAAATCAGAATTGGAGTGGCTGGTTTCCACCCCCAAGTAGTCACCCATGTGTCAAAATCAAGTACCAACACCCATATCATCAACTGCATTTGAAAAATTTGAATGATGGAAGTGATAGTAGAACTGGTCATAAAGATATCTTCCATAAAAATGAGAGGACAACAACTATCATATTTCAAAATTCTTTTCCCCACATGAATGAGCAACAATTTAGTGAATGAGATATGCCCCCATGAAACTGAAATTCTATTCCCAACAATAATATACTGAAGACTATCCATATGCTTGGCTGGAAATGAAACTCTTACCATGCAAAATGTGGTCCATGTGATCCATTCTTCATCTTCACAACCCTCAATACATTGTTCCCTAGAAAATAAATGCTGAAACTCAATCATATGCATGATATAGAGTTGATTCAAAGTGAATCTCATGACAAATGTGGTACTTCTCACTATGTTGCTTCTAATGTAAAAGAAATGTTAAATGGTCAAAAAAAGAACCTGTAACATGTACCAATGATGCTCCAAACTGAAAATTAGCGTACCATGTCATTAAATTCTTTTGTAAGCATGCTAACATGTCCTCAAACAAACCAAGAATGTACATTACAGCAGTGTGAACATTAAGCATACACATATTCCTCTTGGTTGCCGATTCAAACATGCATAGATGATGCTCATACCTTCCCCTTGCGATCTCAACAACCCCTTGCGATCTCAACAATAAAAAACTGAATTGTATCATGATATAGGATGAATAGAATATCCATCTTAATCATCTCATAAGCATTAGCCAATGCAAACAATTGGTTAATTAAATCTCTATACCATATGATAGTATGTGCATGATTACAACACCTTATCTCCACCTCATCATTCACATATGGAAAAGAAAAATAAAAAATGCAAGGAAAATCGTACCATTCATTGAGCTCATGGATTTTCTTTATGTAAGGAAGCAACATAACTGAAACAAAATGCTTGGGGCTGCCCATCATACCTTTGTGCCATGTAGTACTCTCATATTCCTTGGGATTTTCAACCCAAACATCTCCTTCTATCTTGGAATCATGCATCCTTGCTTGTACTTGGTGTGAGGCCTTCTTAGGCTTCATCTTTGAGCAAATGAAGTCATTTTTTTGCCCTTTAATGTCTGCTGTTATACACAGGCCAACAAGCTTACTATCATGATTTTTGTTTGCGAAAAGAATCTTAGTCATCCCTTTTCTTTTGCCATTTTCCCCTTATGCACCTGTTGGTATCCAAATTTGTTCTCCTTTTCAGTCTGAGCAACACCATAGATATGTCATGGAGCTTAAAGACATATTAGACCATGTTGTATGTCGTTGGTAGCCGGGGATATGGTTTAGCTGGCACTCAGGTTTGTGGAGAAATGGATAGCACTCCAATAGGGCTTGTTCTTGTCCTAGCTATTTTAGGTTGTGCCTTGCAACCAAGGTAAGAGGACCTGTTTTGTAACCTTGTAATGGTGAAGGAGATGAAGATGTCCTTTTTGCTTAAAATTCTATGATGGAGACCTTGATGAAAACATGATCAACACCCCAGATCTGAACTCTTACAAGTTGTCACTTCTCAAAACATGGGTATGTTCTCAAAACAAGGCAAAGGTTACTAGAGACATTGGAAATCCTGATCTGTTATGCATACTTTTGCAAATGGATTTTGATCTTTTGTGGGTATACAAATGCAAATCAGAGATAGTACATGATAGGGTCTTTGTTGTTTAGATGATTTTTAGTGGGGGATTGACAAGACAAACTGGGATAGATCGGATATTTGAAAATCTCTGCAATACTTGAACAACTATTAGATGAAATGCCTCAAATAATCAGGATATTCTTTCAACCAGAAGAGGCACAAATGGAAGCCCAGGTTGCACTCTTCACACAATCTTTGAGAACTCACCATAAAAGCTTGAAGTAAGGAATTCAATTAAACACAAAAATCCTTGATTAAACCACACCTAAGGTACCCCCAAAGACTTACAAGCAATCTCTGCATTCAAGGAAGGTAAAGTGATTTTAAATTTGTTTATCTCTTTATCAGATAAAGGCTCTTCTGAACATGAGATTGCAAATGCCACTAAACTATCAACAAGAAATGGAGATTCTGTGTGATTTCTAAAGACTTTCAATGCAAGATTGCAACAAGAACAATGAAAACTATTTACAGACATTAAAAATGATAACAAACACCATATCGCCCAAAGAAAACACATTAAATTCAAAACTTGTTAGATTCAACAGCAGGGGAGAGTTACATGAACAATCTCAGGGTTGTGTGATGACTATACACTTGTAACCAACTCACATACATGAATTTCCAACACATGAGACATTAAATTGGTGCTTTGGTGGATTTCTCAGAAAATGAGCTTTCTCTCAGAATTTTTGCTCATGAATCTCAATTCTCAATCCCTTACAATTTCTCCAAAATGCATTATATACCTCTTGCCATATTTGATCCTTCTTTCCCAAGAAAAGAATATGCGAAGGGATCAATTCTGTTACAACAATTCCTCATGATTCAATGAAAATGACATCAAACAGAAAAACCCTCGCAAGTTGCCAGGTGTGCCCAAAAGATTAAATTATTACAAATATCTGGATCATTATCCATCCTGGAGGCATGTTTTTCATCATTGAGGCACGCAAACACCTCTTACTCATCATTTTTACCCTTTTACCTTTTAAAACTAACTCTGCAACTTTTGATTTCGACATTCCACGTGTTTGCTCGGGCTGGGGCAAAAAATTACTTCAAAAACATCTCAAATCAAAGAATTAAGCCATGAAAGTGATGCCAATGATCCTGGAAGGCCAAGACGACACAAAATCACTATAAATTTGATGAATTTTGATGCAAAAATTGTGATTCCAAGCTTCCTGGAGCTCCCATGGCGGTCAAAACAAATGGATGCACAACAATCGTTGATCTTATCCATCTTTTAATCCTGGCCCTCCACGTGGAAGATGCGGGCTTAAAAATAAGCTTGAGTTACCTTTTTAATTTTTGGATAAGGCCGGACACGTGGTAAAAAATGATTGGAAATCAATTCGGGTTTACCATTTGTCCTTTTGACATTTTTGAAAAAATGGAAAAATTTGACTTTTTTCTCCGCCCCTCTGCCCTTGAATTTTAGAGCTTACACGTGGCACATGGTGGGTCCCACCGGGATCGTGCTTCAATTGTGCGCATTTTGACCCTTTTTAAAAAATTGGAAAAATTTCACTTTTTGCCCCGCGGGCCCGCACCTCCGATTTTTCCCTCGCCACGTGTCTCCTTGTGATTCACTAGAGGGCCAACGCATCAAATTATGATTTTGAGTCCTTTTGGCAAAAGGGAAAAATTTTCTTCTTGCCTTCGCCGGCCCGCCGACCCGCCTCTTGCAAATTGTGGACACGTGTCCTCTTGTTATTGGCCACGAGCTTTCGGGCCAAAAATTTACTTTAACTTTTTTGTGAAAAAAGGGAAAAATCCCCTTTTCTTTCCGCCAGCCCATCGGCCCGCTTTGTGCCGCTGTGCTGCCACGTGTCCTCCTCTGATTGGAGCGGGGGAAAAATTGGTTTTGAAACTTTATAAAATTAGAGCCAAAAAACTCTAAGCCCCCCGCGGCCCGCACTTCCGTTTTTAAACGTTTAGGACACGTGTCCTCTTGCGATTGGCTGCGGGGTTTCGGGCTAAAATTTGACTTTTAAAATTTTCGCAAAATAAGGTCTAAAAACCTTAAGGGAATCTGACCACCCGCCATCCCCCTGCCAATCAAAACATGCCACGTAGACAAATTTGGAAAAAACGGGGCCTTGGGCCTGAAAATGCCCCATTTGCTTGAAAAGGCGAAAAATGAAAAGTTAGAGCGCCTCCCCGCCTTTCCTCAGCCAATGCAAACCCGCCACGTTGCCAATGCCTTCTGAGGATGAATTTGATGGGCAAATGACGCTCGTCTGACCGTCAAAACGTAAAAAATTTCAGGGATGCCCTAGAATTGAATTTTTTCACCAAGGACGGCAGATTTTCGATTTTGAATCAACTGAAGCATGATTTTACAACATTTTCGACCTTGGGATTGGATTCTCAAATACAAACACGTATGAATTGATCAAATTTGATTTTTTTCACGATCTGGCAAAGGGAAAAACGACATAGCCCGTGAAATTGGAAAAACTAGGGCACAAAAGGGACAAACTTGGAATATTCCTTCCAGATTAGGGCAAAACAAGTTTGTGAGCATTTTTAAAGCATTCAACTGGAGGGTAAGAATTTCAGACCATCAATTCAAAGGTTAAAACGTTTTTGAGCACATACAGATTTGGAAAATTTAGGGCAACATGGTGCAAGCTCAAAAATGGCACCAACATCGGCTCTTGCTTGGGGATGGGCACTCCCAATGAGTGCCACAAGGACAACACGTAGACCAAGTGCCAAAATATCCATTGGGCAAAGGAGTCAAGAGTCAAAATCACCAAAAATCAGCTGATAACCCGACAAAAATGGCTGCCACACAGCAAGGCAAACCACAAAACCGACAAAACACCAAAAACAGAGCAAAACCAAACACTATACACTGTACAAGCTGGTGCATACCTCAAATTTGGGGTTTAATCCAAGAAAATTTTCAAATGTCTGCCATTAACAGGGAGCTCCAGCAATTCCCCATCTAAATCTTTGAGAAAAAAGGTATGCTCACCAATTTTGATATCAATGGAGTAAGGGCCCATCCATAATGCATCAAATTTACCATGCTTGCCCTTGTCTTCATGCCTACTATCCTACAACAAGACCAGATCTCCAACATTGAAGGCTCTAGGAGTGACGTTGTCAAACAAACTCTTCAATTTTTCCCTAAATCTGACATGCCTTTGATGGGATGCTCTTCTCTCGTCATCAAGCTCAATAATCTGATTGATCCTTGATTCATATGGGCCAAGCTCTTGATCTTCCAACTGTTGGGAAAACTGAAATGAAGATAATTTCAGGTGCAAGGGCAGCAAAGCCTGAGTTCCATACACCAATTCAAATGGGTTTTTACCAGTAGCTCTTTTAGGAGCTATCCTATCAGCCCAAACTGCAAATTTCAATTGTTCACCCCATTTCTTTTTGTTTTGCTCCAAGGTTCTTCTAATGATCTTCAACAAATTTTTATTGCTGGACTCAGCTTGTCCATTCCCTTGGGGGTTATAGTTTGAAGAATAAGTCAGATTGATTCCATATTCATTGCACATTGCCATTAAAGGTTTGGCTCTAAAGCACATGACATTATCAGCTACAATCTTGATTGGGACTCCAAATCTGCATATGATTTGATTCAACAAGAAATCCATAACTATTTAGTGTGTTGCTTTCTTGGTGGGGAATGCCTCTACCCATTTTGTAAAATAATGAGTGGCTACAAGGATCCATTTATGGCCAGCACTAGAAGGATCTGAAATCTCACCAATAAAGTCCATCCCCCATTGTTTGAAAGGAGCTTCAATTGATACAGGCTGCAAAGGAAGGGAGCCTGAGGCTTTCAGTCTTCTAGAGAAACGTTGACAACTATCACATTTTCTAACCAGTTGGGTTACATCTTTGAAGAGAGTAGGCCACCAATAACCAGTTCTCAAAATCTTATGTGCTGTTACTCTTCCAGCAAAGTGTCCTCCACAAACTCTCCCATGGAAATCAACAACTATCTTGGGAGCTTCATCTTCAATTATGCATTTCAAGAGGACACCTTCAGGGTTCTTCCAAGCCAACCCGAGGTCTGTGATGATATATTTTTGAGAAGCCAGCTTGAGAGTTCTTTTCTGATTTTTATTTAAATGATTAGGACAACAAAGGTGTCTGAGGTAAAAGATTATATCCTTGTATCACTCAGAACTTATCAATTTCCCAAGAATATCTGCCCTTTCTTCTTCTACTTCATTCATTTCCACAGTCTGCAAGTTGCTCTCAGTCATGAGCTTAGCAAGACCCAAACCTCTTACTAGCTTCGTGGTTTGGATGTCCATGTCATACTCCTGCAGTTTGTTCACCCATCTACATCTTTTACTTGAGATCTCCATTTCTGATAAGATGTCTTTTACCATGGTGTGGGGAACATAAGCAACAACTTTTGAACTCAATATATAAGGCTTGAAAACTTTTGTTGCTTTCACCAAGGCAAATGCTTGTTTTTCCATGATTGTATACTTTAACTCAGCAGCTTGTAAAGCCTTGCTAAAGAAGGCAGTAGGCCTCTCAGCCCCATCTTCATCCTTTTGGAGCAAAACAGATGCAATAATATTTTCAGAAGCAAAGGAGAAGATTTGGAAAGACTTCTTATAGTTTGGGGCTGCTAAAACAGGTGCATGTTTAAGTGCATCCTTAATTCCTTCAAAAGCTTGAATGGCAGCCTCCTCCCACCTGATAACTTGGTCCTTCTTTAGCATGCTTGTGATTGGAAGAGTCAACTTAGCAAAGTTGGAAACAAACCTTCTAATAAAATTAATTTGACCAAAGAAAGATTGGATGCCTTTTTTGGTTCTTGGGATAGGTACTTTGCTGATTGCTTCCACTCTCTCAGGGTCTATCATAACACCATCTTTTGACACAATGTGACCAAGCAGCTTGGCCTTTTGCACGCCAAAATGACACTTCTTTGGATTAAGATAAATCCATAATTCATAGGCAATGTCAAACCACACAGGTGTAGAAGAACATGCTTTGATACCACTGTAATGTCCTTGTCTAGGACAAGTTAGGAAATAATATAAATCTGATCACATACTGTTGGAAAATAATTAACTTTAAACCCCAACTACTGCAATTTTCAAAAATTCATATATTTGGCTAGAGAATTCCAAATGAGCTGAAAATTTGGATATTGGGCTACAAAAATATGAAGAATAATATGCAAAAATCAGATTTCGCACAACCAACACGAAACTCTAATTTTGCCCTAAAAAATAGGTCGCCCAACACATTTAGGGCACCAAATCTATTCCAAAAATTACAGAATCACCTTCTCCCTATTTCTCTTAATTGCTACAATCACATTCAATATTAAATTGATCCCTAACTGCAGATCTGAAATTAATATTTAATTGTTAGCAATTAAATAGCTGCTAGACAGTTGAAATCTTCTAAAATTCATAACTCCTTCAATATTCCATATTTCCCATTCAAATAAAATGCAAATAATTCAATAAATTAAGATCTTTTCAAAGAACTAAAGATTTGAATTTTATGATGATTGAAAGCCTTCAAAAACAGCCCCCAAAATCCCCAAACCAGTCGTTAGGGTTAAAATAAATTACATAAATGATTTCCTGCACTTAATAACCGTTTAATACACTTAAAGTAGCTGCCCAAACTTAGCAAAAATAAGTCAACACAGATCAGATCTTGAATATAGATGATTTACCCTTAAAACATGCCAAAATAAGACCTATATCAAGTCGCCATAGTTGAAATAATTACAACATTGAAGTCCAACCATAAAGACATCAAAAATCACCACTAATCAATCAAATATCCTCATCAAACAAATGTGCCACATCCCAAAGCAAGTCGCCAATGTTAGCAAGTATGGATCATGTAAAGAACATACTTCAACACGAGAACTCAACAAATGGAACAAAAGAGAATACTTCAATTGATCAAAACCAACTCACTAACTTCCCACACAAGAGAGAGAGAAAGCATTAATGGGCATGCATCCCAACTCCAAGCATGGAGCATCAAATAAATCTCATCATAACATAAGTCTTACAATGATTCTAACACTCCTTTTATAAGCAAGGAGACACAAAATTCGAAATCCCTAGGAGAGGGAAATTATTAAATAAAAGTAGTTTATTTCCCTTAGGTGTGGTGTATTGGTGGACCTTGCAAAATTGGTTGTTATCTTGGGTTTTGAGGAGGCTACCAGTTAAAGCGTTGTGCGTGGAAAATTAGGGCACATGGGATATTACAGAAAATTTATAAAAGGGTATGCCAAGATTGTTGCTCCTTTAGAGGAGTTTTTGAAACATGAAGGTAAATTCCATTGGGGCGAGGCGCAACAGATGGATTTTAACACACTAAAGGACAGACTTACCGCTGCGTTCATCCTGCACTTTTCCTCTTGGGATAAGCCCTTTCATGTGCATGTAGATATGTTAGGAATGGCAATTGGAGCGGTCTTAGCACAGGCTGGAGAGGGGATAAGCTTAAGTTACATTGGTTGGGACCATATACTATCACTTATATACTTTATTTAGGCACTTGCAAGTTATAAGTGCTTGATGGCACAAGGTTTCCCGGTTTCTTTAATGGGATTAGGTTGAATCCCTACTATAAATAAGACTTCGGTGTGCTTGTAAATAGGGTAGTATTTCCAGTTAGCATAGAATTTCCCTTAATACGTTTTCCTTTTTATGTGTTTCCTTTCTTCATTGCTTTGCTTGTCCCTTCTGTTCTTTGTTTTGTGCACATTGGCGCGCCGACAGATAAATAAATTTGAAGTGATTTCATTTATAGAGGACCGCACATACTTTTAGTGGGGTGAATTTGCATCTAAATTTGAAAAATATTGGCGCATTTCTAAGGAAGATGGACTGTTGGAAGACTCATTCTGGATGACTAATGAAAGGGAGAAGACCGATTTGTGAGGTGTTAAAATGTGTGCCTGTGCAGTGAAAAAGTTGTTCGAATTTCCCCTTTTCAAAGGGTGATTTTAATATTTAAAAGCTACCTTAATATTATTTAATTAATTCCCGTTTTTAATTTGCATTTTGGGAATTTAATAAAATAATTAAATACATTACTTGCTCCATGAATATTAAATAATTAAATAAATATTGCTTTATAATGTCAAATGATTAAAATCACTCTCTAGGCAATATTATCTAATTATTTAATATAATTTTCCCCTTGCAACATCCCTAAAGCCCACGGGGAATGATAGGCTAAGGGTCTTCAAAAAATGGGGACATTACACCCTATCTCAAGGGTATTCCCATTTTTGAATATTGAAGATTAGGGTACATTGAGACCCAACAAACATCATTACTATTTTGTATATTAGATATTTGGTTCTTAACAAAGACGAAAACTCTAATATGATGAAGTCCTTATTGAAAATCTAGTTCAGAAAGACTAATGCATACTAATTCAACATTCGAACCTTATCCACATAATTGTAGAACACTGCAAGACATACCTATAGACATCTTTGACCTAATTGGAGCATGTCCCAAATGTTATAAAGAGACAATGTCTAAACTATTAGCATAACTCTTTGACTTGACCTGAGTCAGCCAAAAATCAGCTTGGAATTCAATTCACCACCACCCTTTCCTGTGCAAATTGAAACTATTGTGGTGAGGAGCTCGGTAGCTGTAGAACACATCGCTAAATACCAGTGTTATTTATGCTGATTCCTAACCAAGTCTAAACTTGCCCATTAACCCTAGTCAAAACCACATTCCAGGTACAACAATCTATGTTACAAATTAGCCTACTCATAGGCATATTCCAAATCAATGAATACGAACAATTAGCCATATCAAGCTACAACTAACTATAACACGCAACAACATTTTGTGCAATTAAATTGAAAATTCACTAATCTATTTAACAAAAGAAGAGACAATACAAGTCTAACTACACCATTAACATATACCCATCTCTCCAATATTCAAAAGGTGTAAATAGAGAGTAGGGTTAGAGAGGGGCATACAACTTTAATGGCATGACTCTATGGAAGATGTGGCTCCTCTTAATGTACTAGGCGACTTTAATAACCTGTAAAAGGTTATGCAACTATATAAAATGTGACTGTAATGAAATTATCTCACCAAGACAACCTACATCTAATAGAGTTTTGGCGCGTTGGCCTCCCCTGAAGGTGGTCAGGTGAGACCATGTCCTAGCAAGAAGAGGCTAAAGGTGATATTCAGCTGTATAGGGATTCCTAGAAGCAAGGAATGTATGGAGCCTTGATTGTGTCGTAAGATGTTCTGATCCTTCACACGAATGGACCATGTTCCAACCTCTAGAATGACTCTCTTGGGAGGAAGGTACGCACAAAATGCCTGGTGTCACTCAGATTTCACCCTGAAATCTGCGACTACCCTATCCGAAAAATTTTCGTACTTTTAAAATAATGGGTCGTTTTGTGTTTTTATTGCCTGAAAGTTCCTGTATTGTGTCAAGATAATCCCAAAGAACCATATTAGCCTTTTTCGCCAAATACCCAGATGCCCAAAATTGTTTTATTCTGTCGTCGGGATTTGTCTGCGGGAAATTTGTATTTAATTATTTTGAGTCCCGTATGAGGCTATTTGCGCTCTGTTTTAACTCTATTATGAGCGAATATGTTATTATTCCTATGTGCCAGAAGGGTTTTAACTTATTTTAAGTTTTGGGCTTTATTTGTAACTTTTGGCAATTTTTCGTGTTTTTGTGGTGTCCCGTTTCATTTTTTGTGAAATTTCTCTAGAGCAATTCCTTTGCCGGGTAAGCCCGACTTTTGGCTTGGAGCAGCTGGAAAACATATACACACATTATGCCCGGAGGAAGTCGCCATCGGAGGTCCGGATCACTGGGAAAAAGTGAAGTCGTGCACAGAAAATCCCCTGCGGGGATGGGCACATTTTTGGAAAACAAAGAATTTAAGCTGCAATAGGAAAAATATAAGCTACAGGCAGGGTGGGAATTTTATACCTGCCTGACAGAGTACTTTTTCCCGTGTTATAAAAGTCACTTAAGCTGCAGTGGGAAAAATAGAGGCTACAAGCAGGTGGGAATTTATTGCCTACCTTGCAGGGTAAAAATTCCCATGATATAATAAAAGGAAAGTGACTTAAGTGAAATCATGGGGTTTTAGTGCCTGCCTTGTAGGGTAAATAATCCCATTGTCAAAGTCAAATCACTTAAGTGGATCATGGGATTTTGGTGCCTGCCTTCCAGGGTAAAGAATCCCATTATGAAAAAATTCTTAAAAATAGAATTACATGTGCAAAAAAGTGCGCGCCCTTTAGTGAGAGGATAAAAGGATTAAATTGATTATTTTAATTAATCTTTCCTCTCAAAAAGTGCGCCCAAGCTTGGAGGAGGTCAACAAGTCAAAGATGGAATAAAAGAAAGGAATTAAATTCATTAAATTTAATTCATTTAGTGGCTGCCTCTTCCTCTCAAAAAGTGCGCCCCATTTGGGTATTATTTAATATTTTTTAAAGCATTAAAACATTAAATTAATTCCTATTTTAAGTGGCTATGGTCAAAGCACACTATGAAACTTAAGTGAAGTGTTGTGTGAAGGATTAATTTAATTTATTGAATGGCTGTCCTTAAACATGCTATTTTTAAAAGAGAAAAGCATGATTTTTAATTAATTAATTGCCTTTAATTGTTAGGACAATTATTAATTATAGAATTATGAAGGTTATATAAGCATGGGCAGCCATATGGGTGAATTATTTAATTCACAAGTAAAGAATTGTAGCCAAGAGGAAAAGTGCGCCCCCATTAAAGGAAGGATTTTGTTCAGACAAAGTGCTAACAAGGCTAAAAGCTTCCAGATTTGGCGCATGCATTAGAGGAGGTTGATCTTTGTCTGCATAATTGTTTTCACAGGTGTTACAGGAGCTCAGGTGTTGATTGAAAGAATTTATGCTCTATTTATGTGCAAATTAAACACCAATTTTTGGGGCAGCAGGCTTCAAAAGTGCAGATTTTTATAATTTAAATTCACTATTCATGCTCCTGTGGCCATTTTTGTCTGAATAAATTGCAGGAACTCATTACAGGTGCTTTATAAAAGAAAAGGAGTTTTTATCAATGTCCAATACATTGCAAATATCCTCCGAATCTGAAGAATTGTCCAGATCTGCACCAGTATTGAAGAAATCCGGCCAAGTTAGAAGAAAAAGAATTATTCAGACAAAGATAGACAAAGCCATGGTGAAAGGAGATGAAAAAGAGAGCACGATGGATTCATGCATTACTTCCAAACTTTCAGACATAGGAGACACGGATCTAGGCCCAGAACCTCTTTCTGATTTGATTGATAGATCCAGAGCTGGAAAGACTTCACTCATGCGTGTGGTCAAAAGTAGTGGAATTATTCGAGCTGCAGCTTTCCCTGTAACATCCTCATTTTAGACAATAGAACAAGTCAATATTTTTTTTGATAAATGCTTCCTGGTTCTAAATACATAATTTAGAACTCACAAATCAAATAACCATTCTTATAACAGATAACCATATGCAGCTGTAATGACTCAGAGTACCTACGATCTATTCATTCCATGACTCGGTAATCTACCGATCTATTCATGAGTAATAAGAGTTTGTGTTTTTATTTAACACATCACTCTTGCGGTTCTCTTCCCTATTCTGGGATTCAGAATGATCTGTCCAAGGAACCTAACTGAAAAGCTATTACCATTATTCATCGGCATCTCATACCTTAGACCAGGTGACTCAAGACAACGCAATCAGCAGCTTGTGATACTTTGGCCAAAGATTTGAAACATACTGCTTATGTCTCGTATTCCTTAATGGCATACTCGTCAATCTGGAATACGTCCTTCACCCCATTCTTATGTTATGTAGAATGTCTTATACCGACTTCTGTCAGTCCCTCCTATCCCAAGTTAATCACTCGAGAACGGATTAGTAAGGTGACAACGTTATATGGATGCACTCGAGGACTAGGGATAAGATGACATACTGGGTCAACCCTAGTTAAACCAGTGTGTCATGATACCCCGAGTCTCCTAGGCAGCCATATAATGTGACCACATTCCTAATCGGTCCCAAAGTAACTTGTTCGAGTTAAAGGTGTAAATCTTAGCGATCAATGCAAAGGGTGCCGTCATAAGTCACCTGCATTGTTGTAACTTCGAGAAGATCCTAATCTCTCAGAGGTATAACCCTGCAGTTGACTTGTGCCGTCAACCTTTAAATCCACCTCGAAAAGATCTACTTATTAATAAGCGTTACGCACATTGAGTTTAAATTACATTAAAAGACGTTTCCCTTAAGGTTAGCCTTTCCCGATCCCTGGATTCCTCATCTTAGGATGACCTTTCTCAATAAAAACCATTACACAGAGGAGTTCTTAAGACTGTGGTCTTATCAAGGAGTTCATAGAATATACATAATTCTAAATCAACAAATTGGACAATAACTCATAAACTTCACATGAGATTGCCATCTGAACCCCATCTAGGTTTATATCAGTTCTCATAACTGAATTTATATCGTACTTATTAGTATCAAGATATAATGATTAAGAACCCAATTAAATGTTGTCCTGGCATAATCAAGACTATGGATTAATAATTTAATTCAGCTTGTTTAGCGTTCTGCTTAGGTTTATTTTAACCCTATCTTTCAGAAATACAGTGATCTAAATTTTAGTTTAGCTTCTAATAGAACATACAGGAACTGCTAAACAATCATAAGAATTCAGTCTCATATTCTTGCAAGCTTATATTGACAATCACAAAAGTCTCCAAATATATACAATAATAACAATGCTCTCAAGATATTTGAACCGAAGAAGGTCAAACTATCAAGATAAGAATACAAACACATAAGTAACAAATATCAATTTCCATTCCTTTCAGAACTAATCAAATACATTTTATGCATTCAGCATACTTGATACAATACTCAACGGAAGAAGAACATCTTTCCTCTTATAGTACATTTAAAGAAAATCAAACTGAATTCATCATAAACCAAGTTAAACAATCTGAACATCCTGTCAGATCTGCATGCTTTTACCACTTACGGCGACCATCTGCAAAATTTGTCAACATGGGTCAGTTCGATGAACTGAGCATGATAAGCACTAACTCTTAAAACAATTGCAATCCACCAACTGTTTTCATTAAACAACCTGTTTAAATGAGATCAATTCACCAAACAAGTATACATGTTTCAGACTATGCTTTTGTAATACAAAAATGACTACAAACGTGTAACTCTATTATCATTACAGAATAGTCCTAAATACTTCTCAAATATTCCATCAAAATATTAGGGATCAAAAAGAACGAAAGTATCCAAATCATCTATCCATCTGAATTCCAAAAATAGCAACTTCAGACAGATCATTTCATTCAACAGTAAAAGGAATATCATATCAAATCGTGATTCCATCAATATGTTAAAAATAGTTCCAACGGTTAAATAAAAATATCGACATATATTTTCATAACAGAAGAGAAAGAAAACAAGTCATTCATATTTCCCTTCAACAAGTTCATGACTATACCATCTCCTCAAATGGAAAGCATTCACCTTACATGCATACAAATAAGTCAGACGAGCCACAAGGAGAACCACTTTTTTGATAAAATCAAATATAAAATAACTTCTGTACAGTAGCTAACACGCCAATAGTGATGACTATCTCCCAAAAAGACTCTACATGACCTTCCATACGAAGCGACATACAAGAGGATATTCACTGCCAATGCCTGTTGAGGTGCAGTTGACAACTCCTAAGTTCAATCAAGCTCAAGAATAGATAACCATGCAACATAAGACGTAAACATTCCAAAAATCCCTTACTTTAACCTACAGCCCATTCTAGTCAATACTATACACTGTAAGGCTTTTCGACCCAAGGTCGAAAACAAAGAACTTCTATTATATCGCAGTCAACAATAGACTCCATGGCATTAAGCATTTGATGTTTCCCTAAGACTATGCCGAGATAATCACACAGAATTCCCACAACATGCACAGCCTCTAATCTGACTAGAATAAACAGAAAGGAACCATAACATATCTATTCTCATCTGGACGCATTCAGAGTTTAAAGTATGGTATTCGCGACTCACTTCAACAGAGCCAGGACACATGATATCTATCCATAGTCAAGGAACTCCAACAGTGACAAAAACAACAGTGTACCAAATCAGGCTTAATTTGAGGTAAATACACTGGTTACCTTTCAAGGATTCAACTGAATCCGAATTACAGTAACAAGATAAATAATAGTAAATGATTCCAACTATGCCAATCAATGGTAAACATTTAAAATCAGGCATAAATAAAAGCTAACTATTGATTTTGCAACAAGGAAACCAACTGAGCCTCATCAATATTTTTCACACAAGTTTGCACAGAAAGGAAACTTAAAGTACACTCAAAGAGTCTGTACCAAAAATTCATTGCAACACGAAGGTATTCATTACAAAATAACAGAGGTCGTAATACCTGTTACTCCTTCAGGACTCAGATACAAAATCAAATTACCAATACTCAAATATATATACATACGAAGCTTCAACAGAGGTCCATAATTTACACGAATCATTCAATGGATTCTACAGAGTCGTTTCGAGTACAATAAATATATATATTGCATTCTATCAACGGGTTGCATCCCATAACCACAATGCAAGTGAAAAACAACTTCAGCACGGTCGCAATGAAGTACTGTAACACAGCAAGTTATCCATTCACAAATAAATTTAAATAGCAAAGCGAAACCCAATAAGATTCAGTAACAACTACCTTAATAACCTTGACAGAAATTACAAAGAAGTCCAATTAACTGAACAAAATGTCCATCAGTATCTTTTCCGACAAGAATCAACAACAAGCCTCAATCAACAAGTATCAACAACAAGCTTCTACTGTAGCCTGAACCCAACAAGGGAAACATGCACGGGTTCTCACAGAGCAGAATAAGTACCCTTCAAGCATACGTTTCACAGACTTACGCCGGAATGTAAAACACAATAAAACAGAGTAACAGTTTGAAATACAACACACACCCATCAAGGGTTAAATTTGAAAATCGAACAGCAAGAAGATACAGTAACAAAATCACCCGTAGCTACCATAAAATCATCTAAACCCATAAATCATTTGAACAGAGTTGTTCTAATGAAATCACTTGAAAGAAAGCAAGATTTTTAAAGGTTAGGGCCTAACATGCCTGGATATTTGCTTAATATTTCGAAGCAAACCACTAAAAGAGCTCGAACCTTCTCCTTCTTTTCCAAGTTAGAGCCACCAACAAAAATTTGCTATTTCCATGACTTATATATTTTCCTTGCCAGAGGAAAGAGCTAGTTACGCTCATACTTGCCATGCAACACCAAGAAGACTGGTGCGAAGAACCAGTGAACAGACAGAAGGAAAACCGGAGCGCATGCAAAACCCAATAAACTATTAACTTTCCATTTTGCATGCTTCCCCATGAAATCCGAGCTCGAAGACCGAGTCCATAAATGGCATTTACTCCCATTTTCCCGCTCAATCTCCACTGCCACCGACCGCCATAGTTGGCGATGGACAAATGCATACCAAAGACCATTTCCAACTTTGGCGACCTGCCACGTCGGCTCAAGTTAGCCGTTTTAAAACCTCCACCAAATTACCTGTCCCTCATGCTTATCCCTGTATTTAACAACATAGAAACTGCCGCCCACGGTTCGCACCCCTCCATAGGTCCCCTTAATCCTTGCTCAATAGTTAGGTTAGTAACTTAGGTTAAGATTTAGGATAACACTTAGTCTATACTCTTAGAACATAGATGCTAACCTAGAACATTAGCTCTTAGCCTAGGTCTAGGTTAGATTAACACTAATCTAACCCCTAGGTTAAGTTTAGTTTTAGGTTACTAACATTAATAATTCCAGTTAAGTCTAACATTTCATATGCTCAGAAAAGAACCTACAACATGCATTCTCGAACAGGGTTCACTCCTGTACTGCCATTAGGCTACAGAATTATATGTAACTGAATTATTACCTGGTCCACGATCAATACCTTCCAGATATACTTCGATATCGGGAACCAATCCATTTCACACGATCAACCTGAGTTATACTCCGGACTAGCTTACTCAATGCATCCAGACCTTGCAACCTGTTCAAGGTCTGTAATTTTAATTCATCACGAACAAACTTAAAGCAATACTTGGATCAATTCCACTGATCCAAGGCTAGGTCTTATAGATGGATAACTCCATAATTCATTCCGAAATCAGATTAAACTCAGGCGTGAAATGAAAGAAATAAAAGAGTCCAATCATATTCCGACTCAGTCAAAGATCTGCAATTTGCAAAGAAGATACAGTACATATCAAGCACGACTTCTCAATCAAAGGAACACATCCTTTTTACAAAGAAATCACATATCAACACTTGTATGCTTAGGAGGAAGTAACAACAGTTCAGGGTGTTACATTCCTGTGTACAGCCCAATCGCCAGAGTTTGTGATGGAGTGTGCTAGATCTTATCATCCTTCATCCAGATCAGTGCGTGATGTTGCGGGAAAGACAATAATTCGTTTGGATGCATAATTCTTCAATTATTGTCTGAAGATTCCAATGCGAAAGGTGGTGACTTCTATTAGCATTCAGGTTGCTGACAGTAGGTGGGAAAAACATAGAGCTGACTGTGTGAGCATCATGAATAGCCGGTTCATGAAGAAGCCTAGATCCCCTTCCAAGTTCCCGAGAACTCTTCCACGATTCAATTTGGTGTAGGAGGCGGATGATATCATCAAATTGCTATGCAGGTTGAATGGTGAAGCGAATGCCTACACTTTCCGGACATGGATGTATGCTTTCATCAGGACCATTGAAATCAACAAGGTTGATTCTATAATCAATTGGTCAGAAATTATTAGCAGCAACATCGGTGAGCAACTGCAGAACGTGAAGCGTACCTTAAGCTTCAAGATGACTTCATACTTGGTGTATGTTGCAGCTTCACAGGGTGTCTTTTCCAAACTGGATAGATGTGGCATTCTTACCAAGGATCCCATTTTCGAGTGCTACCCACAGCTTACTGTACCTACGTGCGAGAAGGACTTCAAAGTGATCAATGATGACTTCTTCTACGATTTCATCTGCAGGTTAGACAAAGACTTGAAGACTCACAGGGTAAGCAAGGAAGCATGGGAAGTAGTGTCCAAGATTGGCAGTGTATTCATCCAGTTTGCAGATTTCACATACCTCAGGGTTACGAGCTTTTCAGGTGAACCAATAAAGATGCCCAGGTACCCGAGTGACAGATTGATCGCCATGGAGCTGAGCAGGCAACTTGTGGAGTTACACGACCTTCAGTCGAAGCGGCACAAGTCTACGGGCTTCTTCCCACTCACTGTGGGACATTATAGTTGCATCAGCATTCACAGAGCTCGAGGGATGGAAGCACAAATGTTGTCCGAGTATGAGCAAGAGTTCTTCCCTGCGCGGCTTAATTTCGATCCATTTGGAATAGCCAGGAAGACAATCTCCCAGGAGTACACACATGTGCCTTCGTTAGAAGATTTCTGGATGAAGTGCAGAAGTGAGTACGAGGTTAGAAAGAAAGATTTCAGCAGGCTATCGGCAAAGCAAGTATTTGACTTTGGACTAGCGCGGATACCTGCGGATCTTAAAGATGATGGGAACGTGGTACTTGACACTTACCATCAAATGGGAGGAGATAAAGCTATACTGCAGGATAGCAATGGCGGCTGCAGCACAATAGAAGAAAGATTTAGAGCTGTGTTGGTGAATACTTCGAACTGGTTACTGACGAAGGGATATTGCCTTGATGAAGCATTGATGAATCAAATCACAGGCAACTTCGGCACAGGAGATTCCCTCAAGCGAAAGCATGAAGGAGAAAGCAGCAGAAGGTCCAAGAAGTTGAAAGTACACAGAAGATCTCAAGAGAAAGAGAAGACCACTTCTACGGCCATAGCTTTGACTCCGACTTCTCCAGTACCCAGAGGATCACCAACTATTGCACCACAACAGCAGGATGCTTCCATGCCTTCATTGAAACCAACAACGTTCGTCTTCTCTCCGCAGCCACTTCGTTCATCACTCGTTCCAGAAGAGGTGTTGAAGCCACAGATGACGGAGTTCGAAAGAGCTCTGTCCTTGGATGTTTTAGAAGATGGCAGCCATGATACTATGGCACTTTCTGATGGAGAGGATGCAGAGCAGGAGATGGTAGTGCACTCAGCGACTTCTCACTCTCTGAGAAGTAATTTCTCGGAATGGTTAGCTTTGCAGTTGGTTCCGGAAGCAAGAGTAGAGATGAACTTAGAGGAACATGACTTGCAGCTACTTCAGGATCTTAGCAGAAGAGACAGAAGGCCTAAAGTTGCTAAAGCAACTTCTAGGTTGATCATCAAGGATTCGGGAGAGAAGTTTGCTGAGATATCAATTCCGGCGGAAGGAAAGGTAGAAGAGGAGCTCACGGCAGAAGATGTGACGGTGACCAAAATACCACTCGGTCAAGCTACCACTGAAGGATTGAAGTAGGACACGCAGACGTTGCTGGATGCTTTGTTCCTTAGGCTTGACAGTGGAAAAAGGCGGAGAAAGAAAGAAGAGC